>WOVY01009818.1:0-580000 GCA_013436015.1 Rhipicephalus annulatus | reverse complement strand
CACTCTTGGAAAACCCTGTGGATGGTGAGACGGCATTGTGTGTCTACATGTGGCGACACTATCATACCACCGTTATCAACCGTTCGTGTACCTGTTGGTTGCAGCGACAGCTGTTCCGCCAGCTTTGATGCCAACGTAAAGCCAGTGTACACCAACTGCATGAAAAAGAATGTGTTGATCCCACATTGTGTGGTGTCGATCAGACGTGGACGCGCTGGTTTATTGACTGTCAATTGCTCTACAGAACCCGTGATGTTACCAGATGGTCTAAAGTTAGCCGTCGTGAGTGGACAACACGAGGCCTTACTGGTGACTGAGCTTAGAGATGCGCCGGAAGAGCATCGTAGTCACAGTTTCGAAACGGCTCTTTTGTCAATGGTGAATAAGTCGCTGAGCACAAGTGAACGCCGAACATTGGTCAATGTACTTTCGAAGCACGTCTCTGCATTCGACTTTGCGCAGAAAGACAAAGCGCCCCTAATCCCTGCTTCTCGGACATGTCACACTATATCAACACGGGTTTGGCCAATCCGATTAGACAAAAGCCATACCGTGTTTCGCCATCCGAGCGGCGGATTATTAATGAGAAGGTGAACGAAATGATTGAAAACGGTATCATTCAAGAGTCGGTAAGTCCATGGGCAGCTCCAGTAATTCTCGTTAAAAAGAAAGACGGATCCTGGAGATTTTGCGTCGATTATCGCCGATTGAATGCTGTAACAAAAAAAGACGTGTACCCACTTCCACGTATTGATGATGCCATAGAGTGTCTGCATTCGGCCTTTTACTTTTCCTCTGTAGACTTAAGATCGGGCTACTGGCAAATTCCCATGCATCCTGAAGATAAAGAAAAGACAGCCTTTGTAACACCTGACGGCCTTTTTGAATTCAACGTGATGCCATTTGGACTGTGCAACGCGCCGGCGACGCTCGAGCGATTTATGGACACTGTTCTTCGTGGCTTGAAGTGGAGCATTTGCATGTGCTATCTCGATGACGTCGTCATCTTTGGCCGCACCTTCAGCGAACACAATTCACGTCTGGATACTGTACTGATCGACTTGCATAAGAAACGCTGGCCTTGTTCTTAACTCAAAGAAATGCCACTTCGGAGACCGACAAACCCTTGTTCTCGGGCACCTAGTCGATCAGGAGGGCATCCGTCCAGATCCTCAGAAGACAGCAGCCATTGAAGCATTCAATGTGCCGCGCTCTGTGAAGGAGCTCCGCAGTTTTCTGGGGATTTGCTCCTATTTTCGCTGCTTTATACCCAAATTTGCCGATGTCGCGTATCCGCCGACATGTTTGCTACAGAAGAATACTCCCTTCGAGTGAACTCCGGAGTGCGACTCCTCTTTTCGTCAACTGAAGTTCCTCCTGACGTCGCGGCCTGTTCTTCAACACTTCAACCCATCAGCTCCAACCGAACTGCACACAGATGCCAGCGGCATAGGAATTGGTGCCGTCCTAGTTCAACGCTATGGTAACCGCAAGCACGTGATTGCATACGCAAGTCGCTCCTTGAGTAGGCCCGAACAGAATTACACTGTCACAGAACAAGAATGCCTCGCGGTAGTATTTGCGATTCAGCGGTTTCGGTCTTACTTATACGGACGCCCTTTTACAGTTGTCACCGACCACCACTCATTGTGTTGGCTCGTCAACCTTCGGGATCCTTGCGGCCGTCTAGCGCGCTGGGCACTTCGGCTCCAAAAGTATAACTTCATAGTCTCGTACAAAAGTGGTCGACGACACGCCAACGCAGATTGCCTTTCGCGCATGCCACTGAGCACTACAGAGTGTGACGCCGATGACCTCAATCACCTCGTAGCTTCTGTGTCACCGAAGTTTCTCGACCTCAGTACTTTCAAAGATGAACAGCGAAAGGACACCAGGCTATCATCGCTTTGCACAGATCCTACGGCATGCCATTTCTGTTTACGCAACGGACTCCTATATAAGAAGAACTTTTCCAGCACTGGTGCATGTTTCCTCCTGGTAGTGCCAGAAACCCTTCGGACAGCGATTTTAGGTGTGATGCACGATGATCCTACGTACGGACATTTAGGTTCTGCGCGGACGCTTTACCGTGCTAAGGAACGCTTTTATTGGCCAGGAATGCGACAGTCAGTCGAGGCGTATGTGGCCAGCTGCACACAGTGTCAACGCCACAAACGCCCGTCTACTGCTCCGGCTGGTTTTCTACAGCCCTTGCCACCTCCAAGCACACCTTTCTAACAGGTGGGCATTGACCTCATGGGCCCTTTTCCAAAGTCAGCTAAGGGCAATCGCTGGATAATTGTATGTGTCGCTTACCTCACGCGCTACTGCGAGACGGCGGCCATACCAACCGCAACTGCCAGCGACGTCTCTGTGTTCCTGCTGCAGCACGTTATCCTCCGACATGGCCCACCTCAGGTGATCATCAGTGATCGTGGGCGACAATTTACGGCAGACATAGTAGAAGAGCTGCTTCGATTGAGTGAGTCCCGCCTTCGTCACTCGTCGCCATACCATCCGCAAACAAATGGGCTCACGGAGCGTACCAACCGAACAATTGTAAATATGCTCTCTATGTATGTGGCATCCGACCACAAGAACTGGGATGACGTGCTACCATTTATAACGTACGCGTTCAATACCACTAAGCACGAGACAACAGGCTATAGCCCCTTTTTCTTGATGTACGCACGACCGCCACGGCACACACTCGACACAGTTTTGCCATTCTCGGCGCACGAGAACCTCTCAGTCACCTAAATCCTCTGCCTTGCAGAAGAAGCGCGTCGGAATTGCTCGTCTACGCACTTTGGCATCACAGGAAAAATCGAAGGTACGCTATGACGTCCACCACCGGCCTGTAACTTACCACCCAGGCGACTTAGTGTGGCTGTGGACTCCGGTACGAAGACGCGGGTTATGCCAAAAGTTCTTGGCCACATATGACGGACCGTTTGTCGTTCTCGACAAAATCACGGAAGTCACATACACATTAGCTCGCCTCACGAGAAGTGGTAGAAGAGCCGCTAAAACCCAAGCAGTCCATGTCGCTCGACTGAAGTTGTACATACCAAGGTGAATCGGTTACCTCGCCCGGCGGGCTTCGTCTGCGAGGGGAGGAATGTTACGCATGCCTTGGAAGAAAACGAAGATGAGTGAACCTGCTGACTGCCCCAAGCTGGAGGAAGAAAGAAGACGACGAGACTGCGATTATCAACCTGTTGGCCGCTCCGGCGCTTCTCTTCGCGACCAAAATAAACGGCCCCTTCACCCGTATACGTCCTGGTCCTCCTTGTGCGTAACAATATATATATATATATATATATATATATATATATATATATATCGCACATTTTGCGCTTCCCGACTCAGTCGAGATAGCTCGCCAGTGCGCGCACGAAGAGACTATGGACCTTCGGATTCTTTGGACAGGTGCGCCTGGCACGCACTCTGCCGATCAGGCGAGCGCAGTCAAACAGGCTGCGAATGCGAAGTCACTTCTTCCGAAGACTTCCCCTGAACTAGGGTCCCTAGAATATGGAGGAAGGAAAAGCTTCCTCCATGCCCTAGAGTACCGTGCACGAACACTCAAACTTGCTGACGGGTTGCCGGAACTGCTTGAGCGTTTGTCCCTCTCTATACATCCACATCTACCGCCTTGTGAATGCACGCTTGGGTCATGGCACGGACAACTTTCTCTCCCTTTTATTCCAATTTTACATCCCCTGCGCAGAAGTGTGGAGGTGCCGTCGTTCGAGAGAGGCAGTTACAGAACTGCGCTTATTTCTTCCTTTTTTTCCCATTTTAAAGTCGCTTCTTTCGGCACCGGAGGCGTGCGAGGACCTGTCAGGCCTGTCGTGCCAACTGTTCCCATCGTGCTCTGCGTCCGCGCTGCAATGCATGTTTGCTTGATTTCGAAAGTTTATTTTTCGCCATCTGTCCTTCGCGTTTTTACTGTTCTCTTGCGATCGGCTACAGTTTTATATATAAAGCAAAATCGAAGCTCGCTTTTTGAAAATTGCAGAAAAAAACGGGAATTGTGCCACGGCCAAGCACTGCATCGCGAAGTTTTCCAACGTGTGACAATTGGTGCGATCGGTCCGAAAGAAAAATAGTGCGCGCATGCTGAAACAAGTTTCTTGCCGTTGAAGAAGGACTTTTCGGATATGTGCGTATGCTTAGGTCCTCCGGTGTCGCCATGTTGGGGACCTACTTTCTCCCAGCGTTGTCAAGAAGAGCTTCAAGAAAATGGGACATTCGAATGCGTTGGACAGAACAGAGGGCGATGCGCTTTGGGAGGGCGGCGGCAGCGGCCGCGACGATGATTCTCGATCAATGGGACCTCTGGATAAGCGATTTCGACTAGACGTACCACGCGTGACCGGGTCTGACTGGTCAAAGTAGGTGCTAATTCTGTTAAATAAACAAGAACACTTGGTTGGTGCTCCAATTTATTTAATTTCTTTAATGTACATACTTCGCTTGTTAGGACTATTGCACACTATTTCGTATGCATTTGCGAAATCTCCACGTAGTTTGCGCACCCCCTTCTCGTCGCCCAGAATCTTCCTTGTGTCTCAGGCGCCCACACGCGGTAACACTTAAGGCGGCAAACGCTGCCGGCGCAATCTTTTGAGTGGTTCTATGACGTGAAAAGATTCTACGACGGCGAGAGCCTCCCGTTGCGGCAGCGAGGGTAACCACAGCGGGTGTCGCAGTTGCTTCGCTTGGCTGCGGCTAGGAGGCGCCACAGCAGGAGGCGGGAGAGTGTGGTAGAGGTCGGACGTGTTTTTGGAGAGCTCCGGAATGACAGCTACAGATAAGTGTTTTTGCATGTTTCCAGCTTGCCTCTGTCTGTAGCGTTATGAGAACGTAAGGCGCTAGCGTAAAGCTTGATTAGGTCTATTACGGTGTACGTTTTTTAGTATTTTGTACTGTGTCTTTTTTTTCTGCAGCCACCACGTGGCTGAGGTCTGCGCGTAGACCGACCACGTGCATGCGCAGGTGCTGTGAAGTGTAGCGTATTTCTAGACATCACTGGGGCATACGACAACGTTAATCAGGAAATTTTGTGGGATATATTGAAAGGAATGGGCATGGGCGACGACTGTATACAGCTTTTGAGGGAGATATACCGAGAAAATACAGTTTGCATAGAGTGGGAAGGAATGCGTAGCAAAGAGAACGTTGAGGTTAGCAAGGGTCTGAGACAGGGATGTCCTTTGTCCCCGCTGTTATTCATGCTGTACATGGTGAGTATGGAAAAAGCGCTAGAAGGTAGCAACATTGGTTTTAATCTGTCACACAAACAGGGCGGCATGATGATTGAGCAGAAGCTTCCAGGTTTATTTTATGCGGACGATATCGTCTTATTTGCGGACAGTCGAGATGATATACAGCAGCTGGCGAATATATGCGGAAGGGAAGGTGAAGCTCTTGGACTAGGATTCAGTGTAACGAAGTGTGGATTGATGGTATTCAATGATCCCTGTGATCAGACGGTGTCCATACAAGGCCAAGAAATACCGAGGGTAAGTGAATACAAGTACCTTGGAGTATGGGTAAATGAGAGTGATAGATACATGGAGGTACAGGAAAAAGCCTCGGCAGCAAAAGGAAAGAGGAATGCGGCAATAATGAAGCACAGAGCGTTGTGGGGATACAATAGGTATGAGGTGCTTCGAGGTCTGTGGAAGGGTGTAATGGTTCCAGGGCTTACTTTTGGGAACTCAGTGGTGTGCATGAGGGCAGAGGTGCAATCGGGAATGGATGTAAATCAAAGGACTGTGGGACGCCTCGCGTTGGGTGCTCACGGGAAGACGACAAACGAGGCTGTAAAGGGCGATATGGGGTGGGCAGGTTTTGAGGCGAGGGAAGCGCAGAGCAAAATAAGGTTCGAAGAAAGGCTAAGAAATATGAAGGAGAGTAGATGGGCAGAGAAGGTGTTCCGTTATTTGTATAGGAAGAGCGTGGACACACAGTGGAGAAAAAGAACTAGAAGACTCACTAGTAAATATACGGCTGGTATTGTAAGCCATATGTCAACAAAGAGCGTTAAGGGAAAAGTCAGGGAGGCGGAGAGGATTTACTGGATGGCAGCTATGGAGAAAAAACCGGCTTTGAGTAACTACCGAAAGGGCAAAAATGAAATAAGGAGGGAGGCATTTTACGATAATTCAAGGGGAAGCGCTTTACTGTTTGAAGCGAGATCGGGTTGCCTTAGAACGCGTAGTTATAAAGCAAGATTCAGTAAAGAAGAAGAACAATGCACATGCTGCGGGAAAGATAAGGAAACGGCGGAGCATGTTCTGATTGAATGTGGAGATATCCACCCAGGTGTACGTTTGGGCACGAGCCTACAGGAAGCCTTGGGTTTTAGGGACAACAATGGAAAGCTGAACACACCCGCGATTGAAATAAGTAAGAGACGGTTAGAGTATTGGTGGCAGAAAACTAGAGAGAAAGGACAAAAATAAATATTGGAAAAATAAAATATGGACAGTGTGCCGTAAATGGCAGAGAACTTAAGCTGAAAATTTATCTTTTTTTCCATTAAGATAGAATTTATCGAAGTAGAGGCATTAGGCCAACATCAAAAAAGAAAAAAGGTTTTTTTTTTTGTCGAGCCTGGTGGCATACTTGTCACCACCCCGTTATAAAGGGGACGCTCATAGCATCCATCCATCCATCCACCACCGCGGCCTAGCGGGTGAACGCTGCTCGCTTCCGCCCCTTGAACCTTTCCCGGCTGCCTCGTCGCCGCCGTGGAGGCCGCTTTTATTCCATCACGAACAGCAGCGGCGCGGACGTCAGCCGTGTCCTTCCTCCTCTTCTCTGCATCCCTGGTGCGAGACAACCTGCCGTAATGATCGTCTAATTCACCAAGGTGTCTGTCTGCACACACTCTTATTGCTCTTGTCATGCAACGGTCACGGACAGCACCACTGTTTAGCGCTATGATTTAGTCTTGCTCTTCCATTGATACACCGAGTCAAGCAGTTTCTCTGGCTACATTGTAGAGTTGCAGTGGTTAACCAAAGGTAGTGGCGCATGGGCGTAGCCAAGAAGAAGGAGTGGCTCAAACCCCCCGATAATTTTGAATTTAGCTTGCGTATGAACGCGCGCACACATACAAACGGACAAACTAACATGAAATCAACCACCACCCCGACAAAAAAAAGAAAATATCCAGGCTACGTTCCAGCTGCTGAACGGTAGCTTCGCTCAAGATTCTCCGTAATGTTGTAACCCTGCTATTTATTAAACGCTCTTTGTTTAGTGTTGGGGTGGTAGTAGCCTCAACCTCTTATAACCACAGTTTTATCACGCGAAAGTGGTTTGACTGCGGCAATGCGCCCGCCTTTTTCAGCGAAAACTGTCGCCTTCTCCCATTTTAGTGGATGGTCAGCGTAGTTTGATTTCCGCAACTTGTGTAACACGTTTGCTTTTGTGATGACGATAGTTTTCGTATAGGCCTAACAGTCTTCTGTGGCTCATGCGCGTTTTTAGAGCTAACGGTTGACTCCATTTTAAGTGGCCCAGTGGTGAATTGTGGGATTTAACCAATGTCTGTGACGCGTACACTTATGGTGCCC
Organism: Rhipicephalus annulatus; assembly: GCA_013436015.1. Taxonomy (NCBI): domain Eukaryota; kingdom Metazoa; phylum Arthropoda; class Arachnida; order Ixodida; family Ixodidae; genus Rhipicephalus; species Rhipicephalus annulatus. Next base: position 572,405 of record WOVY01009818.1, on the reverse strand, counting down.
ACAAGCGCTACCGCTGATCCCTGACAGAAAAAGCTCGACTATGAACAGCCTCGTCGTTGGAAGGTCGTCCACTACAATTTGCTCTCTTGCAGAGTGTTCACCTATAGCACGCAAGTGGCAAGCTGATTTGGAATTCTGCTTTAGCAGTCGATGGCGCATCCGCAGTGCTCCTCAGGGCAGGGTTGTATGCAGAATTTTTTTTTAATCTGAAGTGCCGGCCAGGCAGGGAAATGGATATTTAGTGTTGTGTATATGCATGGCGAAAGAAGGACGGGCGTGGAGCTACAACCCCACCTCATGGTTCTTCTTCAGCCTGGATAGACGTGGGGAGCTAAAAGCTACATTATTCAATCATGTGATATAACGTGCAAGTGATGGGCTTCTATTAAGCTATACAGGACGAATGTTGGAAACAAGTGTACATTTACAGGCTCGTTTTCTTCGTTAGACGCTCCCACGTTCAATGCGCATATACCCCCTATAGAGTTGATGGAAGGGGGGACCGTCACCTTATCTCAGCGGTAGAGCATCCGAAGCGTTATTCGAAGGCCACAGGTTTGGTCCTTGCCAAGGGCAAGTTATCGTGTCGTCCCCGTTTTGCTCTCCACATTTACAGCACAATGTACGCTGAACTTTCCTTGGCATCATTGTCTGTAAGTACTCACTATAATATGAGAAATGATGTCACTTGTTCACTCCTTTTTCTAAAATCAATGATCGAGCTTTTCAGTCTACTATTGCGGCATTATGCGCTCTTACGTGATGTTCGAAGAACGTTCACACTGCCCCTGCACTGACACGTTCATGCAGTTGTATAACGACGGTTTAACTCCTCTGGGCTTATTGCGAAGAGAAGCGACTTTTACGTTACACCCGTCATCTTTCCAGGTGACGGCTTGCAAACTTGTCCAGTTCTCCTTGCTTGTTGAGGTGCTTCAGTTAACGTAACTGGACGGGCATTACTTGATTCGATGCACCACAAATGTACGTTCATTATCTTTAACCAGAGGACGTCCAGTAGTGGCGGCACCTCACTCCCAAGTCCGCGAGTGCACGGCCCACGTCGCAGTTATTACCGCGCTCTACTAATTGAAGTTGCATTGCAGTAGTGTTGCGAACTTCATGGTGTGGACAAAGAGAACTATTCAACTCGTGGTTAGCTGATTTCTTTAAGATGGAGCCTAGGATGTCCAGTGACGCCATGTGTCGAACACTTTGCCACTGCGTTCTGCGTACTCTCCAAACATTTAGAATTTCTAAAAAAATCGATTTCTTGCACGTCAGTGCCCGTATTCACAGAACTGTCTCATGTGCTAAGTGAGCGCCATCAAATTTTTCATCCATTCCTGATAGCGTACGTATCATTAGCGAAGCCAAATGGCCTATGGCAGAGAGCACTTATGAACAAGAAAGTTTTAGGGGGGAAGCTCCTTAGGTCATAAGTCGTGCGTCCGCGATATATGTAGTAGTAGTAGTAGTAGTAGTAGTAGTAGTAGTAGTAGTAGTAGTAGTAGTATGTAGCCACCTCTCGTTTAGTCCTTGGAATGTCCGTGGGATAGTGGTACTTCAATATGATGAAAAGATCTGATATGGCGGTACTTGGAGTGTTCACTAGATGGACGAATGGACGCATGGATGGACGGATGGATGAATGGACGCAGGGACGGAGGCATGGCCGCATGGAAGGACGCACAGATGGACGGACGCACGGTCGGATGCACAAATGGAGAAGCACGGACGGACGGACGCTATTCCCCACTCATCATCATTCACTCCGTGAATATGCTGTGATATATTGTTTGTGAATGTTGCTCTCAAATGTGTACCTGCACGCGCAAAGTGACTGCAGCATCTCAACACAAAGCGTGCAGGGTTCGCAAAAATATGTCGAATGTTGACCTTGTATACAAACATACATTGGCGTTTTGCTTCACAACATAAAGGACGTGGTGCTTAATGAAGCCACATACACTCGAGTAAGTAGGTTAAAGCGCTCGTTCCGCTGACATTCCGATGTCAGCGTCGTTGGTTGTGGGCGCTGAATGAACGCTCTTCTTGAGCGATAATTCGAGATAGTTGCAAATAAAGAAAAACTAATTTTTGGTTCAAGTGGGCTTCGAACCAAGGACTACTGCGTGGCACGCAGGTGCTACAGCATAGAGCCACGTCAGTGCTCAGAATTGCTAAAAAAAACGAGAAAACATGAATATTACGTAGCGCGAAGAGTGTCATACATTGCGTGGCACGAGCGAAGAATCACACCGGCGTCAAAAAATGTGCATAGCGCTGCGATTCATTAGACTTACGGGCCCACCAACCTACCGAAAGCACACAGCGATAATTAATTATCAATATGAACAACACCTTGAAAACCTCTGCAACGGCACAGCTGCATGTGTTGTCTTCTCAATGCATATATAGTGGCTACCTGCCCAATTCGCACAAAAAAAAAGAAATTAATCGTAGTGGGCATTTCGCAACTGTGAATGTAGTAAGAATTCTCGGATAGCTCGAAAGGGGCAATCTGCATACAGGTGCTCCTTTCCTTGTGACATAGCTAATGAGGCTAGCTAATGAGGCTAGCTAATGAGAAGGCGATGAAACCGCGGCCTAATTAGGCCAGCGCATGAAGGCTAAAATCGGGCGTCTTGTAAGTTTTTGTCAAGATGTGCTTTAGGGCTGGTTGGTTTGATCACATTTGTAGTATAAACTAGTGCCAGCGAAAACAAAAACAAAAGACCCGACGATGAGGAAGACAAGGTATCCTTGTGTCTTCCTCCTCGTCAGGCCTGTTGTTTTCGCTTGGCGCTGTTCATACGACGTACATGCTACATGTGGGAGCAGTCGCCATCATTACATTTAGGAATGTGCGCCGTTGTCTGAATTGTCAGATATTCAAGGTAAAGCCGAGAAGCTTAGTTATTTTCTCTTTGCGTTAACTTTATTCCAGTCTACTCCATGGCTTCTGCGTGTTCGGCGAGTGCGTCCGACGAAACCTTCTTTCTTACATCGTATATAAATGTGCTACTTGAGTCTTTGCTAAATCTTTGTTCTCTCGTAACCTTCACCACAGTTTATGCCGCCCCCCCCCATTTTATCCCCCTTTTATCCCCAGGTGTCCGTGTTGTCCTCAGGAGGAGCGCCAGTCTTTTTCTACTTGGGAGGGGCACCCACGGTAAGCGAGTTGTGCTGCAGAGAGCCTGAGAGGAGGACAATTTAGGCTTTGTGTTTTGACAATGTTTGCTTTTGGGGATGGGGAGGGGGGCAGAGGGGAACGGCTAAAGGGGGGGGGGCGCATCTACACACTGGCTGTCGTCGTGAACTGACCGTTTGTGGAAAAAAAAGGGGGGGGGGGCGACCTGTCAGATTAATAGGAAAGCTTTGCTCGTGCTTTCGGTGGCTCTTATTGAAATATCATGGTATGGGAGGAAAACATTCCGTTTACGCTCGTGAAAGCGGGGTGAAACGAGCATTTTTCGCGTTTCAGCCCGAGCAACGACAAAATGGGGCGATGCCTGCACTCCACTACCTCGACTGTTCACTGTAGGCTCATCGCGCCTACTCATTCAAGGAAGAGCGTGATCAGGCCTTCAATTGTGTGACGATAAACTAGGTTTGGTGAGGGCGGCTTGTCTGTGAGGTCTGGTGTTTACGTGACAATGGCAGGGTTTGTCGCTTCACTACGGGTCACATCATTAAAATGCAGTGCGACTGTGTTGCCGAGAGATTTATATATATAGGTAGAGCGTACTATAAGCGTTTGTAGTACACTCTATAACATAAGCGTCTGTAGTTAACATCACTGAAGTGTCAATTGATATGTAAATGAATATGCGTCAATGCGCTCGCGAGTACAACAGTATTAACGGGTGGATGCGCTTTTTTAATACGCAACATTACGCTTTTTTCAGATGACCGAAGTTTCCCCTGCTATACAAAAAGCGACCATGAATGCAGCTCCCACTATTGTGATGATTAAGTTACCCGTGCTTCTATCTCACTCATGGATTGCCAACATACGTCAGAGCACGGCCTCGCGTCCTAACGGTAGTCCTTGAGCGCGGATATAGGCGAGACTATGTGCGGCCGTGCTACAATAAAAAGATCCGAAAAAATTAGTTCGGCACCCGCGGCGAGCTGCGTGCGCCGAGCTCCTCTGTTTCAACGCCGGTTTTCTCCTGCTACACCAAAATTCTGTAATCGCACATGCCGTTATTCGATCACCTCTCATTTCGCCACGTAGCCTCGTGGAGGGGCACCCGTCGAAGTTAGTGCTCCCTAAGCGGTTTAGATGCGCGAAAAACCAGCGAAAACGTCCGACAAGAACGAAGAAGGCATTAAACCATACGCCGTCACCGGAAGTTTTCGTAGCTTTTTCTCGCAACTAAGCATGAACTATGCGGTCCGGCTCTTCACGCTCAATCCTTTGTAAAATAATTCGCGCTGTGTGTTGGCATATTTGTTCAAACTACGAAAGCAAAACCACTCAACCACGGCACACGAACCAAAATGCCAGTTGCGAGTGCTAGGTGTGCTGTTTCTGCTCATGCTCAGTAGCTTTCCGCGACTGTCGGCTTCCGCTCACGGGGTTCCTTTTTTACAGATCACGTCTGTAGAATGGGCCCGTAGCCACTGTCACTTGTTCTTTTGTTGTTTCATTGTTCTGAGCTGCAGGCGAAAACGTCGTCAGCTTCGAAAACTGCATCACATTCTAACTGCTGCCGTGAAATGTCGTACATCTTATGAATGAACAGACAGACAGACAGACAAAGAACTTTATTAGATCCTGAGGAGCTTTCGCGTGAACCCTTATCGGGGACCCGCGGAAACCGCTGGCCGCGTCCAAGTCGGGGCTGGGACACCATGATGTTCCGCCCTTTCTTGGGCCCTCTGGATAGCCTGAAGTTGTGTATGGAGCGATGAGCTCCGCAGGGCTTCTTCCCAGTCGGCTTCACTGGATAGAGGGCCAGTAGGTAACGCGGGGCATTGCCAAAGCATGTGCGCTAAAGAACAGTAAGTTTCGTTGCAGTCCGGACAACTTGAATCAATTTCTGTTGAGATACGACTCAGGAATCCCCGCGAGGGGAATGAGCCTGTCTGGAGCATTCTAAGTGTGACTGACTGATGCCTATCTAACTTCGGATGAGGAAGAGGATAGGTCCTTCTACTAAGCCGATAGTGAGATGTGATTTCGTTAAAAGTAAGAAGCGGATCGTTAAACTGGATTTCATCCTGTCCCCATAAGGCCTCCATGCCGCCGCGGCGCGTGAGATCTCGCGCACGGTCATGGGCAAGCTCGTTGAGGTTAGGTATGGTCCGATGAACGTCTGCACCCATATGGGCGGGAAACCAAGAGATCAAGTGAGTGCCAGGGTTTGTTCTTTTTTCCAAAATGGAGGCAGCCTCTCGCGCTAGGTTACCCGATTCAAAAGCTTTGATGGCCGCTCGTGAGTCTGTAAAAATGTTGGTGTGCGAGGGGTCGGTCATAGCGAGGGCTATGGCGACCTGCTCCGCGATAGCACTAGTAGCTAACCTAGCCGAGGCTGAGGAGCGTAATTCTCCGTTGCCGTCAATGACTGCCAGCGCGAATGTGCAAGACTGGCCATACTGAGCGGCGTCGACAAAGACAGTCGATTCACGATTCTCGCCGACCTTTTGTAATATTGCTCGTGCACGGGCTTTTCGCCTCCCTACATTGTATTGTGGGTGCATGTTGCGAGGGAATGGGCTGACCGCGAAGGTCTCCCGAACCTCCCTGGGTAAGGCGATTTTGCGTTCATTAACCATTGTTGGGGCCATGCCAGCCGAGTCTAGAATGCGTTTCCCAGCCCTAGTTGACGAGAGCCTGACCACCTGGGCAGTGACCTGCGCTTCGATCACTTCATCAATGTCGTTGTGCATACCGAGTTCGCTTAATCTCTCAGAGCAAGTGGTTACCGGCAATCCCAGTACTTTTTTGATGCTCTTTCGCATGAGTGTATTTAGCTTATTTTTTTCCGTTTTGGTCCAATTAAGGGCCGAAGCTACATAGTTAATATGGCTCATTAGGAAGGCGTGATGAATCCGGAGTAGGTTGTCTTCACATAGTCCTTTCCTGCGGCCTGATACTCTGGCGACGAGTCTCAGCATGTTTTCAGTTTTGGCCGTGATGTGCATGATAGTTTTGGTGTTACATCCCCTCGCGTCGATAAGTAGTCCCAGAATTCTAATTGAATCGACTCGTGGTATGCGCTGTCCATTTTTTGCAAAAAGGGCGATGGGAATTTGGTCCAAATGTGGAACTCTTCTAACGCCTTGCCTGGCCGGCCTGTACAGCAATAGTTCCGATTTGGTTGGGGACAATTGGAGGCCTGTGCCTTCTAGGTAAGACTCCGTTTCGTCTAGGGCTGATTGCAGCGCGTTTTCTACTTCTGCGAGTGATCCTCCCGGGCACCAAATCGTAATATCGTCCGCGTAAAGCGAGTGACCTACATTGGGCAGGGAGCTGAGCCTTTCCGATAAGCCTTTCATAACTATGTTAAATAACAAGGGAGATATGACTGCTCCTTGCGGGGTGCCTCTGGCCCCAAGGGTGAATTTATCTGATTTATGTTGACCGATCGTGATAGTAGCCGTTCTATTCATCAGGAATGATCTTACGAAGGCCTGAAACTTTGCTCCCAGATGTAGGTTGGCTGTGGCCTGCAGGAGAAAGCGATGAGATATGGTGTCAAAAGCTTTGGTTAGGTCAAGGGCTAAGATACCCCTTACATCCCTAGTGCCGTTATCAAAAATATGCTTCTTGAGGAGTAACATCACATCTTGTGTGGAGAGGCCGGGTCTGAAGCCGATCATGTTATGCGGGAATAGATCATTGCGTTCTATGTAGTCTGAAATCCTATTGAGGATCGCATGCTCAGCTACCTTGCCTACACAAGAGGTTAGTGATATCGGCCTTAGATTGTCAATATGTAATGGTTTACCCGGTTTAGGAATAAGCACAATCGAGGCCGCTTTCCACTCCTCTGGGATGCTTCCACTCTCCCAACTCTTGTTGACCTCTTTCGTAAGCAGCTCAATGGATCGGTCATCCAGGTTCCTTAGCAGTCTGTTTGAGATGCCATCCGGACCTGAGGCTGACCTGCTATTCAAGTTGTAAAGGACGGCCCTAATTTCAGACTCCGTGAAGGGGTCATCGAGCTCTTTTACCGTGTCACATTCTATTTCGGGATACTCCTCTGAAGTACCTGCGCCTAGCGGAAGATATCTATTTGCTACCTCTTTTAAGAGTGTTTCTTCTGTTCCGCCCTCTTGTCTGTGCTTGTGTATGAGACGGCACAGTGCCTGTCTTTGATTGCCTTTCGTCTGCGCGTCATCAAGCATATGTTTCAGAAGATTCCATTTTCCACCTGTCCGCATGCGCCCATCGACTGCTGCACAGACCTCATCCCATTGCAGCCTAGTTAACTCGGTGCAGTACTGTTCAATGTCCCTGTTGAGTTCCGCAACTCTCTTGCGCAACCTCCGGTTAAGCCTCTGCGTTTTCCATCGCCTCAAGATAGAGACTTTGGCTTCCAAGAGATGTGCAAGGTGCGGGTCCATTCTGGGAACATCGAGCTCGGTTTGAATAGTTTTGGTGGCCTTTTCAACATCTGCTCTGAGTGTCTCAACAAGTTCGCTGAAGCTGGCGTATTCACCCGTGTCTTCTTTTCTAAGATTTCGGAAAGCTTCCCAATCGGTCACTCTGAATTCTCTGGCCTGGGGTGCTCTGACCTGAAGGGTAACGGCAATGATGAAGTGATCACTACCCAGGTTTTCTTGCGTGTTTGCCCAGGTTGCATTCCGTACATTTTTGACAAATACGAGGTCGGGTGTAGTGTCCCTGGCTACCGATGTACCCAGTCTCGTGGGGAAACGGGGATCGGTGATGACTGTTAGCGTTAAGTCATCGACTGCCCGCGCTAGATTTGTGCCCTTAGCCGTCTGCCTGATGTACCCCCATGCATTGTGTGGGGCGTTGAAGTCTCCCGCAATTATTAATGGTGACTGTCTAGCGATTGTAGTAGCCTTCATTAGCAGGGAGTGGAAAGACTGCCTCTGATCGGATGGTGGGCTGTAAACATTAAGAATGAACACGCTCTGCTGAAGCCACCTGTTGGGGATAACCTCCACAAGAAGCGCCTCCATTCTGCTGCGTCCTGCCTGAATGTTATGTACAACGTAAGCGAGTTTTTTGCTCACTAGCGTAGCTACACCTCTCTTTGATTCCCCCCTCGCCGCCACCGATTGGTAACCAGTGAGGGTGAGTGTGTCGCACAGTGTCTCTTGCAACAAAATTACCTGTGGCTTTTCTGCCTGAGCCGTAATGTACTGTCGCAGTGAAGTCTTGCGCCGTTCGAAGCTAGCACAATTCCACTGCCAAATTACTAGAACCTTCTCAGTTCCCGCCATTTTGCTAATTTACGTTTTATTGACCCTGCGGGGTCCCTCCCGTATCATCGTTAGCTGCAGCTTGTGTACGAGACTTTGGCTTGGCTTTAATAGTCACCTTATGCTCAAGCGCAACCACTTTATTCTCTATAGCTTCTACTTTGCTCTCAAGTGCTCCCATGCGTAGCGCTAGCTGATTAATGATTGACTGATTGTCTTTAGAAATCCTAAGTAACTCTCCCAGAATTTTGTTCTGCGAGCTTTCCTCTGCAGACATATCCGAGTCACTCTCATCCTCAATCGGAGGGGGGGCTCTACGTTTGGGCTTGCTAACCTCGACTTTCGTTTCCTGTGTGCTTTTATGCACGACGTTATCCGCCACACTCGTGCCCTCGACTCTGCTAGAAATCACTTGCGCGGCTTATGAATGAAGCTGAAAAAAAAATGGACACTACTGAAACTTCAAATAGGCATCTAGATCACGGCAAGCAAGACCTCGCAGAATGCTCATTTAATGGCGCAAAGTGCATTTGTTATCGTGATCAAGCCCGGTCGGAATCACATTTTTAATCCCGATGGACGCCTTTGTAGAAGCTGAAGAACTGAGCCAATGATTCAACCCTTTCACTCCTGTGTCGCTCGATGGTGATCAAATGTGCGCCGTGTGCACAATAATTATGAAGATTGTGCCTCAGAAAATTTTTCCTCGTGTAATATTTTATCCATCTACAACTATCAACGAAGCGCGCGCGTGCGTGCGACTCTCTTGAGTTTGCATTTGCCCGCAGTCATAACGAAAAGGTTGCGGCTGCTCGCAACTGTAGGAATGCTCCATGGGTTGCTTCCCACGAAACGGGGAATCCGCTTTCACTTAGCTTCGTAGGGCTAATTGTGCTAAACATTAATGCGAACTTGTGCATGCTTGTCGTGTCTATCACGGCCCATCGATATTTACTTGCAAACATACAATAAATGAAGTGACACGGTTGCGCACATTTCTTGAAGCGAAAATACGTTTCGTCGCCGCAAGAACACGTGAATGACCATTTGATGCTTCAGTTGGACACAGAATGACTCGTTACCTCTATAAAATCAGCGCGCTCGGCCCCCCTGGTTTCTATATATGTGGTCATTGCAGACGACGTTGGCAGCGAGGCGTTATGAAAAGCGTAATGACTTTTCGGAGCAGTTATTTAGCATTTCGTGCACTCAGTGAAGAAGCTGGAGCAGTATTTTACTGATTTCGTTGAAGTGAAATACACAAGAAAAAAAATTCCGCTCGCATCTTTCCACGGGGGTAACTCGAGTAAATGCGTCGCAGAGGGGGGGGGGGGGGTATTGTGTGAATATTGCGTAGTTAGGTATACTTTGGGAATGCTTTATTGTTATTTTGTCTTTATTATTATTATTTATTGAATGAAGAAGAAGCGTTGCCTTCAACGAGAAGTGGGACGCTGCTGTCCGATCTAGTGCCTACACATACGGGGTGGCCAGAACGTGGTTGTGCAGCTCGAGCACTCATATTTTACTAGCACACGCTGCATGTGTCGGACTGTAGCAAACAGTTGGCACGAGACGCAAGCATGCTGCACGACACGCGAGGCGCGAGCATGCGTAGTGGGCATGTGGACATCGCCACCGACGCACGACGCGTGACATCATGCGACTAAGAAATGCTCCTCACTCAATAATACTGATACTACTAATAATAAAAGGCCGAACGAAAGCAGCTGCGGGCTGTTCGCGAGAGAGCTCCGCATGGTGGAGCCACGGTATGTCCTCGCACCCCATAGCACTTCAAGAAACACGTCTCCGCACGAAACCGCTGCAGACTTCGACCTAAGAACGCTCAGTGTCCGTAAAGCTTTCGGCTTGTATGTGCTCTATTCCATAGATTCTCCGTCTCTGCTAATACTTGTTTGGACGTCAGTCGCGTGGTCTATATGCGTGCTCCCAAGTTACTGCTGGCTGCGCATGCACCAAGAGATAGCATGTGTGCATATACTGTCCAGAGTATCGTTGGAGGGCGTTATTTTCTGTTCTGTACTTCTTGTGTTGAGGCTGCCAGTATGCACCTCGTGAATAAAGACGTTCTACAATTTCCCGGTGTCCTGCTCCATATTTCCAGCATCAGTGTTAGCTAGCACTTTCTCTTACGAACATCATCATCATCATCATCATCACCATCATCATCATTATGATCAGCCTGACTACGTCCACTGATGTACAAAGGCCTCTCCCATGTTCCGCCAGTTAACCCGTTCTCTTACGAAAAATTCCAGTGTAGAAGGTTCCGAACAAGAGTCATTGTTGATAGTTTTAACGGTTTCAAAGGCACCAATGCAGCGTATACGCGTTTGTGACGGCATCAGCATACACGTAGTGTAGTCCGCTTTCTTCTCTCTCTGTGTGTGTGTGTTTTATTTATTTGGGGGGGGAGGTTTGTGCTCATTCACGAAGGTCATAGTTGCTCCGCGTATGGCACCCTGCAGTCGAGATTCAAAGACGATACAGTTCGGGGAAGAAGCCGCCATTACGCCGCCCCACCGCCTGCGGCCGTGCTCTTTCTCCGCGTCTAGCATTGCCACTGCATGCTGTTTGTGATATTGCGCGCCTATATACTGCTTCAGAGGTCATTATTTATCCACAACCTATTGGTTTAGGTCTTTGCGAGATTTGCATTCTGACCCGTTTGCGAGGGTCGTCGCATAATATTGGCGCTTCGCCCACGCATTTCGCGGCTAAGGCTGTGCGTGAGACTTCAATGACCATAAATGATAGTATTCCTACAAATCGGGTGTTACCCTAAGTAAGCGTTATTTCTGTGTTGTTTACTCTGTTTTCAAGTGTTTAAGAAATAATTTGGGCAAATTATACTTACAACCGAATCAAGCATAAATTGGAATAAACAGGTAACTTACACCTCTAATGTCCCACTTTATTTCGAATCATGCAAACTATAGACTACTTTACGGAGGGGTATCAGGGCCGCCATTATGAAGTATTAACCTCTGTTTTGCATCTTTAACAAATAAACAAATAGTGTTACGGTGGAAGCATAAGCGTGAAAGTGGTAGGGTCGGTGCATACGATGTTTGATGACCCATTACTTCACGTCATGATACACGACAACACGAAGAGGTCGTCCTAAAAGCCCAAGATGGTGGTGCCCAGATGTCTTAGATGAAATAGTTTATGTAGAATGCTCCGTCGGACAGTTTATATCAGACGGCAAGAGAACTGCGTGTCGGTGCGATGTCTCGTTGAGCTCTTTTGATGGACAGAAAAAGAAGCCCACTCGTTTACTCCGTATGTACATGGAAGGCTGAGCTCGTAATGCGTGTCATTCACACGCATCGCTGACATAGTTTCGCTAGATTTTAAGTTCTGTGCCTGACGTGATAATCGCGAAACTGTTCGATCCACATTGCTGTAAAAGCCCCATTTCAAGTCGTATAAATATCGAGATATAATGCAAAACGTTGTAGTGCATAGGTGTGTTCCGCCATAGTACTTTGCAGCCTTCATAAGTCCACTTCCTCCCTGAACATGGTCGCTCAGTTGTCGTTAAGGTGGTTAATAATAACAGTTCAGGTTTAATGACCGAAAACCGGGATTAGATTGAGAGTCGTTGTAGTGGAGCCTCTGGAAATTTCGACCACCTAGAGTTCTTTAACTTGCATCTAGATCTAACTACACAACAGGGTTGTTGTTAGTGGCTACTTTGCTGCAAATTGGCTACTTTCGGACTCCGTTTGGCGACAGAATTTTCCAGTTGAGTTCGTGGCTATTTTCTGGCTACTTCTAAATTTCTGGTTTGGCGCATCAAGTAATCATTTTTTTGTGTTTTGTAGAGAAAATGCATTGTTTTTAAGATTTTCCGATGGTTAAGCCAATGATTTAAAGTCAACTTCGCGCCAAATTCACAACCACACTGCGGAATAAAACACATAGAAAACACGGGTACTCACAACTGTTTATTCCTTGAGAAAAACATGCTAATATAAATTCTCTGTCGCTAACACATGCGCAGCATGATCGGGTCATCACTTACCTAATAACGCTGACGTGCTTACGGCTCATAGAGGTTGAATGACGTTTGGCTAACACAATTAATACCCTGTTTACTCCACCTGTATAAGTCGAAAGCACGTTATCTATAGAGCATGTGTCTGATAGCGCAATCAGGTAAGTGACGGCCCGATCATGTTGCGCATGTGTTTAAGAGAAGTGGGTCTTTGATAGTCTGCTTCCTCAAGGAATAAACAGTTGTGAGTGAGCGCCCTTTATGCCTATCGGTATTCTTCTGCGTGATTGTGATTTTGGTTCGAAGTTGACTATTTATTTCAGACAAGTACCAACTAGCTCAGCAGCTAGTTCTACTTGGTTAAGCCGAGTCTCCCGCGCGTGCTTTACCCCACCAACAGGCTGGTGCGCACTGAGGCACCCTTTCGTAATATCTGGCGCGCCTGCAAATACGGAGTGGCTACGCTGCGTGTATGTTGGTAAATGCCAATGTTACGCGCAAGTTAATTCGAGCAATTTAGATGCGCAGGGCGTATTCGCGTGTAAAGTTGAGGAAACAGTGATCCAAAACAAAGTGAAGCTAGTAAGTTCATTTCCAACCACGCTTGAGTATCTGAAGTTGTAGTTGTAGTATATAATTTATAATATTAGATGGTCTATACCTTCAGGGAAGATGGTTTTTAACTTTTAATGTTGCTTCTCCCTTGCTGCCTCGAATAGTCTAATATAACTTTGTCTCTCGCTAGAGCTCTTATCTATTCTGCACAAAGTATATCAGCGCGTAATAATTTTTTCTATTTTTTTTAGTTTGAATTGTTTGCGACTTATCTAGGGCTTTCAATTGTCTTATTTAAAATGGTAATAAAAATATATCGAATAATAACACTCTGCTCACAATACCGGTTCTGTTCTATGTGGCTACAACATTGGCAATAATATTAAATGGCACGGGTATACATTGGCTACATTGCCTTGACTTCTGGCGCCTTTTCAAGTTCATGCAACGGGAACTGTGATGCATGGCAGAGTTGTCAATTAGTTGTTGCAAACTACCCTACACCAAGGTTGAAATTGCCTTACGTAACCCTACACAGCATTTCCTCTTACCCTACACTAAAAATAGCACCACGAATACTTTGCTAATTATTCCTTCCGTAGCAACGGCTGTTCTTGCATTGTCTAGCCATGCGCACGAAAGTTTTTGAAGACAGTATTTTCAAGCTAATAAAATGCTCTTGTTTTGTACTTAATCGCGGCCCTACATACGCTAAACTGCAGCAGAAGGTTCCGGATGGACAAAATACGCGAAAGGAACAAATAGCTGCACTTTACGCGAAAACAGACAGTATTACTGCTGACATTCGTGTTCGGCTATCAGAATGAAGGACACTTGCCTTATGTCAAGACTAAAAATATCACAGCATATCTATGGAGCGAATGATGATGAGTGGGGCGAAGCGTCCATCAGCCCGTCCATGCTTCCGGCCGTGTGTTCGTCCTTGCTTCCGGCCGTCCGCGTGACCATCCATGCGTCCATTTGTTCGTACGTCCGTCTTCTAGTCTGTCTGTCCATCCGTCCGTCCGTGCGTCCATCTAGTCAACACTCCAAGTACCGCCATCTCCCATCTCGCATCCCAATGGCTGCGTACGACAACGACGGAGGATGGACATACCCACGCCTTAAGGAGCTTCGCCTCCGAAAATAGATAATTTCAGATGATGCTGTCAAAACTTACGTGAGTTTTCAGTCTCGTAAGCTTGCTGATATTGAAGGTGGAATCAGACGCTCGATGCTTATAATTTATGGTAAGGGAAACTGGGGATAACTGAGGAGCTTGGTGGGAGGTGCTCATCTGTTGGCCGCCATCGCCGACGTGGAAAAAGGGCTGCTCAAAGGTCTGTAATTTCATGCTTTCCCGAATTCAATGTAAAGATTACCGTTATCAGGAATGTTCACAAACTGAAAGAAACGAAAGTTTCTGCTCAGAAACATTTTTCGCGTGAAACTTCCTGGGAATCTAGTCCGCTGTGGAAGAGTTAAAGCTCGCATAGCTTGACAAGAAAATATCACTGTTATAAGTTCCGTATCAGTGGCGATTTGTTTTCTCGGGCGACATAAAACGCACGTGTGTTTCAAATCAGCATGTAGTGCCGCCGCTTCTCGCTCACCAATATCAGAGTGATTAGTGGTAAAGAGCGTAGCCTTGATATTAAAACAGAAAAAGTTCAGGCAGATACGAGTTCTCTCTCATAGCCCAGACGTGCACCGGGCCCGTGTGCTCAAATTTTGGTGGATGTTAAAGAACCCCAGGTGGTCGAAATTTCCGGAGCCCTCCACTACGGCGTCTCTCATATTCATATGGTGGTTTTGGGACGTTAAACTCCACATGTCAATAAAACGTGCACCGCAATCGACGAATCTCACCTGCTCAAAGAAATTTACGATTGTGTCTTGATTCCACTTTCGCATAAAGTACTTCGTCGTGATTGGCCAACTAGAGTATGCGGTCTGCTGTAGTAGGTAAATATAACTTGAAATGAAATGTAATCTCTGATGTTGAAGTTTAGGCATTAGGTTGAACGTGTCTAGCACTGTTTTTTTTTTCGTTTTCATGCTGTCCGTGGACCGACACCCTGGATGATTTCTTCACGAAGCAAGAATTCTCGCTGCGGGGATTTTTTAATATTATAATTGCTTTACGACTTGACCTACGTCAAAATAAAAAAAACAGAATCATACGAGTTACGGTGACTGCAACTCTGCCCCAAAAATCGAGCCGCTTATCTAAAATGAGGAATCTTCGCACAACGCTCATATAATATTTGATATTCTTCGTGAAAAAAACCTTGTCCAGATTGTCAAGGAAGCCCCGGGTTTTGCCCGCAACGCAAGTTCTGAGCTTGATCGTGGGTCGGTTCATCGCTATGATGTGTATGTTCAAAACAGTTTCTGTGACCACTGGCTGCTTTTTGTTTTATTTTCGAGTCCTGTTCGTCAGGTGGGATGTATTCGTCTCAGCTCAAAACAGGATGATTCCTCGAGAGATCGACATGGGTCGACATTTTGACATTTTAGATTTGATTGTTTATTTTATATTGTGGGCACATACCACCCGGTAGCCCGAAAGTGAACTTCGTTTTTTTTTATTGCCTGCACAGTTTAGGAGGGAAAAAATGTTGAACTTATTTTGTACGGAGGGACCAATTTCGTCCCTTGTCATTTTCGAAAGTTAACGACGATATAAAAGCACAAATATTACCTTGATAAAGACAATTTTTTCTAATAAATTTACGCGTAATTAAGAGTGAAGAAGTATTGTTTGAAGGTTGTACGCCGACGCAAAGTGTTTATAAAAAATGTCTGAACAAGTGACAATTTTTTAAAGTCACTTGATTTGAGATTTTGTTCTTCCTAAGATAAATCAGCTAGTGTTTCATAACTTGGTGACCTGTTACAACACAATGTTTACAATATTTCCTGTCAATACCTTGGTTCTACATCAAACACATAATTTTGTAAATGGCCTCAAACTTTCAAATTCGTCGACAGTAAAGCCTATTGAAAAATCAATATTCAAAAAAGCCCACCTTCGATTTTTCTTCCACTTCTAACACACAATCCTATATTAATAATAATAATAATAATAATAATAATAATATGGAATAATGCGTATTGTGATGATTTATCGACGAACTCTGCAGGTCGGTGAGGTGGGAGGGATGGCTGAACGCGGAAGAGCGTTGGCAGCTGGGCATGTACACAACCACTCCAAAAGTTTGTTCGCCGGGAAGAAGAGGCGCGGGGTGACACGTCTTGGGTAACACTCGTCATTTCGCAAGGACTTGAAACTCTACGGACGCCCACTTTGCCGCGAGTGTCGCTGCAGTGGCACCCACGCCAACAGGTGGTCCGCCCTCGCAGTTCTCCGCGCCGCCTCGGTGCCAGTGGGACGAGCCGCCGGCTGTTTGCCTCCCGATTACGCCGTCGTGTCGCACACCATGGTCGGCACTTAAGATCGCGATGCCTTGGCAACGAGCGGAGTGCCGCGCTCATGACGAACTTCGCAAGCATGGTTGGTCGATGTTGGCATGCTCTCCATTGAAGGTTTCTTGCGGAGGGCGTCGTCTGTGGCTGCTCGTATTATTTTGGCTGTCATATCGTATTGTATTATTTTGGCTGTCATATCGAATATCTGTTAATGCCAAACATGCCGCTCAGGTTCACCACCTGCGAAAGCAAATGATTATATGTTAAAACTAAGCTCTCTAACTAACCTCGTGTCTTCGATTTCAGCGCATATTGCAATTTTAGTTATTTGCGAAAGAATATAACACACTGGCAGTTCATTAAAATGCGATCTATCATCTCCTTGTTACTAAGATTTGAGGGAAGATGTACGACTGATAACATAGGCGATGTGATATGTGGTCCTGGTAGTAGTCGGCATTTTTTTCTGAATGCCCGAACAAGCGCCCAGATCGGACAAAATTAATAGGAAAAGTTTCTGTGTAGTATATTGTCCTCAGACTTGACAGAAACAAAGTGACACGACACTTTTCCAAACTCACTTCATATCGCCAGCCACGACATCATGATTCTAAAATAATCCTTGCGTGACAAGATAAGGTGCACATCAGCACCAGCGTCTCCATACAATATAGAAGTTGAGATCCCATTTCGACAAGTATGTTAACAAAAAAGTGTATTTTTTTTTTATTTTGGACACACAAGTTGAACACCCAAGAACACACGGCGAATATTCGACGTCACAATTGAATGCTTCATTCAACCGTCATCTGGGGAAACTTGCAGTGTACAAAGCTTTCTCTTTTATTTTTTTGCATTTCATGATGACGCAGCATCAAGAAGTATCGAATATTCTCAAACACCAGTGTCAATAAAATTACCAGTTTGACACATGATCTCTCCTGCAACTAGTTTAAGTTTAAAATGATAGGGTATATTCAAAATGCAACTCTTCATCTGTCTACAAGCCCGTAAGCTAGATACACCACCTTTTGTTGAGCGCGAAGCCGAAACCAGTCGCATATCACCGCCTTCCAGGGGCGAGCTGCTGGTTCTAAGTGCGGAGCACATCAGGCATCTTGTCGTCCATTCATACATCACGTATGGCGAGATCACGCTCACAGTAAAGCACTCGCTACAGGCCGAAACATTGATAGAAGTGCTCAAACACTGATTAAGATGATCGAACAAGGTATAATGTAATACATTTCACCGAAATAGCCCAGACGTATTCGCATGAATTAACATAATATTGCCAAACGTTCCACAGCGCAGATTCCAGCGAGGCGCGACAGAGATGTCACCACTTCACCGGCTGAGCCTAGTGAGCGAAGCCCTCTCTCTGCGCTGCGTGGGGCAAACCTGCTGAAAGTTCATAAAGGGCAGTGAACAGTAATGCAATAGTATTACCTGGGCTTTCACTGCACCAAAAGGGCACATATCTTGCACCGAGCATGTGAAATCTGCTGAGTGAGATTGTACTTCGTCCTGGGCAACCCTATATTGCTACCTCAAACTTTGGCGTCATTGGCGCTGAGGTAAATGGAGCAGTGAGAACTCTATGAACGATATCCACTCGATCCCCCAGTGACGCACGTCCTGAACTTTCCAAGCAGTGGATACGCCATGCGTATACATCATTCTGCGACTGCTATCAGATGCACGTTACCTTCGCTAAACTTGGCAAAGGAGAAATGTGGCTTCAAAAGACAGAGAAGAAAGCACTTGAGGAAGGAGGGTAGAGAACTTTGGCGGAAGTGTTCGGCCTGCTTTGGTTGCATAAGCTTCACCAGAGAGAGCGGGTCGGCTAGGAAGTTGTGTGGACCCTGACGGAACCGACAGCATTTACACCAAGTGAAACGAGCTAGCCACCCCATTCTTGAAAGTTCGGCTGGTCTCGCGAGGGCTCTCCTTTGTGTCAGGCCTCTGCGTCATTTCTATAAAGACCAGTGCTGAACAACATACAAATCTATCTATCTATCTATCTATCTATCTATCTATCTATATCTATCTATCATGACACTCACAAAAGCAGCATACACAGAGACCCTCCTTCAGGCTCCTGACTCCATGTGCGCCCCCGTTCGCCCTTTCAGCTTCGTCTATCGATGGTTGCCTCAAAACTACCTGGTTCATGTGAGTGCACCTTGATATTTCAATTCGCAAGCTCGTGGCATCGGTAGACGATGTGAGGCGAAGGACGTACGACACATTTTAACGCGCTAGTATTTCCATTCCGTGCCGCAGGAAGTTCGGTGTCGACGTTTTTGTCGGCGTCGTTGCCTATGATCGAAAAGTCTCAGTGGATACAAAGAATCCGGAATCGGAACCAGGCATTTTGTGCGCCAGTCAATTATTCTGTAGATAGTTACGCCAGCGCTCGCGACTTCGGAAAAAGACCGCAGCACTTTCCAAGTTTCGGCGATACAAGCGTTCTGTAGAGCAAGAAATCCTGTTAACAGCTCTAACGGTGCTGGCCAAAGCATATCGCACCGCGCGTCAATCTGAATTGCGCAATGAGTGCCTACGTTTGCCCATAACTACCCACCGATTACAAGGGGCTCATCCAAAATTCGTCATCATCATCAACCACAGCAACAACAAAGTATGCTGCTATGGAGATGAGCGTATTGCCTTCTAGACGGGTTGTTAAAACAGTGATACTCTGTCGCGTTGTGCTCTTCATAGCCAATCTTAAGCATCCTCCTCATTTCGTATAGTTAGAATGTCGCTATGAACCGTTTTGTGTTATATCAAGCCGAAGCTAATGTAACCCGCTGCATTTTTTTCAGCACACTTAATTTTTGTTGCACATATAGTTGTTGTATAGACCGTTTTCACGGATAGGAGGATCGTGGCCTCGCACCGGTGCATTTTCGTCACTCTCTCTCTCTCTCTCCACTGGCCTTTCGGCCGCCACCGTTGGTGTGTGGGGGATTGTCGCGTTTTACATGCGTGGCGCGTGAGAGGGAAATGTTTTTACATTTTTTTATGCGCTAATGCAGTTGCACGGCTGAAAGTCAAAATATTGGACGAGAATAGGTCGACAGGCTACTACAGCGTTGTGTTTGGCTGTGACAACATATCTAATGCACAAAATCAGCCGATCAAGATATGCGAGGTGCACCTTCCTTCGAAATGACTTTACTTTGGTCACAGGCCTTCTTCTCTGACAAATATTTTATTATATGTGGTGTCTGTCCCTGTGACCGTTTCTTGATTCATCATCATCAGCCTGACTACGTCCACTGCAGGACAAAGGCCCCTCCCATGTTCCGCCAGTTAACCCGGTCCTGTGCTTGCTGCTGCCAATTTATACCCGCAAACTTCTTAATCTCATCTGCTCACCTAACCTTCTGTCTCCCCCTAACCCGCTTCCCTTCTCTGGGAATCCAGTCAGTTACCCTTAATTACCAGCGGTTATCCTGTCTACGCGCTACATGCCCGGCCCATGTCCGTTTCCTCTTCTTTATTTCAACTATGATATCCTTAACCACCGTTTGTCCCCTAATCTACTCTGCTCTCTTCTTGTCTCTTAAGGTTACACCTACCATTTTTCTTTCCATTGCTCGCTGCGTCGTCCTCAATTTAAGCTGAACCCTCTTTGTAAGTCTCCAGGTTTCTGCTCCGTAGCTAAGTACCGGCAAGATACAGCTGTTATATACCTTCCTCTTGAGGGATAGTGGCAATCTACCTGTCATAGTTTGAGAGTGCTTGCCGAATGTGCTCCACCCCATTCTTATTCTTCTAGTTACTTCAACCTCGTGGTTAGACTCGGCGGTTATTACCTGCCCTAAGTAGACATAGTCTTTTACAACTTCAAGTGCACTATTACCTATCTCGAAGCGCTGCTCCTTTCCGAGGTCGTTGTACATTACTTTCGTTTTCTGCAGATTAATTTTAAGACCCAACTTTCTGCTCTCCTTGTCTAACTCCGTAATCATGAGTTGCAATTCGTCCCCTGAGTTACTCAGCAATGCAATGTCATCGGCGAAGCGCAGGTTACTAAGGTATTCTCCATTAACTCTTATCCCTTACTGTTCCCATTCTAGGCTTCTGAAAACCTCCTGTAAGCACGTGGTAAATAGCATTGGGGAGATTGTGTCCCCCTGCCTTACACCCTTCTTGATTGGTATTCTGTTGCTTTCTTTATGAAGCACTATGGTAGCAGTTGATCCCCTGTAGATTTCTTCTAGAATGTTTATATATACTTCATCTACGCCCTGATTCCGCAGTGTCTGCATGACGGCTGATATTTCTACTGAATCAAACGCCTTCTCGTAATCTATGAAGGCTATGTATAGTGGTTGGTTATACTCTGAGCATTTCTCTATTACCTGATTGATAGTATGAATGTGATCAATAGTTGAGTAGCCTGTTCGAAATCCTGCTTGTTCCGTTGGTTGATTGAATTCTAATGTTTTCTTTACTCTGTTAGCAATTACCTTTGTAAATAACTTGTATACTACAGAGAGCAAGCTGATCGGCCTGTAAGTCTTCAAGTCCTTGTCATCTCCTTTCTTATGTATTAAGATGATGTTAGCGTTCTTCCAAGACTCTGGTACCCTTCCCGTCAGGAGACACCTCGTAAACAGGGTGGCTAGTTTTTCTAACACAATATGTCCTCCATCTTTCAGCAGATATGATGTTACCTGATCCTCACCAGCAGTTTTGCCTCTTTGCATGCTCTCCAAAGCTTTTCTGACTTCTTCTATCATTACTGGTGGGGTGTCATCTGGGTTACTGCTAGTTCTTATAGTATTAAGGTCGTGGTTGTCCCGGCTACTGTACAGATCTCTGTAAAACTCCTCCGCTATTTTAACTATCCTATCCATATTGGTAGTTATTTTGCCTTCTTTGCCCCTTAGTGCATACATCCGATTTTTGCCTATCTCAAGTTTCCTCTTCACTGCTTTGACGCTTCCTCCGTTTTTCAGAGCGTGTTCAATTCTCTCCATGTTATACCTTCTTACATCGCATACTTTACGTCTATTAATCAACTTTGAAAGCTCTGCCAGTTCTATTCTGTCTGTTGTACTTGACACTTTCATGATTTGACGCTTCTTAATTAGGTTCTTCGTTTCCTGGGAAAGCTTGCTAGTGTCCTGTCTAACTACCCTGCCTCCAACTTTCACTGCACACTCCGTAATGATACTCGTCAGATTATCATTCATTGTATCTACACTAAGGTTGGTTTCCTCACTAAGTGCCGAGTATCTGTTCTGCAGCGACACTCTGAATTGCTGTACTTTCCCTCTCAATGCTAGCTCATTGATTGGCTTCTTGCGTATCAGTTTCTGTCGTTCCTTCTTCAAGTCTAGGCGAATTCGAGACCGTACCATTCTATGGTCACTGCATCGTGCCTTGCCAACCACTTCCACATCCTGCATGATTCCTGGGTGTGCAGTCATTATAAAGTCTATTTCGTTCTTATTTTCGCCATTAGGGCTCCTCCATGTCCACATGCGACTTTCTCGTTTTCGGTAGAAGGTATTCAAAATCCGCAAATTATTGCGTTCTGCGAATTCCACTAGAGCTCTCCTCTGGCGTTTCTAGTGCCGATGCCATAATCTCCTACTGCCTGGTCTCCAGCCTGCTTCTTCCCTACCTTTGCATTAATGTCGCCCATCATTACAGTATACTGTGTTTTTACCTTACTCATTGCCGATTCCACGTCTTCATAGAAGCTTTCAACTGAAGCGTCATCATGGCTGGATGTAGGCGCGTAAGCCTGTACTACCTTCATCTTGTATCTTTTATTCAGTTTAGTTACAATACCTACCACCCTTTCATTAATGCTATAGCATTCCTCTATGTTGCCAGCTATGTTTCTGTGAATTAGGAACCCCACTCCCAGTTCTCTTCTGTCTGCCAAGCCCCGATAGCAAAGGACGTGCCCATTCTGTAGCACAGTATAGGCCTCATCTGTCCTCCTAACCTCACTGAGCCCTATTATATCCCATTTAACACCCTCTAGCTCCTCGAATAGTACAGCTAGACTTCCCTCACTAGATAAGGTTCTAGCGTTAAACGTTGCCAAGTTCAGGTTCCAAAGGCGGCCTGTAGTCCAGAGATTCTTAGCACCCTCTGCGGCGTTGCAGATCTGACCGCCGCCATGGTCAGTTGCTTCGCAGCTGCTGGGGACTGAGGGCCGTGAGTTATTTGACGTATGCATGTGGGAGGTAGTGGCCAGATACTGCACCAGGGTGGCCAATCCTTCTCTGGTTTCTTGATTACACTAGTTTGATTCTGGTGAGGTGCTGCTACACTTCAGCATGTGCAGCATGGAAGCAACGTCAAAGCTGAAGATCAATACAGAAAAAGTTTTGCCCAGAATTCTTCTGTTGTACCATAAATATCCTTTATTTCTTTTTTATGCAACAGCACTGTATGTATGCTTTACAATGCCTGCAACTACCGAAATGTAAGCACGCTCAATTTCAAGGTTATCGGATGAGCCCTTTCCAAACTGCATGGAAGAAAGGCCCGCATGACATGTGTTCCTTGAGTCAGTAACGTGCATCTATAAATTTTTAAACGGTCCGTCTTTTCTCGACTTGTCAATTTAGCGAGGATAACCGGGGCAGTTTTATGACGACCGCACATTGTTGTTTCGTGGCATCCCAGGTGTCGTGAATAATCGACCTAAAATCGGTAAAGCCAGGTCTTTACCTGAACACGCGCGTTCGTCGTGATGCTTATCTTTAAAACATAAAGGCAATAATGTTAGCGAAAACGGGCGCACATTCCATGTATCGCCAGTGGCGGCTTACATTGAACTTACGCCATGCCGTGCTTCCAGGTGCGCAATCCGTTTATTTTCATTTTCTCTTTTTGTGTTCCTTCAACGCAAAAATTTCAGCTCATCATTCGTACACCCGTTTGTTATTCTGCGCAACGATTAGACACAAGCTTTGGCAAGGTCGACGAGACGAATAAACACAGGCATCAGTGTTTGTGCTTCCATCGTTCCACAAAATTTGTACTGTAGTGTTCTGAGCCGAATCAGATGATCTACTTGCGATCGTACAGTTACGTTAAACATACACAGTCTATGGCAAAGAAACCAGAGAGTCATTTTGAACACTAATTCGTGCACCTAAAGTGCAGCTGAACTGTGGCGTACGTACTCGCTCGTCTTCATTGACGTTTTATCCATGACTTCGAGAGTTGTCCGAAAATTTAATACCAGTGTGTGCTTCTGGAACCCCACAAGACCAGCTATAACAAAACATATGAACCAATTACCGATTTTCACGTGCTGCTTATGGAACGCATTGAAATTCTACTCATCCCCTGTATATCGTAGGCACCGCTGCGGGAACGTCTTGTGGGTCACCGCTGCTTTCTGCTTCATCCACTTCGAAGCTGACGGCTCAACGAGTAGTTACTAGCGCCCTTACATTCGCGGAGCGTTCCTGTGTTTTGACCACGTGCCATGAAGAAGAGCGATTCTCTGTGTACCAAGTGCTTCGCTGCATACACCACCGCAGATCGCCACACAATGAGACGGCCGTGAAAGATCGCAGACACTAGACGGTGCTGCGGCAGAAAAATGACAGCCTCCTTGTTAAAATGGTCTGCAGGGTAAGTTTTTGTGAGCTATGCGCTTTTTCTGTGCTCTCTCCAACTCACTACCTGTAAAAGCCTGCTTGAGGCTACCAGTGCTGGCAAAATGAAATAATCAATAACTGTCTCGTAAACATTGCTCTCTTTTTTCCTTCACTATTTGTGAAAGAACATCTTGATGCCCTGAGTGGAGACGACAATGAGAACCATTCATGGGGCTATGTTCCAGCAGAGGACAAGCGCCACCTGTTGAAAAACTAGTAAACTGAGAAAAGCGAAAAACTACGCTCTCGCAAAGCGCACTTCACTTAAGTGCATCCACGTAGGGACAAACAGCTGGTGGATGCTATTACCACCTCAAAATATGCTGTGTGTCTTAAGGTAAAATATTTGCCCATCAAAGTAAGCACCAGACAGAGTCAATATTTCGCTCTGCTTTGAGCAAAGGCGTCTCGCAGAACAGTTCATATCTGAGCCAGTGTCTGATAATGTTACTTGAAGAAATGCGAGCAAAACCAAGAGATACGAGAAAGAAAAAAAACAATCATGCGCAACGGGAACGAAAGCAATTTACCAGGTACCCAGTACCACGTCCTATGTGGTGTACCATGGTACACCGGTATTACCTACCACGTCACCGCGTGAAGCAAGTAACATTCCGTCATCTTACCATGGTTGCAAAATTTTATGTCCCGTATCAAGGACGGAAAGTGACGGTGTGCTTATACAGTTATCTCTGTGTTGCCGAACGTAGAGTATACATATATAGCTCTACCGTTTCACGCTGCTGTTTGCTTTTGTATGCGGAGTATTTCTTAGTCGCACGATGTCGCACTTCGGCGTCGGCGGTGGCTCAGTCAACGCCCTTGCTGTGCATGATCGCGCCTCGTGCTGCATGCTCGCGTCTCGTGCAGAGACGCGCATGCTAGTGTCTTGTACCGGCCCAGGAAGACACCCGCAAAACTATCGCTCCCCTCCCCCCTCTCACCTCCCAAGGCCAACGCAGGCACCGTCTGCTAGCAAAAAAAAAACGACTGCTTGCGCTGCACAAACATTCACTAGCCACCCCGTGTATGCAGTGGATTGGGCGTTAGGAATTCAGTCAAGGGCGCCTTTGCTTTCGCTTGACCTTCAAGGCAACGCTTCTCCTTCACTCAATAAATAAAAATAACAAAGACGAAAAATCTCAAATCCTACCATTTCACGCAACATTCACGTGATATATTCACCCCCACCACTCTGCGACGCATTTACTCCAGTTCCCCCGTTGGAAGATGCGGGCGACATTTTTTTTAGGGGTGAAGTGCCTCTTAGTCTAACCCTGTCATGCGTGATGCGTAACCGAGAGGAGAAGAGGCGAGAAAGAAGGCAGTATCTCCCAAACAGTATAATAGACAGCGCTGTCTCATAGAAGTACATACAAACTGGACTTGAGTGATATTCTAAATGGTTCTGTACCGCTACTCTCCAATTGGCTGCTGCGAGCACTGTGCCTGGGTACTCGGAGAACGAGTACCTCTCTGTCTCCCGGATAGTCGCCGTACGTGTCGGATCGTTGGTGGGGCATGGACGAAGCAGAGCGGCGGGCGCGTTAAAGACGCTTGCGCTCGGCTTCCTTGGCTCGCGTCTCGTCGGTGTCACCCGCGCGCCGTCTGCATTCTCGAACGTGATCGGACGCATGCACGCAGCGACGGACGCTTCGCCCCACTCATCATCATTCACTCAGTGGATATACTGTTATTTTTTTCGACTTCCCAATTGCTAAAGTGCAGGTGACAATCACTTACACGCGACTTTGACGGGCTAGGTGAGCGCCCTCAACAGAGTTCGAAGAAGCCTAATGCCTGGCATTAACGCATCGGACGGTTTGGACGATCCTATCGAGCTTTTAGAATGGTGACGCGACTTAGAAGTGTGGGAGCTTGGTCTAGTTGGTATGGCATGACGATAGTTATAGCGCGAGAACAAAATGACGACACAGTGTCCTGTCCTTCTTGTCTCCGTGTCGTCGTTTTGTTCTCGTGCTATAACTATCGTCGTGGCGCGACGCTTCACCCTGTATGTGAAGCACAGCACAAGCAAAAATGCCAAATTGACCAAAAACGGAGACATTCTCCAGGCGACCCCTCCTGGATGACCTCGGCGCCGTCGCCCACGACTTGAACGCCTCGGAGCAAGGCCGGAAACGCCCGCGCGTTCACCCGCCAACGAGACACTGCCGGCATCAGCACGCGCTCGCCACCAAGGTTGCCGCTGAGTTGGCACTACCACCGCGATCAGCTGTGCGTACAGCCGCATCGGGAAAGGAAAGCGGCCGCGCGTAGCTGACGTAACTCTGCTTGCTTTCGCGTCGCACTGGGTCCCCTTAGATATATTTAATGGGAAGAAGTGTATACCTATAAGGGCTTGTTTTTCCGTGTTTTGACACAATAATAATGAGATCTAACTGACGATAATACTAATGAAAGTATAGGAGAAGTTATTATTTTACCGAATTGTAATGTAAATGTAAAGAAAGAAAATTGGCTGAAAAGATAACTTGCAATGGATAGAAACCGAATCTGCGACCTTCGAATAACGCATTCAATGCTCTACCACTGAGCTACCACGGCGGCTGTCCCCACAGCCACTATATTGCGTATATGTTCACGTTCGAATTCACATATATACCCAGTAAAGTGGGTATTTTCATATTCATTAGCGAGGGTCTCGTACTGGCAGACTTGGTGCCTTTAGATTGTATACGAGGGACTATAGGTGAGCTGCCAGCTAGTGATAAGTTCACGGGCTACGTGACGCCGTACAGGCTTATAAAGAGTGTGCCACACTCTACGCCATGGCTACTGGTAGCGCTGACTGACACTACCACGTTTGAATTCGCATATATATATGTGACGCTATGATGACTGGGTGACGTGGCCCGGCTCATACTCCATGTTTATTCTAATCTCACTTCTTCCTTCTCGGCTTCTACCAATCATCGCTTCATACGTCACACGATTCCCCCTCCCCCGAAAGAAGGCATGAATTACGAACAAGAAAAAGTACATAAGGAGAGGTTGAGAAGTCACAAATGTCAAAATTCACAATTGGTTTCATGGCCCCGTGGTGTTCCGTAAACTGGCACAACTTCAGGAAAGAGTGCAGCAGTCCGGTTAACGCAGGAGTTCTGGTGGGCGAGGCTGTTGGTTGCGTCCTGGATAAAACAAGAATGCTTTGGACGTGGAGATAGCGGAAATCGCAGCCGGCATTTTTGTGAAGAACAAACGAGGTTCGAACACCTTGCAGAATGGACAGTTCAGATATCGTAAGCATCGAATTCTTCGTCATGGCACAGGTCGTGCAGGCAGCTTGCGTGCGCGTTGATCGAGGTTGATTGGGCGCTGCCTGTGTTTCTGCCGAGTACAAGGGGTGCTTTTGTGGCTTTTGGAAATTTTTCTATGGCGATGTCGCAGATGGTTTGATGGAAGGCACATTCTTGATCTTTGGTGGAGAATGTATCCACCACGATGGGCCTTTTTGCAATGTTCTTCAAGCCTTAAGAGTGCACTCAATGAAGTTTTGTTTCGCCGTTGACAATGTTGAAGTATGCGTTGACGTTGTAATTTCTTCGTTTCGTGAACTTGCTTGTGGTATGACATTGATCGTGTTGCGCCAGGATTCTTAGCGAGTCCTCCGCAGGCTTCTACGACGCCAGCCAATGCAACTGTTTCCGGCGCAAGATAATGTGGTGGGTTTGATGCAATTGAATCTTCTGTATTTAAAAACCGTTCATTGTTGGTCGTTGCCTGAAGCGTACTTATGTCATCAGAAGTCGCACCTGCGGTTTTGTTTTCATTATATGCAGTGAGGTTGTATACTGGATTCACGTCGCTTCGATCTTGTGATTGATGAACACTCGACGCCTCTGTAGAACACTTTTCTTCACAAGATGCTGATTGTGAATGCTTCTGTCTCTGTGGAACTGCTGAACTGAATACTTTGAACAAATGAGATTCCTGTGAACATTCGTTGTCTGGGTTGGTTTCGTGCGGATTTACTAACTCGTCATGCGTAAATGCTAAGATCTTGTGAGGTGCTTCATCAGGTTTATCAGTAAAGTTGATGACAGGAGATGGAACTGCTGAGCTGAATACTTTGAACAAATGATGTTTCTGTGAACATTCGTTGTCTGGTTTGGTTTCATGTGGACTTACTAGGGAGTTTTAGTGCTGGGTACGCATTCTCTTGGGGCGATGCGGGCTTGGGAGCGCGCGGCGTTGCGTGCCCAACCCATACCCAACCGGAATGCCTTTTAGTTGTCGCCACTGTGGCACGCACGCAAACGCAAGCCGCACGAAGGTCACACGTGCTCGCAGCGCCATAGAGTCTTGTCGCGTAAGTAATATTTAATTATTTTTAAGATTGAAATAGTAAAATTAAACATACATAGTGATCTGGACACTTTTTTATCGTGTACAGTATCCTGGTATACGAAAAAAGTGAAAAATACAAGGTAACTACAATGACAGTGTCGACATCTTGTGACACTTCGTGCAACCACAGTCATGAACTTGTTAGCTTACGCGTAATGTTTTTGAGATGAAAACAAATAAAAACGTTATTCATTTGTAATATTGTCGCTGCGCAGTTTTTGCATCAGATGTACAATGCACAACATTTCTGCAATAACAATGTTGTGGTTGTCTGTTTCAATATAGCTGCGCTAGATGGCGCCTCCTATTCAGCTGGTCGGGGCTGGCATATATTTAGTTTCTATGTTCCAGGCCATTCTAGCGCTGGTAATCTGGCTGAAACCATGTAATCGCTATAAGTGCTCGCACTTTGGCTTGTTTTAAATCGAAGGCTAGAGTGTGCGCCGGGGCAGCTTATCTCCGCTAGGTGGCCAGTGGTGGCAGCGTTGTTTGACAGACGCATCGCCCCATCGCCCCAGCCATCTTGCGACGCATCTGTTTGGGGCTTCGCGCATGCGCAATACCGCCGCCCCATCGTCCTGCGTACGCAAGCCGCCTGCGTACCCAGCACTAAAACTCCCTACTAACTCGTCGTGCGTAAATGCCGTCACGCGTCCGAAGCCGTGTGGGCCATGTGTGCGACACGAAGCATCAAGTGATTCGGGTTGTTCAGTAATACCTGAAGTATTATGGTGCCGTAAATACATTGGAAATGCCGATTTATTTGCCCGTGAAAAATCCAACCGTAAGTCCGGTCTTTTGGCAAAATGGTCTACATTCCTATCGGCATACGGTGGCATTACCTTCTCTGCTGCGACGTGCAAGTCCCTAGTTGGTGTTGTAATGCGTGAAGTGTATTTGGACGAGTCATGCGATGGTACAATGGTGGTATATTTTCTCTGAGATCTCGTTTGGAAAATAGGCTTACTGCGGGAAGACTTCGCGTAACTGTGATAGGTCAGTTGAAAAGCCTTCCGCTGATGAGGTATGAACAGGTCTTCATCGTATTCTTTGAAACGGGTAATCATCCCTGATCTTTTGCCATGATTTGTCGTTTTCGAATATGTGTGTCAGGTAAAACTTGAATGCCTCACCGGAGATGTAGTCGGTGAATTTGATGATCATCTCCCGTTCCGACCAGGATGCAGCGGCGGCGTGGACCTCGAATAGGTTGAACCAGTCCTGTACGGGTCCGTCGTCCGCTGATCCGGTGTACTTGGGGATGTCGAGCTCAGTCAATGGTTCTGTCATGGTGCCGGTAACTGAATGCGCCTGAGATCACCTCTTCTGTGGTCGATATTCAGTTGAGGCGTACTGCAGGTGGCTTCATGAATGATGTGAGGTTGATGAGTGGTGGCCAGGTCTTCATCCCGCCGACTTGTGTGACGCTATGATGACTGGGTGACGTGGCCCGGCTCATACTCCATGTTTATTCTAATCTCACTTCTTCCTTCTCGGCTTCTACCAATCATCGCTTCATACGTCACATATATATATATATATATATATATATATATATATATATATATATATATATATATATATATATGAGAAAGAGAGAGAGAGAAGTATAAAACGACAGGGTGCCAACGCTGGTAGGCCAACCTGCGTTACTAGCAACAAATGAAGGATAGTGGAAGAGTACCGTGAGACAATGAGACGAATACAAAGTTACCACTTGCACTGAACAGCAGTAGCACCTGGTGACACCCTTCTGTATCGCCCCGCCATGGTGGTCTAGTGGCTAAGGTACTCGGCTGCTGACCCGCAGGGCGCGGGTTCGAATCCCGGCTGCGGCGGCTGCATTTCCGATGGACGCGGAAATGTTGTAGGCCCGTGTGCTCAGATTTGGGTGCACGTTAAAGAACCCCAGGTGGTCTAAATTTCCGGAGCCCTCCACTACGGCGTCTCTCATAATCATATAGTGGTTTTGGGACGTTAAACCCCATATATCAATCAATCAATCAATCAATCAAACCCTTTTGTATCTTTTTCCTTTATGTGAGGTAGTGAAAATTGTTGGTGTTTAAAGTGTCAAAACCACGCCGGATCATGAGGTACGCCTTACAAGAGGTCTTCAGAAAGTTTGACTGTCTGGTGCTCCTGCAAATTTAAGCACGTGCGGGCTTCAGGCATTTTTCTTCCGTTCAAAAAGACAAAACTTTTGACGTCGAAAAATTTGCCGCGTCTGCACGAAATAGCGTACTCTGCAATTAGCAGCGCTTTTGCGTACAAAATGGTGCAATGGGTGGTGGTAGATGCTTTGGTAATTTTATTGTTTATGTGATAGATAGCAGGGATTGTCTTTCCGTAACTTTCTTTATCGGCCTACTCGCATATGTTCGCCGCGCCTTTACACGTGTATCGGTAGCCTGCCATATCTTCATGCTACTCTCCACAACGACGGCATTACGCGGGCATGGCGCGTCATATGTCAGAGCCTCGACATCGAACAGAGTCGGCACCTAGCGACGAGCGAATGAAACATCGTAGTGTGGATGGCTCTCCTAAAAGGTAAATGCTTTGTGTGCGCAGAACCTCTAAGAAAAGAAGTCAGGTGGGACAGCACGCACACCTACAAACAGTTAATTGCTCAGATGGAACAAATATATATCCCTTTTCAACCCCGCGACCTGTGTATTGGTGATTACGAGAAAAGCATGAAGAACTACAATTAGAACCGAAACCTGTTTAGCACATTCGGTAAGAGTGCAGCAACATATTTTTAAGTGTAGTTTATCATTCAGCCCTATTTTCTTACGGGGGTACCTCAGAGTAATGGCGTCATCTGTACTTAAACACACGCGCACGATGTGGTCAAGTATACAAAATCAAAATAAGAGCTATTTTCACGCAATGTGAATAATTCAGTCCCGCTGTGGTGGTCTAGTGGCTAAGGTACTCGGCTGCTCACCCGCAGGTCGCGAGATAGAATCCCAGCTGCGGCGGCTGTATTTTGGGTGGAGGCGAAAATGCTGCAAGCCCGTGTGCTCAGATTTGGGTGCACGTTAAAGGGAGGAAGGGGGTCACCAAATTTTGAGGCCATCTCAAGCCTGTTGTCGGTTTCCTCTGTATGCAAGGACTCCCCACACGAAGGGTCGGACACAACAAATGCGTAGAATATATTTTAATTAATTTCTAAATGCGTACCTGAATGCTCACTCTCACAATCTAGGCCCATCGCATGAGCAGCAACACTGATGTTTCAGAATAGGAGAAGCAACGGAAGTTGTCGTGACGTCACACCAAATTTGTAGTGACGTGAGTGACCTCTGCCATTTCCGAAACGAACGTACCCAACGTACCAGCAATGCATCGGTTGCTGTATTGCTCGCCGAGTTTCGATCACTTCTTGGCTAAACGCTACGCATTGAAACCTGCGAAGGCATTAAGTGTTTTGTTGGCGTTTGTGGGGCAAGTGTGTGTGAGAGCAAAGAAATCTCAGCACTATGTACGTCACAGCCTTGTGTACTCATGTGACCAAGCAACATCTATTCATCAACGTCACTTCACAATACGGCGCCGCGAAGCCGAAACTGAACATGGTTCACATAAGTAGAGCAATATCACATTATTTAGCGAAAATACACGAATCATGGTGCGTGTGCCATGCTTCTTGGAGCGGAAGGAAATGCTTACAGCCAAGAACACGCATACCACAAATTTGGTAGCACCACCTCTTTGAAGAACCCCAGGTGGTCGAAATTTCCAGAGCCCTCTACTGCAGCATCTCTCAGAATGATATGGTGGTTTTGTGACGTTAAACACCTCATATCATTCGAATAATTTAAATCGTGCAAGCTGCCTTATGTCTTCTTCAAGCATCGTTGCAAAAAGGTAGCTCATGTAAACGGTAGTTTGTAGCAGCTCCAAGCCTTCAGCTCGAACCCCACATCGAAAGCACGCACGAAATAAGCATATACAGGACGAACGAGCGCAGATAAACAACTGTCACAACCCGAAACTAGATGCAGACTGCTCAAATGGGGAAAAAAATACGAACGAAACGAATACATAGGTATACACAGGATGAGCACGAGCAACTAACTGTCACAGTTCTTACTTTTTTGTGTGTGAGCCGCGCGCATACGTAAACGCGGGCGCAGCAGCGAGCTAAATGACCTTCGTGCTCTACTTAACCATTGTAACTTCAAACGTAACTTGCGGAGGAAGTAGGAAAGGTACAAAACGCCCGAACCCGAGATAAGCACGTGCGCGAGTGATCCACCACCGGAGAACATCTGTACGTTGACTGCTGACCCGCAGGTCGCGGGTTCAAATCCCGGCTGCGGCGGCTGCATTTCCGATGGGGGCGGAAATGTTGTAGGCCCGTGTGCTCAGATTTGGGTGCACGTTAAAGAACCCCAGGTGGTCGACATTTCCGGAGCCCTCCACTGTGGCGTCTCTCATAATCATAAGGTGGTTTCGGGACGTTAAACCCCGCATATCAATCAAATCAGAACATCTGTACGCACTTTGACCGCGCCATGTGGAGGTGCTCGCGCAAGCAACGCGCAGGGTGGTGCGGGACGACAACCTTTAGAGCACGTGTGCCCAACGCGCGCTCCTCGCGCCATCACGCCACTGACGACTAAAACGCCCTGTAGTTACTGAGCTCTGAGAACGGCCAACGGTACATGGTGGGTACAAATGGTTGGCCGTTAACACGCTGAGCGCCATTCGGTGTGCGGCCCATTGTAGGGACACACCAGACATACGGCATAAAGGGTCGCAGCATCACAACGAACATACATATATTAAGAAGTGTACTAGAGATTTGTGACGCCTTTGAAGAACGAATAGCAATCATGCAGATAGATTTACAGAAAGCTTTTTACCGTGTCTCCCACGAAGTATTGTTCAGTGTGTTGAAGCATGTGAAAGTTGGTGACTTTAATTTTTGATGGTTTGGAGATGGCATATTCACAGTGTGTAACGCAGTTGATAGTCAGTAAGCAGCTCAGTGAAGAAATTCAAATACTAAGTTCTATCTGACAGGGATGCCCGGCCTCAGCATTGTTATTCACCATCTACCTAGAGCTCTTTTGCTTATCAATCATTCAAAACTCAGATGTGTGAGGCTTTCGGTTACAGAACACGGAGATAAAATTACTCGCATATGCTGACGATGTGGCAGTACTCTGCCAAGATAGACAAAGTATATGTGAAGTCGTTTACATGGCAAATAAATTTTATGACATGACGGGCAGCGTAATTAGCTGGCATAAAACAACTGCCTTTTGGTACGTCAATAGGGATGTGAGGCCCGAGGTATACCTTAACGTAAAATGGGAAAGCGAACCCCTAATGTACCTCGGTGTAACCTCGGACAGCTATCGCGACAACGCCGATTACTGGAAAGAAGGAAGGAAGGAAGTATGTTTATTTACAGAAAGGCAGAGAGGTCGGCCTGAGCGATAGTTTGCTCTAGCCTGCTACTCTACACTGGGGGAAGGGAAAGGGGAAAAGAAAGATTAATGGATGACGATGGTGAGATAGAGAGGTGAGTATGTAGTGTTCTTTCTAGCGGAGACACATTTTAGAGCCGCGCACATAGTCCAGTTGTTTCTAAAAAGGTAATAACTGCTCTTGTGACCGTAGTTGCACTGTTAGTGTCTGGCCAAGGGCCCAACATGGTCTCATCAGTTAATGACCTACTGCGATATAGTTCAGTAGAAGAAATCAGTGTTTGTCGTTCACGTGCGTATGCTGGGCAGACACAAAATATGTGCTCAAGTGTTTCTGGCACATCACAGTGTTCACAATTAGGACCGGTGTCACTGCGACCGATGATATGTGCGTAACGTCTGGTGTACGCTACACCAAGACGAATGCGGTGGATCAGTACTTGTGAGTTGCCGTTTCAATTTAGGAGGCATGCGGAACCTCATTTCCGGGTCCCATTTGTGAAGTCGCTGGTGTCGCCGTTCCGGTTTGGTCCAGTGCTTAAGTGTGTAGCTGCGCATCACGCAGCGAAGCAGGGCGTTCGTGTCAGCTCGTGAAAACGCAATGCGTACTTCAGGGGCACTGCTTAAGGCATTTTTAGCTTGAGCGTCTGGCTCTTCGTTTCCCACCACGCCGCAATGAGCGGGAATCCACTGGAAAGTTATAAGATGGCCATTTGTTGAAGCAACCTGAATAAGTTCTGTGATTTCTATTGCCAAGCAGTAATATGGACCTTGCTTCATGATGCAATTAATGGTTTGCAAAGCGGGTTTGGCATCACAGAAAATCGTCCAGGCTCGAGGTCGCTCTCCGGAAATAAACCTTATTGCCTCTCGGATAGCGACAAGTTCTGCGGCAGTTGATGTGGTTTTATGGTCCACTTTGAATCGACGAGCGATATCCATGTCTGGGATGACAAAGGCTGCGGCGGAGGTGTTTAGCGTGGTGGATCCGTCGGTGTACACGTGCAGAGAATCACTGTACGTTGTATAAATGTGATATAGGGTTAGTTGTCTGAGGCCAACAGAAGAAATGAGCGACTTCTTCGTAATTCCAGGTATCGTAAAAGAGATAGGTGGTTTAGGCAGAACCCATGGTGGCACTGCAGGGGCATTCGACGGAGAAAACCTTGGTGGTATAATATTTTCATGCCGCAATACTACTTTTGAGAAACTGCAATCAGGGTGAGTGGCGGGTAGTACTGACAGTGGGTGCTGTCTGTGTCTGCTCAGTAATCGTAGGTGAACTCTAAGTGGCTCGCAGAGCATGTATACACTGATGGGACAAGCCCGAGCCTCTGCGATTGTCCCATTTGTTGAACTAGTTGTGTGAAGACACTCGAGAGTGTTCAAGCTCAATGCTTACGAAGATGCTTGGGTCTACCACGCCGATTACTGGAAAGGTGAAGCAGAAACCCTCCGGCAAAAAACAAATGCCTGGGGTGGTCGAGATCTGTCTATGTTCGCACGTGCGACTGTATTCAACATGTTTTTGATATCAAAAATCTGGTATGTCATGCAAGTTATTTTTATGCCATGCGTCAATGTACAGAAGCTTCACTGGATTTTTGCTGTATTTGTGTGGAAATCGCCACGGGAACGTACAAGCCGGTCTAATTTATTCCAGTCCGTTAGCAATGGCAGAGTCGGTTTGTGTCATTTATTTATTAGACAAATTCTCTTTCGGTTTATTTTTCTTCGCGATCAAAGATACAAATTACTGCAAGCAGCGATAAAAGTAAGGCTGTCATCACGCATCCCAGATTTTGTTGTGTCTACAAAGATATGTGCCGATATGTGACTGGTTTTTTGAGAGAAGTTATACAGTCTTTTGAGTTTTTGAAAGTGCGTTTTTTGCTGGATTATCTTGCCACTGTTAAGCGAAAAAATCTGTACAGGGATCTCCGTGATGCCTTGTTCCCAACACCTTTGTACAGATCTACGTTCAATGGAGGACCCGGACAGGACGTTTAGAAAAGGGTCAAAAAGATGAAAGTAAAAGCAGGGGCAAAAACTTTCTTTCCTAAATTGCATTCCGGGACTCTCACTGTAAAGCAGTGGCTAGCGGACAAGGGAATCGATGTACCATGGACAACCAATTGTTTACTTTGTAAAATACCTGAGACAATAGACCATGTGTTTATTCATTGCTGGGACGCCGTCTTTCATTGCGACATCCTTCAAAGAACATTGAAAAAAGATCTCCCTAATACAAGCCATGGCATTCGTTTTCTCTGTGTGGATGATCACGACGGCATACCATACGACATGGTTATGTTAATTAGCCTTCACGGCATCTGGCAGACCACAATGGCTTACAGACATCTTGACCAGAACATACGTCCTGTTCGGGAGAACTTCATTGCCAATATGCGGTATATCACTGAGGTGTATAAACAACAAGAACCTCCCAGCTGGCTAACAATATTAGAGGGATTGGGCAACCTGAAAAAAATTTTAATGTGAGCACTTCGGATCAAATATTGGTCCAAGTGTATTTTATCATTCATGTTTCTTTATGAACATCTGTAAAAAAAACAGGTAATCAAGAAAAAAATCGGTGTGTAGCCCAGAGGTTAGTGTTCCACGCTGAGGATCAAGAGGTCGCTGGTTCGACGCCTCGCTAAGGTACCTTTCGTTCGCGTTTTTTTTATTCGTTAATATATATTTTACGCCTTCACATCCGTGATGGAAATACGTCAGTGGAGACGTGGTAGACCTCGGCATAAAACGATTTTGTGTCAAAGTAGAAAAAAAAGTGGAAGCAAGAACCCAATACAGAGAAAAAAATAGAAAAATAGTAGCAAGAAGCATATGAAGACTAAGGAAGAGTAAGAAATAGTTGGAGAGGAATGAGTAAATACTAGTAAATATAAAAAAATCAAAAAACAGAAACGCAGTATAATATAGAACGAGAGGAGCAAAGCAAGAGAAAACCTTAAGCAACAAAGAAGGCTGGCCAGGTCCGCACTTCCATCTAGCTTCGCACCCCTTGTGCGAAGCTGCCATAACTTTATTTTATTTCTACCACCCCTTGTTTCAATAACGCTTTTCTCATACACCTGAGAAATTCGGTGAAAGCACCCGAAGTCGTCACCGTCACTGGCTGCGTCACCTGCCCTCGGCGACGTACTCCTCTCACGCAACTCACGCCGCCTCTGCTCCTTGGATGCATTTATTTTTATCCCTCCCTGCTGATTACGCAGCGTTCCCACACCTCTCAAGGTGCTGGCGCTGTTGTTGCGAAACCACTTCCTGCGCCGGGCGTGACACGTTCGCTGTGGTTGGGCGCGATGAGCAAGAAGTGCCGAAGACCGATGCGTCAAGACGCGGTGCGCGCTCCTCGAAAGGCAAGAAAAGCGATCGGTGCCCATCTGTTGCCTCGCGCTGATAAACGCGCCTCCACCGCGTGTGCACCGCGGAGGGTCACGTGGACGGTGTACGCGCGCTTTTGAAGCATGCCGCTCGGCGACGAGGTGCCGGATATAAGCGGCAGTTGTGGCGTCGCTAGCGATAAATGCCAAACGGAACATATATTCTTGCCGTCTTTCACCATTTGTCAGATGTTAGAAGAGGGCGGGTTCACCAATAATGTGTGCAAAATTATTACCTATCAGGCCTAAAATGCCGCCCGAAAGTCGCCCAAATAAACAATATTGGTAAAAATCTTCAGGCCAAATATGTTGTGATTGGTGTAGTCCGTACTTTAGGTAAGCACAGTTTAAATACGTCGTTGTTGTTCCGATACCTTATTCTCTGCAATGGCTTACTCCTTTTAAGAGAACACAGCGCAGGGGAAGACTGGGGCATGGAAGGGCAACGCAATTACCGCAGTGGCTTACAACACTTTATTCAGTGGAAGACAAGGCTGAACATTATCACATATGCGACAGACATGCGTGAAAACCAAGGGACATACTGAATTCTTACTCAAGGTATACATATATTGCAAACACCACTGCACACGCTGATGTGCCACTCATGGTCTGTTTAGATATGGAATTTACGAGATCAAAGTGCTATTGAAGGGGTGATATCAAATTTTTTAACCAACACCACCCAGCTTCGACGCTAAGTCGCTAAGCAATTGCTCCCTGCCTTTCCGAATCTCACTTCTCTCTTTCTCTCTCTAAAT
Organism: Rhipicephalus annulatus; assembly: GCA_013436015.1. NCBI lineage: Eukaryota > Metazoa > Arthropoda > Arachnida > Ixodida > Ixodidae > Rhipicephalus > Rhipicephalus annulatus. The sequence continues at coordinate 534,341 of WOVY01009818.1, read as the reverse complement.
CAACTGGCTAAGGACACCTTGGAAATTTCGTTACAGACATAGCTAAAGTACAACTGGTCCAGCTTACTTCGCGAATAATGACCTTAACTGGCACCGCCTGCAAACCATGTCGTGCATCGTAAAAGGGCTGACGCACCACGTCTAAATGACGGGAAATGCATCGCTGTCAAAAGGGGTGCATGAGGAACAGACTTGACCTTTTCTCTGGTAAACAGGAGTGCGAATGCTTCGCGCGTAAAACGTTCCGCTAAAGGTGCACACGTGATGCGGACAGGAGCAGTTGCAAAACACCGTCGTATCACAGAGGCTACGGGTGTGACTAACATGAGACCATCTATCCAGGCTGACTCAGCGCAGAAATCGAGGCATCGGAATGAAACTGGCAATTAGAAACTGTCCTGACATGGAAATGCTGAGTCCTGCTTGAATACATTAATTTCTTCTTCGCTACATTTGGCATATGTCATTTGAACGTTTGGTGGCTACCTTTGGGCCAAGCAAGAGGCTGTCTGGCAGTCCAGACGAGCAGTTCAGTTCATCACCCACGGTTCGCATGGGCACTGTTCTTAATGAGAAACTTGAGGGCACGCACGCTGGCACCGGTGCCTGGCTCGACGCTTGCGCCCACCTTTGGCCAGTATTTGTATGTCTGCATACAGGGACTGTAAAACGAATGAAGTCCTATAATGTCTGCGAATAACGGTGCACACCTATACATATGCACACGCGCTATTTTACTTTTATTTATTTAAGTGAATCCTCGTGACAACGCGCAGGCGATTGTGTATATAAGAACATCAAATATGTAAAAAGTGGTATTTACGTGCCGAAGGAACGCAAGTGTAAGGGACGGTACGCGTGGTGGACGCACACGCACACGCGCGCAACTCGCGTGTGGGTGTCTATGGGTCCGCGTAAGTTTGTGTTTGTATTCCAGCGCGTTTGCCCATACTCTGCCATCCTTAAGTGTATAACCCCGTAGACACCTACCTTCGCAAGAGCGAGGCGTCGCCATTTCCGGGCGTCACGATCTCGGCTGCTGTCGGGAGTTGCGAAATCGCGTCGTTTCTCGCTTCCTTCGACACGGGGGATCAACGATAGATGCCCCTTCTCTGCCATTTCCACGTTACCCTCCCCCCCATCAGCCCCCACGCAGAATAAAAAAAACACGCGCGAGAAGGTGTTTGTGCCTCGACCGACGCGTGAAGAAATAGTTGCTGTGGCCTGGTGGCGTGAATCTTCCCGCTAAACCACCGAGAAGTCTTCTTAGCACGCGCGGACGTTGCTCGTAAGGTGCACAGGTCAAGCAGAACCAGCCAAGTTTAGCCGAAGCCGTGTAAAACAAAAATCGCGTTTGCTGAGAAGTTTTGCCTAGCGAATCGTCCGCTTGCACCCAGCTGCCGGACGTAGGAAAATACCGTACATGTGGATAGCATGAGTGTTTTTTTTTCGTAGACGTTTGTATGTGTACCTAATACGCTTTGGTCGCAACATTGCATACGACATGTTAGCCGAAATTTAAGGCACTGAAAACGCACCATTTGTTTTCGGCGCGAAGCGCAGTGTCGGCTTGTCGGCGTGTCATGCCGTCGTCACGGTTCGTCATAAACGGGTCTGCGCCACAAAATTGGGTAAATCCCATAACATGACACCAGTTCGTTCTGTGGAGCTAAAGGTTTGTTGTTACTGGCCAAAAATCATGTTTGCTTTAGCAGCGGCGTCAGACACTCTTGAGACGTCCCCCGCTACGCCACCGATCGCCAAAGAGAGGGAAGAACACTGAATCCTTTTTCTATCCGGTTCCCTCTCGGCTACGTGTCTCAATCACTTTCCACATACAGGGATCCGTGCTGGGGCCGGGAAGTAAGAGACGCTACGACCTGTTTCTGTTTACTGGTTCATTTAATTTAATACTAACTGCAAACATCGTAGAACCGCGCACATCAACCACTACACAAAATTATTAAACACTCGCGACATTTGACACAGGGCAGGCATATAAAGGAAGTAACTGTAACAACACAAGGTTATGCATATATAAAGCAAACACGCGATGACACAGATGATAAAGTCATTATTAACAAAACCGCGCAATGTCCCAATTTGCCGCATCCCTACCCGCAAAGCTAATCTAAATAAGGTGCATAAAGTCTGTCTCACAAAAGGTCCATGACGACGGGGCCTCGGAGCTGGCTGTTCGAGTTGGGGCTCAGGGCTTCTTCCTGGTGTCACTGTCCGATTCGTCGGCGCCTTCATCGTCTTCGTCATCGTCGCCTTCGTCGTGCCTCTCAGAATGCTCCATTCACTCGCCTCCTATCCCCAACTTTCATTTCTCATCGTACCGTCTTTGCCCTAGTCATCATCTCATCGCTCCTCATCGCTATCTCTTCGACTCTGTTTTCCGTTCCGTCTTTCTACCATCTCAATCTCAACGCTCTTTCTCTCTCCGACTCTTCACATCGTATATCGGACCCTGTTTTTTCCGTTCCGACTTTCTACCATCTCAGTCTCAACGCTCCGTCTCTTTCCGACTCTTCACATCGCATCCTGGGCCCCAAGCTCGTCTTGTAGTCCTCTTTTTGTAGGACCCGACTCCGCCCTACCGGAGCACCAAAGCCAGTCCGCCACTCCACGCGGCATATCTTTTCTTCTCCGTCCGAGTGTATCCTCTTCGGCGGCCGCCCCCGCGGCCTACACCAGTAGAAAACCCTCTCCCAAACAAAGCCGAGCAAGTAACGAGGTACAAACTCGAGCCTCAGGGAGAGTGAGGGGCGAGCCGTCCGATGACATTTTAATTACGGGCGAACAATGGTCTCGATGTTTTCGGTACTTGGCGAGCCGATGTCCAGACCAAGTTTCAACGCTTCTATGCAGCTCTGTGTCTCCCACGAAATTCTCCGTAGCAGCCGCCTCTTCGTCGTTCACCGTCGCGGGCGGCCATCCGCGCAGAACGCAGTTAAGAGCCCTGGCGCCACGGAGACTGACGGAAAGGCATACTGGACCCGGCACAGGCACTTGCCGCAAAGGTCGCTTTCCCCGAACCAACAAAAGGTGTTCTGCTGCTCCCCCCCATGCCACAGATCTGAAGGGTGCGCGCCGATTATTGTACTCTGTCACATCGTCTGTAGACGACAAGGCGCCGCCCGATCCTCGTGTCTGCGCGGGGGAGTCCGTGAGGATAGTAGAAACAATCCTTCTGGTACTTAACTCCGGAATGCCCTTTATGCGTGGGTTTCAGAAACGAGCGCACACATCTCGAAAGGAGCGGGGTTCAGTCCGTGTTTGCGGGGACGTCACAATCCCTTCATCTTGCAGAAGAATTTTCCCAGTGGGGAAATTCAAACACGAGAAATGCGGGCGCATAACGCCTTCGGGTTGCGCAGCGAAATTGAGACTTTGCGGCAGTCTTAGGAATACGATACGCGAACACAGTACACTTGTGGTTCAGCCGTGGCGGTAGCGCGTCGCTGAGAGGAACCAATCTTCGATTGTCGCTGAATCATCACCCACCACGAAGCAGTTTGATTGCGTATTTCTACCGCGCACAAAACACTTGAAACCTTCAGAATCACTGCAGAAACTCGTGGATGACGCGTTGACAAAACGCACACTGGTCGCAGCTACTCGTCGGATGGCTTGGCACGCAGCGTTCAGTCATGAATGCGGAAGGTTCACTATACCATGCGAGCACATCACACACTTCGCCTGCACTGTCCACTCTCGGCACAACCGGACAGAGGATACACACATTTCAATACTTTCATTTCACACATGCACAAAATTTTAAGATCTTATCGTACCTCTCAAACCAAACGAAAAACGGGATAGCGGGAGAACATGGGTCATACAGGCAGCAATACTGAATTACCCTCGCGTACCATCTCCTGCCCCCCGGCCTCTGCTGCACCTGTCGGTGAAGGAAAATGGACCTTCAATGCGAATTGCGCGTTCAAATTGGCTGAGAACGTAGCGTATATGCTGTCCAATGCGGTTGCGACATTGGGCGTTGTACATCAATACCGATCACGACGCTCCCTGCCTCCTAACGAGGCGCGACACTTCCGTGCGGGGAGACGCCATGAACCCATTTCAATTTGAACTTTCTAAACTTTCTTGTTTTTTTTTAAACAGTCCCCTTATCACCTTCCTTTCCGACAAGTGGCGAGATCTCGGCAACCTCACATTCACTGACACTATGTTCTTCCCCAATCATTAGGTGTTCATCGATTCCAGGTGGGACCACTCACTCAGTGGTCAACATCAGACACCGCAAACAACACAAAACCACAATAACCGAGCGAACTACCTGCCTCATTTCAAAACACAATCAACAATATAAAACAACTGTACAAGCCAAAGCAAAACAATATAAAAAACTTAAACTTCGACAGAAGGTCTTTACTAAAGTAACATGCACAATGACCAAGTAGAAAGTATAAAACATAAAATGGCATATAACATTGCGGGCTCTTATGACCCTAGCCGATCCCCGAGCGCTCCGCGTCTATCCGTATGTAGACCTCTTCCCCGACTCCGAGTCCCGGACTCTCATTAGATGGTCCGAACTTCAACCTCCTCAGGGAGAGTGAGGGGCGAGCCGTCCGATGACATTTTAATTACGGGCGAACAATGGTCTCGATGTTTTCGGTACTTGGCGAGCCGATGTCCAGACCAAGTTTCAACGCTTCTATGCAGCTCTGTGTCTCCCACGAAATTCTCCGTAGCAGCCGCCTCTTCGTCGTTCACCGTCGCGGGCGGCCATCCGCGCAGAACGCAGTTAAGAGCCCTGGCGCCACGGAGACTGACGGAAAGGCATACTGGACCCGGCACAGGCACTTGCCGCAAAGGTCGCTTTCCCCGAACCAACAAAAGGTGTTCTGCTGCTCCCCCCATGCCACAGATCTGAAGGGTGCGCGCCGATTATTGTACTCTGTCACATCGTCTGTAGACGACAAGGCGCCGCCCGATCCTCGTGTCTGCGCGGGGGAGTCCGTGAGGATAGTAGAAACAATCCTTCTGGTACTTAACTCCGGAATGCCCTTTATGCGTGGGTTTCAGAAACGAGCGCACACATCTCGAAAGGAGCGGGGTTCAGTCCGTGTTTGCGGGGACGTCACACTCTGATAAAGTTCACCAAGGTGCTGAAGTTCCTTGTCTGCAACTAAATACGAAAATGTTAAATTGGATAGTCAGTCGGCTAGTTCAAAGACAGTTTTTTTTTCTTGTCGCCTTTGTGCATGGGAATTCACCAACAACCAGAGCGCAGGTCCAGGCTGGAAAAATATTGCTCTCCTTGGGAGGAATTTCAGGCATGAATAATTCGGAGCAGAAGACAACGTCATTTCTGATTACTCTGTTTCATGGCAGTCTATGGAGAATCACACTAAGCCCACTTTCTTGCCCCCAAAAATGACAGGTGACGACCAAGGGCTTGCGTAGGCGTGATCCCATTTTGCTTGAGCATATCGAAAACTTTCTTGGCGATGATCTTGCGTTCACTAGAAGAGACACGGTATGCCGCTGACGGTAGAAGTTCCATGAGTATGTATGTGATCAGTGCCTCTGAAGTTTGCCCTAAAATAAGAGATTGTCCGTCGAAGGAAAATTGGTATCTCGGCAACAACGCCAATAGTTCGTCTGCTTGCGGCCGAGTCCTCTCTGCTGTCATTGGTGACAGCCGTAGTAGTCGGCGCATCTGTGGGTGAGCGTGGTTGCACAACACAGGTATTCGTCGCCACTAAACAGAGACAGTTTGTGTGTTGACAACGCTAACTACAACGGTGCCTTTAGGAAACAGAATCGCCTCATTGGTGACACCGAGTACAACGAGAAAAGCGTCACCGTTGTTGAAGTGAACAATACTCGATGCTAGTGCAGTTTCTTTGGATATACAACGGGCTGATGGAGTGAATAGAACATCACAGTAATCAATGAAGCTTTATAAACACGCGTAAGAACTTGCTCATGGCCAAGTAACGCCAAAAAAAAACCATTGACGGTTTGTATGTAGTGACGGGCCTCACTGTTTCTTGTCGGTATCATCAATCTATATGTACGGAGCGTTGTCAGAAAGTCCCTTCACAAACTAAACATATAGGCGCAAGAAGACAACACGGTGAACTCAATACAGTACTGGATTTCATCAATGAGAACTCGAGTGGTGCACTTGACTGATGGTTGTGTTTTGAAATTGTTTGCGCTACACAAGGAAGTGCCATTATAAGGTGTTTTAACCAGGCCGTTAGTCAGGATTTTTTTTCTGGTACGGGGAGAGGGGGACATTTCTGAGGAACTTGATTATTTTAGAAAAGCAGCCATTTTCATTACTTCTTTCCAGTAAAACACCCCCTTCATCCAGGCTTTGGGAAAGGGCACGGAGGACACACACACGCACACACACACACACACCAAGTGCCGTAAAGCTTACGTCCGCGAAACCCTCGGTGGTTGGTTTCAGATGTGACATTTAATTCAGGATGGGCAGTAATTACTGCCACACAGCATTACTGTTCAAAGACTCCCTTCAGTCCAGCGTGCAATTAAGACGCTGCTGTGAACAGGTGTCCGAAGATATTTGGGTCCGATACGCTAGCGACGATGAAGGACAGTATTGCTGTTGTCGAATGGGTCGTATTGCGTAACCATACGGGAAAATGCATAAATAAATAAATGAATAAATAAATAAAGCTACCTACCACACCTCCCTCTGTTAGCCCTTATCAGGATACAAGTGCCACGGCTGACTGAATATTCTATTAGCACGGCTCTTCTTTCAACATGCCTGCGCGCACGTAAAAGCTGACAAAAATTATCTCGAATAAGCACGTAATAAAAATTTCACCACGCCTTAGCGGGCTGGCATCGTATTTCTTTTTTATTATATAGCTTTCTTTCAAATATGAATGAAATATTCTGTATTCTATGCAATATTCGACATTTTTGGCCATTATTCGACTCGTAATTTGATTAAAATTTGATTTGGGATGAATTTCACTAATCGCACTCCACTAGTTGTCAGGGCTGGGGTGACCAAGCGTCGAAGCAATGCTGAATGTCATAGAGTAGAAGGGTAGCGGCAGCGTTCAGAATGTGTGTGTGAGGTGCGTTGGCTACGTCTTGAAAGGCGGCACCTGTACTGGCTAGAAGAAGGTGCTAAGAATTATTTTCGTATATGCCTAGCCGCAGCGTTCGTCCTGCTGGCATTCGCGAGAAAATCCTGATACGGCCTAATTGTAGACCTGTGTAAGTCCGCAATAAGTCGGTGGCAGTTAAATCGCGAATTGGGCCGTCACAAAAATGGACACGCGATAAGATACGGAATGTGGTACTTCTGTGCCTAAAGGCCGGTAACGGATGGGGTGAGCGCAATTAGACCAACACGAAGCCTCCGCAACGTAACCTCTTCTCGGCGAGTTGAATTGGCAGAATGGTCTGGCCCACACTGAGGTATAAAAGTTAGTGTGGCAGGTCGGAGTCTTTCTTTTTTCTCGAGCACCACATTGCGCCGTTCATGCCTTCATTCTCGGCTCACAATGGCTGTAGGACAGAAAAGGAAATAAAAATAGAATCAGTGTTGTAGAGTTGCCTCTCCGGAATCGGAGTGTCCTATAGAGCATCCTCAGAAAAATGCTAGATTTGTGTGCACGTTAAAGAACCCCAGGTGGTCAAAATTTTCGGAGCCCTCCACTATACGGCGTCTCTCATAATCATATGGTGGTTTTGGGACGTTAAACCCCACAAATCAATCAAATCAGAAAAATGCGGCACAGGGTGTGGTGAAACTTGTGGGTGGGTTAAAAAATCAGCTGTAACAGAAAAAAGGGGGGGGGGGGAATGGACGAAGTAGTTGGGAACGACATCGCAAAAAAGCTGTATGCGTCACAGCGCGGTAACCACCTGTGCAAGCACCGCTTACGCAGCAAATAACTAAGCACTGCAAATGAAATCGCCGTGAACTATAACTTTTCCACGGGGTATATTCGTTCGCACAGATGTATGATTTTTCTCTAGGCTGTCTTCAATCATTTTCTAGCAAATATTTACATAATAAAGCTCCATTTCTGTGTGGAAAAAAATGCACCTTATTGATATCTGGCGTTCTTTCCTGATGATTTCGCACCCGCTATCGCTTCTGAACTTCGACGCATTGCATTGTCCATGCCCTCTCTCTCGGCCCTACATGAAACTGCTTCTAAAGGAGACAAAAAGGCACAAAAAAACAAATAATCTGTGTTGCAGAGTTGCCAGTCCGGAATCAAAATCAATCATTCCACGTTTTCGCGACCCCGGAATGGATTAGGAATGAATTGTCTGTCCGTGCGTCTGTCCGCCTACGTCTGCGTGCTCTCGGGATCACCCTTTTTACTTGGGGTAAACCAAAATTAGTATGATAGTGCCACGTTCCATTTCCCAAGTTTTTGTTATCGTCCCAAAACACCACACGATTCTGAGCGCAAACCGCGCCTGCAGTTTTCGAGAAGGATCCGGACTGTAGTAGATCATTTCGATAAGATCACACCCACTGTGCGAACGGTACAGATTGTTCTGGAACCTACGCCACCGCCAGCGATAACGCTAGAACATTCGACGGCAAGAGTATAAATGCCGACGCGCTTCGCCGCTTGTCAGTTGTTGATCGAAGGCCGACGCTCCGTTCACCGCTATCAGTCCGAGACTGCTATCTGTGCGAGACTGCTGCTGTATTTGGACTTTCCGTTTACCGGGCACAGGTTCGCCCAAATAAACAATTAAATGCCAACACGAAGTGTCCTGTCTTCAGCCACGTCACGACCCCGTGACATCTGGTGGAGGTGCTGCTTCGTTCATGTACCGGATGCCCCCGTCAAGCCGTGAACCCAGCCCACGTCGCGGACAAGACACCGACGCCAACCGGGAGCAGCGAACAAGCCGCCGACAGCAAGGGCTACCACCGGAGTAAGGCCTTCTACAAGACAAGGCGCGGAAGACCAAGACCATGACCTCGACTGCAGCGACAATGACAACCGCCGCATCCCAGCCCACGATGGTCATGCATCAACCCAGGGAACCACCAATTTTCCATGGGCCATCGTTCGAAGACCCGGAGTTCTGGCTAGAAACATACGACCGCGTGGCCGCCCTCAACCACTGGGACAACGAAGAAAAGCTCCGTCGTGTGTACTTCTACCTGGAAGACACAGCAAGGACCTGGCTAGAGAATCGTGAGTCCACGCTCCGAACGTGGGATGTCTTCTGCGGCGCATATCTGCAAACGTTCGCGAGCGTCGCTCGCAAAGAAAGGGCCGCTGCTCAACTAGAGACCCGGGTTCAGCTACCAAATGAAAAGGTTGGAATTTTCACAGAGGAGATGACCCGCCTATTCCGTCACGCTGACCCAGACATGCCTGAAGAAAAGAAAGTTCGTTTCCTCATGCGAGGGGTCAAACAGGAGCTCTTCGCGGGACTGATGAGGAATCCACCGAACACTGTCCAAGAATTGGTATCCGAGGCGACCACCATCGAAAAAACCCTGGACATGCGCACCAGACAGTATAATCGTCGCCTGACTCCAGAATGCGCTGCTGCTCAAGCCAGTGACTCCGACAACCTGCGTGAAACGATCCGAGCGATCGTGCGGGAAGAGCTGCGCAAGCTGTTGCCTTCGGCGCAGCCTCAAGTGGATTCGATCGCCGACATTGTCGAGAAGTTTGGCAATCGCTTCGAATTCCCCAAGTACCGCTGCCCGAGCCGAAAGCTATGAGCTACGCTGCTGCAGTGCGCCACAACACTCCTCCCCGTCCACGCAAAAACGCCCCCCCCCCCATCGCACTTTCACCGACAGAAGCCACCGCCGCCACCACCCCATCGACGTCCACCGACGTCATACCATTCGCCAGCGGCCCAGCGCAGAGCACCGAGGAAGACTGACGCCTGGCACACCTCTGACCACCGCCCGCTCTGCTACCACTGCGGCGAGGCCGTACACACATACCGCCGTTGCCAGTACCGACAGATGGGACTGCGTGGCTTCGCCGTCAATGCACCGCGGCCACAGCCTGGAGAACGACCCCGTGACATCGCCGACTACCTGACAGGAACTCGGTGGACAACACGAAGCCCTTCGCGTTCGCCGTCGCCCAGCCGCCGCACGTCACCGCACCACCGGCAGTACTCTGGCCTAACGCGAGGCCGGTCTCCTAGCCCGTATCCGGGAAACTAAGGGCAGCAACCGGTGGAGGTGCGGTTGCTGTGCGACGAACTACCGAAGATCCTCCGACGACGACGACGCCGCGACAAAGCTTTCCGAACACTGACGGCGAAAGCTCACTTACCGGAGGTGGCCTCAGACGCAACATGGAAGCATTTCCGATGGAGGCGGAAATGTTGTAGGCCCGTGTGCTCAGATTTGGGTGCACGTTAAAGAACCCCAGGTGGTCTAAATTTCCGGAGCCCTCCACTACGGCTCTCTCATAATCATATAGTGGTTTTGGGACGTTAAACCCCACATATCAATCAACGCAACATGGAAGCAGCGGATCAAGCCGACGCAGCCGTGACCCGACGCCACGCCCTAACTGTAATGTGAGACGGCGAACTAGCGACCTCGACGTTCTTATCGACGGCCACAGTGTGACCGCTCTCGTCGATACTGGAGCCGACTATTCTGTCATCAGTGGGTCGTTCGCCGCGAAGTTAAAGAAAGTTAGGACAGCTTGGAAAGGCCCTGAAATCCGCACAGCCGGACGTCATCTCGTAACGCCTGCAGGAATCTGCACAGCGAGAGTCACCATTAACGGCCATATTTATCCTACAGACTTTGTAGTCTTACAGCGTTGCTCGAGAGATGTCATCCTTGGCATAAGCTTCTTATGCCTCCATGGTGCTGTCATCAACCTAAAAACCAAGTCGATAACGTTATCCACAGAAGAAGCACTACCGCCGCGCACGCCGTCAGGACACCATGCCTTGAATGTGCTGGAAGAACAAGTCACCATTCCGCCTCGCTCAAGCGTCATTATTTCAGTCGGCGCTCCTAAATCACCTGACTTGGAAGGCGTCGTTGAAGGCAGTCAGCATCTGTTGGTCACCCGAAATATTTGCGTCGCAAGAGGAATTGCAGAGCTGCGGGGAGGCAAAGCAATGGTTATGCTCACAAATTTCAGCAATGAGTACAAACATGTGAACAAAGGAACAACGGTCGCATACATCGAAGAAATTGTCTAAGCCACCAGTGCTTTCGCCCTCGCCGATTCTGCGCAACCTGCTCAGAGGAACCAAGCCCCTCCCATAGCTTTCGACGTCAATCCCAGACTTCGGAACGATAAGCAAGAACAGCTCAAGGCCCTGCTCCTGCAATACGAAGATTGCTTTTCGTCGTCATCGAAAATTCGGCAGACCCCAATCACGAAACATCGCATCATAACCGAAGAAAATGCCAAACCACTCCGTCAGAGTCCGTACAGGGTTTCGACGCGAGAACGTGAGGCCATGAAGAGACAAGTTGATGAAATGCTGCGGGATGACATTATCCAGCCGTCCAAGAGTCCATGGGCATCCCCCGTGGTGCTAGTGAAGAAAAAGGATGGGACCCTACGTTTCTGCGTCGATTATCGCCGCCTGAACAAAATCACAAGAAAGGACGTGTATCCTCTCCCACGAATAGACGATGCACTTGATCGGCTCTATAACGCCAAGTACTTTTCGTCAATGGACCTCAAGACTGGCTATTGGCAAACCGAAGTCGACGAAAGAGACTGAAAGAAGACGGCGTTTATAACACCGGACGGCCTCTTCGAGTTTAAGGTGATGCCCTTTGGCCTTTGCTCAGCGCCTGCAACTTTTCAACGCGTTATGGATACAGTACTGGCAGGATTGAAGTGGCAGACTTGCCTTGTGTACTTGGACGACGTCGTCGTGTTTTCCTCGAGTTTCGACGAGCATCTTCGGCGCCTTGAAGCTGTACTTCAAGCCATCAAGACTTCCGGATTCACACTGAAGCCAGAAAAGTGCAGATTTGCGTATGAGGAGCTCTTGTTTCTGGGGCACGTTATCAGCAAGTCTGGAGTTCGTCCCGATCCATGGAAAACAGCCGCCATCGCCGACTTCCCGCCGCCCACTGACAAGAAAGCCGTGCGCCGATTTCTGGGCCTGTGTGCCTATTATAGGCGGTTCGTGAAAAATTCCGCCCGCATTGCCGATCCTCTCACTAACCTTACCAAGGCCGACGTGGAGTTTAAGTGGGAAACGCCGCAGGAACACGCTTTCCGGGAGCTTAAACATCGCCTCCAGACGCCTCCGTTACTTGCCCATTTCGACGAATTCGCTGAGACAGAAATACATACTGACGCAAGCAGCGTAAGTCTTGGCGCCGTTCTTGTGCAGAGGGCTGACGGACTTGAAAGGGTTATTAGTTACGCCAGCTGATCGCTATCCAAAGCAGAAGCAAATTATTCCAGAACAGAAAAGTAGTGCCTGGCCATCATCTGGGCTACGTCGAAATTTCGCCCCTACCTCTACGGCAGGCCCTTCAAAGTTGTGAGCGATCACCACGCATTGTGTTGGCTAGCCACCTTGAAGGACCCTTCAGGTCGCCTCGCACGATGGAGCCTGAGACTTCAAGAATATGACATTACTGTCATTTACAAGTCCGGCAAAAAACACTCCGACGCCGACTGTCTCTCTCGTGCGCCTGTCGACCAACCGCTACCCGGTGAACCGGATGACGACTACTTCTTAGGAACGATAACTACCGACGACTTCGCTGAACGACAGAGGGCCGACCCGGAACTTAAGGCCCTAATAGAATACCTCGAAGGCCGGACCACCGAAGTCCCGAAGGTATTCAAGCGCGCTCTTCCGTCGTTCTTTCTACGAAACGGTCTTCTACAAAAGAAAAACTTTTCACCGATTCGAGCTAAGTACCTCCTTGTGGTGCCTTCAGCTCTGCGACCAGAACTCCTGCAGGCCCTGCATGACGATCCGACGGCAGGGCACCTCGGTGTTTCTCGCACGCTCGCGAGGATACAAGAAATGTACTACTGGACACGTCTTACCACCGACGTCACTCGTTATGTGAGAACATGCCGGGACTGTCAGTGACGCAAGACACCGCCGACAAGGCCAGCGGGCCTTCTGCAGCCAATTGATCCACCTTGCCGACCTTTCCAGCAGATTGGTATGGACCTACTGGGGCCGTTCCCGACGTCGGCTTTCGGAAACAAGTGGATCGTGGTAGCTACCGACTACCTCACCCGCTACGCCGAAACAAAAGCCCTGCCAAAAAGCCCGGAGGTCCTTATCACCGACAGAGGAACGGCATTCACTGCCGACGTAACTCAAGCGATCTTGGCATACAGCCAAACAAACCACCGCCGGACGGCAGCGTACCACCCACAGACCAACGGCCTCACCGAGCGGCTTAACAAGACGATCGCCGACATGCTGTCAATGTACGTCGATGTCGAACACAAGACGTGGGACGCCATTCTTCCGTATGTGACCTTCGCATACAACACGGCGGTGCAAGAGACGACGCAGATATCTCCATACAAATTGGTCTACGGAAGGAGCCCGGCAACGACGCTCGATGCCATGTTACCCAACGTCACCGACGAAGAAAACCTTGATGTGAGCGAGTAACTTCAGCACGCCGAAGAAGCCCGACAACTTGCGCGTCTCCGTATCAAGAATCAACAGACAACCGACAGCCACCGTTACAACCTTCGACGACGCTTCGTGGAATACCTGCCCGGTGAACGTGTTTGGGTGTGGACGCCGATACGCCGACGTGGACTAAGTGAAAAGCTTCTGCGACGGTACTTCGGACCGTACAGGGTGGTTCGACGTATCGGCCCACTTGATTACGAGGTTGTCCCCGACGGCATCACGAACTCTCAACGACGCCGATCGCGACCTGAAGTCGTCCATGTCGCGCGCCTCAAGCCGTTTCATGCGCGTTAACAAACTGAACCAGTGTTTTTTTGTATTATTGTTGTATCGTAATTTATTCATTGTACTTTCTTGCAGTATTATTGTACTTTCATCTTTAGTTAAAGCATCGAGACGATGCCTTTTTTTCAGAGGGGGGCAATGCCACGTTCCATTTCCCAAGTTTTTGTTATCGTCCCAAAACACCACACGATTCTCAGCGCAAACCGCGCCTGCAGTTTTCGAGAAGGATCCGGGCTGCAGTAGATCATTTCGATAAGATCACACCCACTGTGGGAACGGTACAGATTGTTCTGGAACCTACACCACCGCAAGCGATAACGCTAGAACATTCGACGGCAAGAGTATAAATGCCGACGCGCTTTGCCGCTTGTCAGTTGTTGATCGAAGGCCGACGCTGCGTTCGCCGCTATCAGTCCGAGACTGCTATCTATGCGAGACTGCTGCTGTAATTGGACTTTCCGTTTACCGGGCACAGGTTCGCCCAAATAAACAATTAAATCCCAACACAAAGTGTCCTGTCTTCGGCCACGTCACGACCCCGTGACAATAGAGTAAGATAGTTTGACGAATACGACTCACTGGGCATAGAATGAATAACTTCGCAATTACGTCGCGTACGCCGTCAAGCCCTTTCCGCCAGACGTGTGGCACATACCCGCGGGTCGCTATGTACCATAGGTATGCGGGGACGTGCCACATGTGATCGACATATTTATATCTACCCAGGAACGTTGAGAACAGACATAGGTATTTGTAATGAGTGAGCGCTAAGAAAAAGCTGACATCGGCAGTGCTGACCCGACCAAAGCGAGAAATAAATGTCAAGCTCCGAGCGGAAATCGAACACCAGCATTCTGCGTGCCACGCCAGGTCTCGGAAGTATATATTTATCAAATGGACCAAATGCCCATGAAACGTCAATTCTGGTTGCAGTACTGGCTATACAATTAAAAAAAACGTTACCTATTGTTGCGCACATGCACGAAGACAAAGAAGCGTATACGGTGAACACACTGAGCGCCAAGAATGATTATCGTGTAGCGACGGGTGCCTGCGGCTGCGTTCCTTGTTCCATCCTCAGGGTTGCGGTCAAGTAGCCGGCGGTTACTTTTATTTTATTTTATTTCATTAGATCTACCTCTTGTTCCGCAACTGTTTTAGTGCATTGATAAGTGTAACTTCTTCTTATTTCATGTCTGTTTCTTCTCCGGGCCAGAGGCCTGCCCTCTGGTCAGCCTCTGTTCCCCCTCAAAATCTTCCTCTGGAGTTGTTTCTCCGCAATGGAACCCGTAGCGTTCCTGTCGCTTTGGTGCCGACCACCGGTGGGTTCATCCGCATGAAAAACCCCAAGACAATTCAAACGGAACTTCGTGCGATCACTCCCCACTCTCTACTGATAACAGAGGTTCGTCAGTTTGGACGCGGGGGGATACTATGCTGCTCACCAGACAAGGCCTGCATCCAAGACCTTCTGAAGTGCACTACTTTTGCATCACATACGGTGAGCTCTTTTATCCCACCTCATCTAGCTTGCTGCAAAGGATTGGTTCGGGGGGTAGACGCAAGTCTAAGCCCAGCAGAAGTCTTGGACATCTTTTCCCCAGCAGGTGTTATTTCTGTTTACCGCTGTACCAAACAGGAAAACCAACAGAAAGTTCCCACTGAAACTGTAATTGCCACATTCGCTGGAACAGATCGCCCTTCGGAGATCAAGGCATGACCGCTTATCTATAAGGTCGAAGCTTTGGCTCCCCGTCCGCTGCAATGTGCTAAATGTTGGCGCTTTGGACACAGTACTAAAGGTTGTCGATCGGAGACTCGATGCCGCATATGCGGAGCCATATACGGGGCTGATCATAGTACTGCTGAGTGTCAATCAGACAATAAGACATGCTGTTTGTGCAAGCAAATCACGCTGCAGACGATCCTAACTGCCCTGCAAGATCAAAGGAACTTCAGGTTATTGAAATCATTGAAAGGAGACGATGCTCTCGTAGAGAAGCAATTGCAGAAATTCAAAGCAGGAGTCAGGGTTATGCTGGTATAGCAGCTCGTCCACCTCTTTCTATGGATGCATCACTTTCTCAGTCCATTTCTGCTATGGTAGAAAAGGCCGTAGAAAAAGTATTAGAAAAATTTTTACTCAATCTGTCCGACTCACTCAATAGTATTATGGATTCACAGATGTTGGGTGCATCTGATCGAATAACTAAGCGTATCCAACCTCCTAGTGCCTCAATTAGTAAACCTGCCGAACATCAGTCAGATGTCTCTATCGATAATGAGGCAATGCTTTCCAGTCCTAACACAACTGAGCAGGAAGGTATATCTGATTCAGAATCAATAATTAATCGGGATGTAGATATGGATGCTCGCCTTTTGAAACGCACCAGATCACCCACTAGCAAAATTAATCATTCTTCTCATCCGAAAACAAAAAAGAGTGTGAAGGAACCTAGGACTAAAGCGGACTTCTTAAAAGATAGTATCTTAGATCAAGCAGTTGCTACTGCTTGCTTATCATCATAGGGTACCTTAGAGTACTTCAGTGGAACTGCCGTTCAATTCTCTCTGCAACTACAGACTTATTATACCTAATTTCTCAACAATCTCCAGACGTCATAATTTTACAAGAAACTTGGCTGTCTGCTGATCAAAACTTTTATCTAAAAGACTATCAGTGCTTTCGACTGGACCGAGACTCACGTGGTGGAGGATTAATGTTTTTCATTTCAACCAAAATTTGCCATAAAGCACACTTAGTTTACCAACAAATATCACACGATTATGAAGTATTGGTTCTGGAAATTCACTTTCCCGGATGCGCGCCACTATCTATAGTCAACAACTACTTTCCGGCTGGAATACAAGATGAAAGAGCCCTTGACGTGACTGCGAGTTTTTGCAGAAACAGTATGCTATTTGCGGGAGACTTCAATTCCCATCACGTTTCATGTGGATTCCGCACTGATTCATCAGGAAAACGGTTGTGGGACTGGACTAACCGGAATAACCTTATTTGTTGGAACTCCAGAGTTCCGACATTCGTTCGATGTAATTCGAGGTCCGTCTTAGACTTGACATTTGCTAGCTCAAGTGTGACAATATCGTCTTGGACTGTTCTTGATACTGCTACAAGTAGCGATCACTGCCCCCTGGTATTTGAAGTCAGCATTCCTTTAGTGACGGTAGATCGCCAGGTGCAAAGTTTTGTAAACTACTCTAAATTTAAAAATAACTTACAGTCAACGCTGTCTTCCTTGCCCAATATGGAAACAAATATGAAAGCTATGAGCCTTTGTTCCACCCTGAAGTGTACAATTAAAAAATCACAGTTCACTATATCTTCAACAAAGAGAAAATTCATATCTGCCTGGTGGAATGCGGATTGCGCCAGAGATTATAGACGCCGCAACGCTGCATGGAAAAAACTCCTCACCAACCAATGTCCGACTAATTGGAGAAATTATTTATTTGCTAAAGCTACCTTTATGAGAACAGTTTCATTTGCGAAAGACGATTATGAAGAAAAACGATACACCTACTTATCCAAGAGTGGCAACAAGAAAGCTCTATTCAGATTTCTCCGTAATCGTAAAGCTATTACAGCACACGTAAATATTGACTCAGTTATTTTTTCTCCAACTGATTTGGAAAATACATTAACGGAAATTGCAATAGAATTAGAGAAGAGATTTACATCACAAATTAAAATAAAGTGTGCAAAACCGTCATTCGAAAATGATTTTATTGAAGTAAGTAGGGATGAACTTGCGCACGTCGTTCGTATTCTGCCAAACACAGGTCCTGGACCAGATGGCGTCACTTCGGAAATGTTAAAAATATTATTCGACATTTCTCCTGAAGACCTCCTTAACGTTGTCAACTATTCACTTGAAAATAGCTGGATACCTCCTGACTGGAGACTTGCAAAAATAATACCGCTTCTTAAAAAACAGGGACTAGGAATGCAGATAGATAACATTAGGCCAATCGCTTTAACATCACACGTAGTTAAGTTAATAGAAAGAATACTTTACATTAGAGTTACGAAGTTCATAACTGATAATGCGATACTCAGTGCGTGCCAGATTGGATTTAGACCAGGTTACTCTATATGGTGGGCGCATGTTGATTTAGAGGCTCGTATAAAGCTTGCTCGGCACAGACGACAATATGCGGCCCTAGTAACCCTTGATTTAGCCAAGGCGTATGACAGTGTTGAACATGCTATTCTTATCAATGTCCTAAAAGAGCTTACGTTCCCGCAGTACATAACAAATTGGATATACGAATTTTTAAAAGACAGAAAATTTTATTGCTTCCAACGAGGTATTTCCACGCCGAAGTATAGCCAAACGAGAGGTGTTCCTCAAGGCTCTGTTCTATCGCCTGTGCTATTTAACATTTTGTTAAGTTCAATACCACAGAGTGATAAGGTACACGTATATGTATATGCAGATGATATCGCGTTCTTTGCATCTGACAACGATATTCATTGACTACATTCGACTTTACAGTGTTATTTGGCAACATTGGAAACCTGGTTTCAGAAAAATCATATGAACCTGAACGTAACCAAAAGTGCTATAATAGTTTTTCCGTTGGACGCACCAGTTACTATTTCTCTTCAGTACCATCAAGAAATAATACCCCAGGGTAATTGTTATAAATATCTGGGTGTACTGTACGATCAAAAACTGAGCTGGCGTGACCACGTTGAATATATTAAAATTAAGGCTACACGCGCTGTTGGAATGATAAGTAGGCTTGGCCGCCTCCGTTCCGGTCTTCGCAGAGATACGATGATCATGATTTATCGCATGTACGTTCGTCCGATTCTTGAATTCGGATGTGTACTATTCTCTGGTGGACCAGCATACAAAATAAACCCCCTCATTCTCTTAGAGCGGGAAGCCCTACGTAGTTGTTTAGGTGTGCCAAAATTCACAGCTAACAATGTTTTGTATCAAGAAGCTCAGATACCCACCCTTGGTTGCAGATTTCGCATTTTAACAGTAAACACCTATTTAAAATTTTCTGAATCCACTTTAAGAAGGCGACAATTTGTATTCTTTGCCGAGCCTGGTGTCTTTTTCAATGAGCATTGGTCCCGTGTATATAAACCCCAAGTGCTATTTGTTCAAACACTTCTAGATGCTTCAAATGTTAATATATTCGAGATCACACCATCTGTCAAACCAATCGGCCAAGTTCAAATAGAATTTGACGATATCTTCCCCAAGAACGCTAAACACTTGCCCTCTAAATATTTGATTGGTTTATTAGAACAACACCTGTCTCAATTAGGTACTAATACAGTAATTGCAACAGATGCATCTATGAGTGGCGAGAAGGAAGGTGTGAGTATTTTTTCTCTCTCATTATTCTGATCATTTTCATTGCGCCTCCCAGATTATACACCAATATTTGAAGCGGAATTAACGGCCGTTATACTAGCTATTCGTAAACTTCCTGCGACTCATTCGACAGCTGTGATAGTGACTGACTCGTATTCCGTGTGTTCATTCTTATCATCGTCGTCGACATCAGCAGTACTAGAGACTTTTAAATCATTAATCCCAGCAAACATTCGTCTAGTGCGAATGATATGGGTGCCAGGCCATTGTAGTATATTTATAAACGAGATGGCTGACAAACTTGCGCGAACATCTCTTGATCTTCCGATTGTGCCAATCATGCCTCCTACAGCTTATGTAACAGCAGCGAGGTTTAGAAAACTTTCCCTTCTTGAAGACTCATCAAAAACCATGATACCGAATCCAGATTTCTCGCACCTGCAATTCACATGGAATAATAAATGGTGTCCCACGCGTAAATTGGAAGTCTTGGTAACAAAATTACGTTGCCGTGTACCACCTCTTAATTTCTACTTAAACAGGTCTGGTCTGGTGCCATCCCCTCTGTGCTCAAGCTGTAACGAACCTGAACATATCGACCATTTTCTTATCACATGTCACCGATTCAAAAATCAAAGAAAAAACTGCTTCGAAATTTTATTCAGAAAATTAGGAATATCACTTAATACTCCCAATATTTTGTCTTTTGGGGCCATTTCATTGGGACATGGCGACAGGAACATCTGCGGGGCTCTCTGCGAATTCATATATAACACAAGAAGATTACCTTGCTGAGTCAGCCATCAGCTCACGAATTTTACTAGTCACACTACCACTTATTATTTAGCTGATACACTGCAATGATTACTTTCAGGAAAATTTCATATAACGATTCCATTACAGATATTCAACAAATTCCATTATTTCTCCCCCCCTTTTTTTCTTTCTTTTTTTTACATTGCGCCAAATTAATTTCACAGTCAAAACACAGTAATCATATACCCCTAATCTAGAAAATCTATAGGTATTTACTTGCATTAACCACCGGCTTCTTGGCCAATCCCCCTTAGTGGGTGAGAGCCACAAAAGAAAGGAACAAGCAAGCAAGCAAACACACTTGTCGCCGAGAGCGAGAAAAGAAGAGGAGGATCAGGAGGATCATCATCGGTCGGCCGCTTCTGAGCTGCCTCTCACGACTTAATAAACGGCCCCTTTCAACCTCTACCAGTCTCTTTCAAACGTAACAGAGGGGTGGAGGAGCTGGGTAAGCGCTTCAACTACGGAACGATCACTGCCACAGCTTCGACGAAGCCGTCGACTTGCCGGTCTCCCACCATCTGCCGTGAGTGACTTCGACATGCCCGAAGAAGCAGGCGTTTCCAGG
Source organism: Rhipicephalus annulatus (assembly GCA_013436015.1). Classification (NCBI taxonomy): domain Eukaryota; kingdom Metazoa; phylum Arthropoda; class Arachnida; order Ixodida; family Ixodidae; genus Rhipicephalus; species Rhipicephalus annulatus. The sequence goes on along the minus strand of WOVY01009818.1, from coordinate 513,668 downwards.
ACGGCACCGTCTGGTCCGCTTCCGTACTACAGAGTTCCACCGCCCTTCGGAGGAAAAGCTGAAGAAGATGTCGATGCCTGGCTCACCAAGTACAAACGTGTGGGCAAGTCCAACGGTTGGGATGCAGCCGCTATGCTAGCCAACGTAGTGTTCTCCCTGCCCGATACCGCACTGGTATGGTACGAGAACCACGAGGACGCACTCACGACGTGGGATCTTATTGTTGAAGAGCTCAGGGCGTGTTTCGGCGACTCGTTTGCTAGAAGGAAGCGGGCTGAGCAAACACTGTCGCAACGGGCACAGCTACCAGGTGAGACATGCACCACTTACATAGAAGAAGTGTTAAGGCTGTGCAAGGTGGTCTGTGCTACCATGTCGGAAGAGGACAAAATTGGGCATCTGCTCAAAGGGATTGCTGAGGACGTGTATAATTTTCTAATTGGAAAAGAAAGCCTCTGTGTCCGACGTCATTCAGCATTGCCGAACGTCTGAAACGCTCAAGATGCGTCGAATTGCGCCCAAGTTTGGTCGGCTGGCTAACGTTACAACTGTTGCCAGTGTGGACACGAATCCTGGCCTCGACCTCTTTTCTACCATTTGACAGATTGTTCGTGAGGAACTGTCCCACCGAGAAATGTCGTGTTCGACAGCTGACCATCGCGAGTTGTGTCTGCCACGTGAGGCTATGAATGTGCCTCCTTTGACCCCATGGCAACCGACGATGAGCGCGGCAACTGTGGAGTACAGCCCAGCCCCACAGTCAAGGATGACAACCAGATTTCCTGCGTCGCGGTATGACCGACGCTCTCAGCACATGCCTCCTCGACACCCGACATCTCGGTACGACGTACCCGACCAGCACATCCGTCACACAAGAGCAAATGATGACGCTCTATTCATCGACGAGCGACCAACGTTTCGACCTCGGCCGGTGTGCTATTCCTGTGGTGTGCCAGGCCACATATCGCGGCTTTGCAACCTTTGGGTGACTCCTCGGTATCACCAGCCATCCGACTTTTCACGACCCTTCGAACAGTCTCATGGTGTCCGGCGGCCGGCCCACATACCACCTGATGACAACTATTGGCCCAGCAACTTCCGCAACCACTCCCTGGCATCTGACAGGAGTTCACCGCCCCCACCGCGACCTCGTGCTGTTATGACCGTCATCGGTAGGCGCCATGCTGTCGCTGAGAAGCGTAGCCGGGCCGCGTTCCCATGCCTGGAACCCAGGTTTTCTTGGAACCAGCGTCGAGAGCTGACGGGGGAGCGGCGCTCTTTTAATCCTCAAACAAGTAGCCGACTCGCCGGATGCCTATGCCCGCCAGGTATTGTCCCTGCTAGCCGGCGGATGAGACGTCGTGTCGCCACGAAGCTGTAAGCCGTTCCAGAGGGGACAACAAAGACAGCGTCTTCCTTTGAAGAAACGGCGACCGCCGCCACAAAGTGCCCTGCTAATTGAGCGGACAGATTGGCGGACCGTTTGATGTCTGCTGTCCGAAGCTTGGGACCCCTCGACCAGCGACATACACGACGAGCAAGAGCCTCTCTGGCGCCACCTTTCAGTGCAGTGATCTTGACTCAAAATTGGATGTTCACGTGCGCCGTGCATGCTCGTACCCCTCACCTGTTGTGTGTGTGTGTGATTGGTGTTCCACTGAAGAAGGAGGAGCCCGACAGGGCTTATAACGGCGCCGCAGAGTGCAGGACGTCGCTCTGAACCAAGTAAAGGTTCAACCACCACGTTCGTAGTTTGTGAAGGCTCTGGACCATGTAGCGGTTCAACCACTACGTTCGTGGTTTGTGAACTCTTAACCTATCATGCTGTAAATATCTGTAAATAGTGCCATAAACCTGTTTGTTTTTCGTATCCCCATCTCGTAAGCGTTCGTTTCCTCAACCCGAAGCTACACCACGCTACCACAAGATATCGGGCTTTGTTTTCGTATCCTCCAGCGACCTTCCTTCCGACCCGCAACAACTGGTTGGCAGAGGTGGGATACGACTCAGAACCCCGAGTCACAACAGTGCTCATCGTTCTCCTTCACCGCTGCGTCGCAAAGCGCCCTCTACGCCACCGGAAATCTAGCCAGCACGGCCAATGGGGGTGAGGTCGCTGGAAACGTGGTACTGACAGAAATACCTCCTGTGTGTATATTTAAAAACAAAGTGCGTGTTTTGGTGGATCATGTGCCTGTGATGGCCTTGGTGGACACAGGTGAAACGATTTCCGTGATGAGTGCTTCTTTTGAAGACGTGTTAGGAGGAAAGTTGTTTTTACCTGGGACGAAACTTCGACGTTCTGTGAAGTGAGTGGAGAGCCGTTGTGCCCCATTGGTGTGTGTAGTGCTGAAGTATTTTTGGGAGGCCTTTTGATAACGACAGAGTTTGCAATTATTCCTCGGTCGACACATGACGTCATTCTCGGCATAGACTTCTTGCGAGAATGTGGTGCCACTGTAGACTGTCGCACGGGGAAAGTCTTTGTGAGTGGCCAGATGCCGTCAGAACTTCTGGAAACTTCAGCGGATGACCAAACTACGCTGTGTGTCTGTGGCGATACGTTCATACCTGCGTTGTCTACCGTATGTGTTCCTGTTGTTTGTCGCTGCGCGGATTCTGACAGCTTTGATGCGAGCGTAGAACCAATGCACATAAACTGAGTGAAGAAGAATGTGTTGGTTCCCCATTGTGTGGTGTCGATCAATGGCGGACGAACTAGCCTATGGACTGTAAACTGTTCCTGTGAGCCCGTGATACTACCCAATGGTTTGAACTTAGCTTGGGTTAGCAAAGAACACGCGACCTTATCAGTGGTCGAGCTCACAGACGTACCGGAAGAACATGACGGAACTGGTTCTCAAAATTTGGACGGGGCGCTTAAGGCAACGATAAAGAAGTCGCTTAGCTCAAGCGAGCGCCAAACATTAATGAATGTGCTGTTGAAGCACGTTTCGGTATTTGACTTTGCGCAAAAGGGCAAAGTAATCCCCATCCCCCTGTCTCGAACGCACCATACCATCAACACTGGCGCGGCAAGTCCAATTCGCCAAAAACCACGCCGTGTTTCCCCGTCAGAAAGACAAATTATCAACGACCAAGTGCAGGAAATGATGCAAAAGGGAGAGGTACAAGAGTCAGCCAGCCCGTGGGCAGCACCGGTAATCCTTGTTAAGGAGAAAGATGGATCTTGGAGATTTTGCGTTGACTATCGCCGACTGAATGCCGTGACTAAAAAGGACGTATACCCGCTGCCCCGTACAGAGGACGCAATAGACTGCTTACATTCGGCCTCTTATTTTTTCTCCGTAGACTTACGATCTGGTTATTGGCAAATTCCGATGCACCCAGAGGACAAGGAAAAGACTGCCTTTGTGACCCCTTATGGGCTCTTTGAATTCAACGTGATGCCATTTGGACTGTGCAATGCACCAGCAACGTTCGAGAGGTTTATGGACACCATTCGGCGTGGCTTGAAGTGGAGCATCTGCATGTGCTACCTCGACGACGTCGTCATCTTTGGCCGCACGTTCAGTGAACACAACGCTCGTCTGGATACTGTTTTGAACTGCATCCGAAACGCTGGCCTAGTTTTAAACTCGAAGAAATGCCACTTCGGAGACCGCCAGACGCTTGTGCTCGGGCATCTCGTTGACAGGGATGGCATCCGCCCTGATCCCCAGAAGACAGCAGCAGTTGAGGCGTTCAATGCGCCACTTTCCATCAAGGAGCTTCGTAGTTTCCTGGGGCTTTGTTCGTACTTCCGCCGCTTTAATCCGAAGTTGGCCAACGTTGCGTATCCTCTCACGTGCCTCTTACGAAAGGACAATTCCTTTGAGTGGACTCCGGAGTGCGATTCTTCATTCCGTCAATTGAAGTTTTTGCTGACGTCACGACCAGTCCTTCAGCACTTCAGTCTTTCTGCTCCGACAGAGCTTTATACGGATGCTAGCGGCATAGGTATTGGAGCCGTCCTAGTACAACGTTACGGTGACCGCGAACACGTCATCGCATACGCAAGTCACTCCCTAAGCAGGCCGCAACAAAACTACACTGTTACGGAACAAGAATGCCTGGCGGTAATATTTGCAATTCAGCGGTTTAGTTCTTACCTGTACGGACGCCCATTCACAGTCGTAACCGACACCCACTCGTTGTGTTGGCTTGTCAACCTTCGTGTCCCTTGTGGCCGCCTTGCGCGCTGGGCACTCCGGCTACAAGAATACAGTTTTACCGTCGCTTACAAGAGTGGTCGTTGACATGCTCACGCGGACTGTCTTTCACGTATGCCCTTGGCACAACCTACTGTGAATCCGATGACCTTGACCAGCTTGTAGCGTCTATGTCGCCTACGTTCGCGGACTATCCCAGTTTCAGAGTAGAACAGCGCAAGGACGCTAAACCAGCACCACTATTCGCCGCTGCATCCCCTTCCACTATTGCACGCCGTTTCTGTAGGCGTGATGGACTGTTGTTCAAAAGGAACTTCTCCAGCAGTGGCGCGCCTTTCCTTCTAGTGGTCGCGGATAGCCTGCGAACAGTTAATATGAGTGCCATACACGACGACCCTATATACATCTGGACATTTAGGTGTGGCGCGGACGCTTCACCGGACTAAAGAGCGCTTTTATTGGCCTGGTATGCAGAAGTCCGTTGAGAGTTATGTGGCAAGCTGCATGCAATTGATGCGTCACAAACGTCCATCAACTGGTCCAGCTGGTATTCTACAGCCTATGCCTACTTCAAGCGCACCTTTCGAACAAGTGGGGATTCACTTTCTGGGCCCCTTTCCAATATCGGCTAAGGGCAACCGATGAATAATTGTTTGCGTCGACTGCCACACACGCTACTGCGAGACGGCGGCCGTCCCCTCCGCAACTGCCAGTGAAGTCTCGTCGTTTTTGTTACAGTACGTCATCCTCCGACACGGCCCACCTCACCTGATTATTAGTGATCGTGGACAACAATTCACGGCGGATGTCGGGGAGGAGCTACTCCGTTTATGTAAATCCCGCCTACGTCACTCAACATTATACCACTCCCAAACTAATGGGATGACAGAGCGTAACAACCGCACCATTATCAACATGTTGTCTATGTATGTCTCATGCGACCACAAGAACTGGGATGACGTACTCCCGTTCATTACTTACGCGTTCAAAACCGCGAAGCATGAGATTACAGGCTATAGCCCTTTTTTTTTGCTTTATGCGAGTTCGCTCCGGCACACAATCGACACAGTATTACCTTTCTGTGATCCCGATAACGTCACTGTCGCCGAGACTCTCTGCCTCGCCGAAAAGTCGCGTCGCATAGCTCGACTACGCACATTGGCATCACAAGACAAAGTGAAGGCACGCTATGACATTCACCGTCAACCAGTGATTTATCGCCGTGGTGATCTGGTGTGGTTGTGGACTCCGATGCGCAAACGCGGGTTATGCCAAAAGTTTTTGGCCACTTACGATGGACCTTTTGTCATTGTTGACAGACTTACAGAGGTCAACTATGTAATAGCTCGTCTCACGGCGAGTGGTCGACGAGCTGCCAAAACTCAAGTGGTTCATGTTGCCCGCCTGAAACTGTACACGCCACGACAACTCGACTGACTCGTCCGGCGGCCTTTGTCTGCGCGGAGAGGAATGTTGCGCACATTCACGAAGAGAAAGAACCGTATACGGTGAACGCACTTGTCGCCGAGAGCGAGAAAAGAACAGGAGGATCAGAAGGATCATCATCGGTCGGCCGCTTCTGAGCTGCCTCTCACGACCTAATAAACGGCCCCTTTCAATTTCTACCAGTCTCTTTCAAACGTAACAATATGTACTCCTATGATACAGCCATCATCTTGGGTTTACGTTAATGAGAGTTAGGCGCCATGAGCTGAAGTTGATTTACGTAGCAGTGTACAGGTCTACTAACCTCGCGAGCACCAGCGCTTCATATGAGCTTGCCAGTTCTGATGTTGCTAATGTCCACCTGGCATCGCTAAGCAATGTGTATGTGTATCCGTTGGCATGGTTAAGCAACTGTAAACAACTATTTATATAAAACATATGCGGCCGTTTATTCTATGTCTGTGCGTCGATTTGTACATGTTTTAGCGCCACTTCGAAAAGTTTCGCTCAATAAAAAATTACAACACAGCAACCTTCCATCCACATGTGTCGGATAACATTGATTCACAAGGTACGGGGCGTTTGCTGATTTTGAAATTGTTTATTTTGTTTATTCAAAATACCTTACAGCCACAGCCAGGCATCGCGTAAGGGGAGCGTCAGAAGAATATATAAAGGTCTATGCAAAACGTAGATACAACCAATAATAAAATGAGGAAAAGTTGTCGAAGATTATACAATGTTCTACAGTTACAATGATAAAAAAGTACTAATACGACGGCAACTAAACGTAGATGATCAAATATGTGAGATAGTGATGATAAAACAGGCTATGAACAGTAAACACAATTTCTAAGAAGACATTAGGTTATTCAAATCAAATGCAAAAGACATTGCTTAAGATTACACACTGAAATGAAGGGCATGTTTGTATTCAAACCTACGAAAATTCACAAAAGAACACAGAAAAAAATGAGACAACAAAGTAGCAATCACTAAACGCGTAAGTACCAAACTTGATGTGAAGAGATTGACCAAAGAATTCTAAAAATGTGTGTTTAGATGGTGACAAAATTTTGCTATATTGCGTTCAGCGACAATGTCATCACTCTAAAAGAACAAGTAAAAATGGTTTTTTTTCAGTCCCACAGCAATAATCATCATCTGGCTTTCCTGCGCTTCGTTTCTTCAAACTCAGTGCTAGCCATTTTCCTATCAAGACTACTACTTCTCGTTGATAACGTGCATGTTATTCGTGACCGTTTCTACCGAGTGCGCGGCAATAATGCAAGGAAAGAAACGCGAGACAGACGACGATTATTTTTGTGTGACAAAAAGACGCCCTTTTTACTTGATCTTTCCTTTGAGTGATCTGGAAGGTCGTTCCACATGCGGATGACACATGGGTGTGCTGAGAGATGTGTCACCAAGCTGTAGTATGCGTACACCTTGGTAATGTTTATTTGCGTACTTTTGCAGTTCTTAATTCTTCTGATGACATCTGTTGTAGGGGGTGTTCTTTCTCAAGTAAACAAAAATATTAAGATGCCTTTCCTAAGTTGAGGAATTTCAGAAATGAAAGTGTAGTGCTCAGCCATTTCCGGAGTGGCAATGTGCTAAGTTTTTTTTACATTCTGAGGAACTGAAAGAAATGGAATTGAGGCAAGTTCCAGTTGCCCGGAATGGAACTGGAATGGAATGAAGGCACCCATTCCGCAACACCGTATAGAATATCTAAATGAACGAAGGAATGTGTTCTTATGTTAGTGTTCATATGTATAGGCGTTACGAAGCATTCAGCTAGAAATATCAAGATAATAAACTCGCGAGACAGTGTCAAGACAGCCAAAGTGCTAGAGAATCATTTATATAAACTTTCCGCTTGTAAGCACTGCATTAACTTTGCCTAACATCATGACGGGTATGATACTTCCCTTACGAACAGGTAGCGCATAAGAACGTTTCGTCAATGTGAGCCCATGGAATTGCTTGCAATTGTGAGCCGAAGCTGAGCGCGTAGTGCGACCTCTTTTTGCAAGCCCACGATTATGTTCCTCCTGTTTTACTAGACGGCAGTCATTGCGACTCAAGTGGGCTCATGCCGTTTACTGTTGCTCGGCAAGTGAAACCGGCAGATATAAAGAACTTCCACTTAGCTGAACAAGCAGGGCTCCACGGCCATGCGGCGCTCTGCCGACAGCATTATCTTCAGTGACTCGGTCTTGCAAACTCTTTGCAGCAGGTGGGGAGGAGCAGAATGCAAGGATCGCTGAGTCATGGCAGCGCCGGTTGAAAAGCCGGGGGTACTACTGCGATTATAGTATACTGCAACGGCGCTAGCGAGCTTGCGGGGTAAGCCGGCATTTCGACATGATTCACCGCTTAGATACCCTTGCCCGGGCAGAGGCACGTAGACCTGATAGTGCTTTGGGCTGCCGCGCCTTCCCTTCGCAACTTGCGCGCGCTCATTTTAATGTGGCCTTACGTTTGCGTGAGCGCTATTGTTTTGACTACTTCGAAGCAGTGTCACAGTTATACGTAGTATAAATTTCACATCTTGAGCTTCTCGTGTGTGGCCTAAAGTCAGCGCAGGCAGTGACCGTAAACGAAGCTAGTCTGCCTCGTTGATGAAGCAGTGACGGGGCTGGGCTGCTTAACCGAGGGTCGCAGCTGAGTTGAAATTGAAAAACTAGAGGGCCGCATGCTGTACGATGTGAGTACATGTTGAACGACCCCAGATGGTGTAAATATCCAGAGCTGTCCACTGTGGCGTCCCTCATAAACATATTGTGATTTAGGCATGCTAACGTTAACCATTATATATTGAAAAAAAAATGAACCCATATCTGCATGTTACACCGCAAATGTCGTCGAAATACGATAGTCTTGCGTCTGGAGAGAGTGATAGAAATGTTTATTTGATGTTCTGCGCAAGAAAATCGGTGGTGGTGACCCGCCACGGTGGTCTAGTGGCTAAGGTACTCGGCTGCTGACCCGCAGGTCGCGGGAACAAATCCCGGCTGTGACGGCAGCATTTCCGATGGAGGCGGAAATGTTGTAGGCCCGTGTACTCAGATTTGGGTGCACGTTAAAGAACCCCAGGTGGTCGAAATTTCCGGAGCCCTCTACTACGGCGTCTCTCATAATCATATAGTGGTTTTGGGACGTTAAACACCACAAATCAATCAATCATGGAGGCGCTGCGTTAGAGTGCCTCGAACGTGCAGCGGAGGCGACCGAGCGCATCAAATCACGTCACACCTGAGACATGAGCGCTATCTGGCAGTTATCCTGGAAAACGGAGCGCGCGCCGTGCGCGCCCGTCTCTGAGGTGCCAAGGTGTCGAACGCAAGGCGACGGGTAGGTGCCACCACCGTGTCGTCTTAGCAAAGCGTTGGAAACACTTGCCGTTACGTGCAAATATTGCATGGCCAGCGCAGCGTTATAAAAGCTACGATCCTTAAAATTACTTACGTATGCCTTTTCAAGTAAAAAAATACACATACATTGTTTTGGCGTGTTGTTATGGTGCCTCACATATGCGCAATTTCAATTAACAATCGCACAAATATGAACTCTGAACCTTGAGCAATATTGGTGGGCGCTGCGGATGGGGTCGGCCGTTTAGAGTATCGTTTGGTCACTTTGGTGCCATTTAAAGTACCATTAAGGGTGGCCAAACAGATAAATGTACTGACAAACAGACAGACAGACCAAAAGTTTTGTGTCGAAGGTCCCCAAGAAAGACTATCGTCTTTAAAATAACCCATACCTACGCATTTGACGTTTGGGTCGCGCATCGATTGTTCAGTTAATATTTTTTTCACACAAAATTGTTTTATGCTGGTATTCTCCAAGGATTCAGATTCAGAGACGTATTTTCGTCGCGGAAATGGTGTCGAAAAATACTCACTATCAGAAGAAAAATGTCCATCAACGGGAGTCAATGGGTCCGCGACAACAGGTGCTGGGCACGTTATCCACTGCGCCACGATCACGCATTTTGTACGCTTTAAAAAAAACTCCTTTTTTACCTGCCACTATCGATTCACAGCGCTCCTGATAAATTGAAGTAATGCATTATGACCATGGCATCCGCAATTAGTTGCTCCAACACGTCGTTTCTACGTGTTCGTTCCATTCAGTGCATTTCCAATAGGAATGCAATTTTGTCAACACCTTAACACACCTCCAGATGGCGACCTTACCCAAAGCGTCGGGGTAGCTTATAGCATCCATCTGTTCCAAAGATAGCTCTGCGACGCCTACAGCCACGCGCCTGCTTTGTCTGGATGTAACCCGGCGTTCCTGATTTCCGCTGTTCCACTAATAATCGCCGCCGGCCAAAGGGAAGACGCAACGCACGCGGCGCTTCCCTCTGGTCGGCCAGTGATATTCAAAAACTCCAACGTGCGGTGAGTAGGGTACCTTAGCCCAGGTTCAGCGTCCAATCAGTCACGCTCTCCTGGCTGTCACATCGCTTTCTCTGGATCCGCAACGGCTAACACAAGCATCTATGACCAAAAGGGTTTGTTAATTCGTTAATGAAACACTTCAGTAGTCGGGATAGAAATACATGACTAAGCGTCAAGGTGGATCACGCGCGTTCAGCGGTGCTATTAGCTTCGAGAAGTTGAAGTGGCGCCACCTGGATGGTGGCCTGGGTGATGTCGCGGAACGGACTCCGCGATGCCCACCACGGCGCGCCTACATAATGATGCGCTCGCTTTGTGGGCTTTCAAGCTGTTAACGTTCGCTTTTTGCTTGTCTCAAGCTCCAGATGAATGACAAAAACAGAATCGGTGAAGTTTCTTGTAAAACAGTAAAAATATTACTTTTTCTTCTGTACAATCACGAGGTCGGTCGTACCCAATGTGAAAGGGGTGAGAAGGTTTTTCTTACGCTGCTAACCCCGATGATGGATTCTATTTCTGGCCATCACTGCCGTAATCCTACGGGTATAAAAAGCAAAAATACTCTTCTACTTAGATACAACGTACTCAATGGCACATAATCTCGTGTTTTTGAGACATAAGACACCATATTTAAATCATTACGCGTAATGCCCATAGGTGATCCCTTTAGGAGATACCAGGTTTTCCCTCTTCTATTGGTATTTGTATCGGAAGAATCCAGGTATCTATACGGACAAAGCTTTCACTGGTGTGCCTAGTAATATCGAGTCTCGCACGATATCTCGAATGCACTTAACTTAGAATACCACCGCCACTGTTGTGTCCGTTTTTCTTGTGTACTTGCTCACTCAAAATGTTGTTTACCTTAATGTTGATCTAGCAATAATTTTAGGCTTCTTTTCAACGAAATTATTGAAGTTTATTGTCGTTAAGGTTACGTGCAGAAATTCTTATTGTTGTCAGGTTCTGTCTTCGTGCACAATTGTTGCAATGGTGCTGTCACGCTCGTAACAAACAGTTTAGATAGCCACCTAACACATTAATTTTCCTTGCAGTTGATTACCTGCTCGTGGACATGACGTGTGATACTAGTCGTCGCCTCGCCGAGGTGAAGGTCATTTAATAATTGCTTGGGTCACGTCGCTGAGTGCTGCCTCGAAAGAGTTCGCTTCGACTTTCTGGCGTTTGTGTCGCGATCCTCAGCGCTGCTTCCACGGGAATTTAATATTACCATTTGTGACGTGTCGGTAGATTACCCCACCATTTCACGCATATCAAAGTATACGACTGAATAATTCCTGGCAAGTTTTGGGAAGAAGACTGTACATATGATCCGAGTAAATACGTGTCTGATATTGTTGTGTTTGCGACAGTATCATTTTGTTTATTTTCTAAATATGTTAAGCATACGCTCATGACAGCCACATTCCAGTAAAGTATCCTTTTGGGGAAAGCGCAATTCTGTCAAATCTTCAAGATTATCCGCAGTTGCAGGCGTAACTTGCACGGTAAAGCAGAACGCAGTTAGTGAATGAAAACGTCCCAATTTTGTTTGTGAAACTTCGGCACACATGTGCTAATCCCGGAGTCTATGCTTACTTGTAATCACGTGAGCACCATTTAGCATATTTTCTTAGCACTCATTTCTTTGTGCACTCGATGAAAACAACGAGCGTTCTGTTGTCCTGAATCACCATTTTCACAGTAAATATTCCGTTCGAAAGGGGGTCTGTCTATTCTAAGATAAATTAGGAAAACTTTTGACAGCTTCGATAACTTTCACTTATTGTAGAGCCTTCTACTTTGTACCTTGAGAGGTTACCGTCAAGAAATCGAGGAGTAATCACTAACCGATCGCTAAAGAGCGGTTACACGGCGGGCACAGAAAAAGGTGACAAGTGGTGGTGCAGTAGGCGAGTTCTTCCCGTATTACATCGCCGCAACTGCAGCGACGCCCGCGTTCGTTTTCGAGACTAACACCTTTCAAGCACCAATAGACATTGCGCAAGCTCTCCTATCTCAAAGAAACATTAAACACTGAACTACTTCTGTGAGGACATGTTTTACTTTGTGTTTTACCGATTCCTATGACGTAGGGATCAACCACGCTTTTTTTTTATTTGCTCTTAACATTGCTGCCGAGCAACATCACTTTCATAACTGTGACAGACTGTGTGTCAATTCTCGGAATGAAATTAGAATATAGCTTGAAACATGCACATTAAATTACACTCAGTTAATGAAAATTGCCTTTGTCATTAGAGCGCACTAATCAATGCATGAACATATTTTCTGCTACACGCATTAATAATAAAGTTTTCCTTGATTCATGGTCATATTTCTCATGGGATCACCAAATCGGAAATTACATACAATGTTCACGTCTCACGTATTGAACATTAACAGGACACGGCTATTCGTATCCAACTAATAGTACCTTTCAATCATATGCTTTCACATTCCTAAAGGACAACTCGATTCTAGCCATTTTGGTTTGTTTAAGTACCACTTAAGTATTCCCCTGTTTAAGTTACTTCACGATAGCTTATGTATTTTTCATATGATGAGATGAACTAAATCTAAACTAATAACTTTAACACACAAGCTCAATTTTCTGCTTCCTCGCTGTAAAAAGTACAATAGAAAAACGACATCATTATTTTCTGAAAAAAAACTTTGAATGACTTTCCGTGCACTATTACTTAAACAGCTAACTTTCTTAAGTACATTTAGGCATCAGCTAAAAGTGTATCCTTCTTAAAAATAGTTTCTTCGTGACATCTTTGGTGGCCTCTATTTTATTGTTATTTTCTTGTATAAATGATTTAGGCAGCCTTTTTGGTGTTTTGAAATGTGTTCGATGACATATATGTTGCTTTTCATGTTTTCAGGTACCCTTTTTGGTTGAGTACTTTTTCGTTTTATTTTCATTGATTCTTTCTGTACACTTTTTATATTTTTTAACGAGGGCTCTACATGCAGTCTTTTTCTTTGGCACCCCCGTATGCACATGTATTTGTGCCGATAATGGTGCCTTGAATGATTAATAAACTTAACTGAACCAAGAACTCGTAATTATGTTAGAATGTGCCACTGTCGTGGTGCAAAGATGCCATAAGACAACCCGCTGTTACGCTTGGCCCTGGAGTTTATCGTGCCAGACGCCATTGTCCGTGAACCTGTCTGCAAGAATGCTTTCACCCCGATGTCGGCGCTTGGTCGGATGCACGAAGTACAGCGTTCTCCTGCAGGTGGGCCAGACGGTTCGCCGTGGTCGGCTTACAAGGAACCCGACGCAGTTATCGCGGACCACTTTTTGTTGAGCGGAGTTAACAGCATCAGACCATGTTGCTGTTGTAGTTCTCATGAAATCAACGTCTCCACACAGCCATTGTCGCCTACACGTGGTCGTGACAAAGCACCGACTGTTCATCAGCGTGGGAAGGCATCGTCGTACCAGTTCTAAGGAATCCAGCACCTGAACGCAGCCATATGAACCGCTGACGCTCGTGTCAGCGGCCATCTTCCCCACAAAGGAGCTAAAACTTTCCCCTCAACCGGACTCTACCTCCTTGCGCTGCGTGGAGTCTTCGAGGCGTGGGTCCGGTGCTTAATTGTGTGGTGCGCTCGTGTTACCGTTAGGATTTTTCGCTCATGTTCTCAATTGGCAAACGAGTGGCTCAATTTGTTCACCTTTTCTGGTGGGTGGATCACAGAGACTTCAAGTCACCTGATTTGTGGTAGCACCACCTCCTTCCGACCTCCATGTAGGGAAAAGACGGGCCATAAAAGCAGACGACATTTGTACAAAATCGCTGTAGAGTTCATTTTCCCATTCTTCAACTAAATAAAGCTACGTTTCGTCTGTACGAATGCATCTCCTCACTGGGGAACATCGGCTATGTGGAGGACGGCGGGGAAACAGCTACCCTTACTCCCCCGATATCCATCTCCTACACTAACTAGCAGAGACGCCCATACCCGTTTGCTCTGCGCCATCGCGGAATCCGCGTAACAAGCCGACACAACGTAATGCATCACTTGCGTCTCTGAAAGGGCCCACGAACCACGCATAGCATTAAAACTCAGACTTGCAAGTCTGAGTTGACTGGCCTCCTGATAGCTTACGCGATCGCATTGGTGCATATATTATTTCACAGCATTTCATGCATAAACGTACGTGACCTCCTTCTGAGAAAGTGTGCACTTCTATCAGAATTTGTTTCTGTTCAGTCAGCGTTAGGTTCGAAGCAACTCTTAGGGTTATACTATATAGTAGCTCATTTACATACTTTATACAATTATACATTTTATAGCACTCAATAAACAGGAAAATAACGTATGTATTGATACGGTGGTTTTGTTTACTCGTAAAAATTATTCACCATAAATATGTGCACCCGTGAAGCGATCTGATTACGAGAGCAAGCACGCGCTACTACACTGCTGTACGGGCAGCTGTGGCGTCATTACACGAGAGCCAATGATTTTATAAAGATCTATAGTTATGCACAAGACATGCAGTATAATTGCGCGTTGCCAACATATAGTATATAGTATGAATGAGCTATCCTTCCTCAATACACTGCTCAGGCCCGGACGGGAAAGAAAAAAAGTCATAGCGGCTAGTCTCCTCAGCCATGCGTAGCGCATGACTTGAGCTGTGTAGATATTTGTCTGTTTACGAATAATCTAGGTTAGCAACGAGCGGAGAAATATTAAACGAGTGCGTTCTGCTCGAGGGCTACACGGCAGGCATGCTTGTTACGAAGGGTCAACACCCTCCTCCATCTCTTCCAGCTTTCTTGGTCTCTCGTTGCGAAGTCGCCATTGCGGTACTTTTCGTCTCCTGACGAATTTTCTTTTTTTCACGTTGTTGCAGTCGGTGTAGTTTCGTTCCAGCCTATCGTTCCAACTTGATGTTTGCTAGCCTCGTATATAGGTTCGTGGCGGGACACTCCATCCTGTTGCGGATGCGGCCCGTAATGCATGCAAATCTGTCCGCGCGCGAGCAGCTGTCCTTGCCGCCACCTCCATGGGACCCGCGCGGTATGCGCACGCGTGGGAAAAGCTAGCCAAGGACGGTGGCTCTGCCTCCCGCCGTCTGGGTCCTACTGTCTCGACTATATATGAGCTTGGCCGACTAACTGCGGCTCTCCTTACCATACTCGCTGCAACTGCTGCCGAGCTGGCGGACTCCCTCTTTTGTTCCCTTCACATCGAGTGGTATACAAACACTTAAAATCGAACATCTTCATCTCTTCGCGGGTGTTCCTGCGTCTGCGCTGTGCGTGTGTTTACGTAATAGCTTGAACGCTGCCGTGTGCACAGGAGTCTGACAGCAACTGTCGGAACTGCAGAAAAATTTTATTCATTCCTGGAAGGCCCTGGTATGGGCGTTAAGTTGTACGTGACCAACGCTTGGAAGAGGCACCCATTTGTCGTTCATTTTTATTGCGATAGCAATCACATGGACTCTCTCGGCTGGATTTGGCCGCCGTCGTCACTCAACGTATGTTTATGCGTATCTATATATGTGAAAACGCCAGAAAGAAAAGATTCCCGGAGGGGACTCTGGCGCACGGAATCGAACGTGGGACCTCCGCGTCGTGAATGCGAGGCGTTAACCACTGAGATACCGAGGAACACCTCCTTCAACGTTCG
The DNA here is from genome assembly GCA_013436015.1 of Rhipicephalus annulatus. NCBI lineage: Eukaryota > Metazoa > Arthropoda > Arachnida > Ixodida > Ixodidae > Rhipicephalus > Rhipicephalus annulatus. The sequence continues at coordinate 497,971 of WOVY01009818.1, read as the reverse complement.
AACGGCAAGCTATTTATATCTACTACTTACCGCTGTTGGTGGGCACCTTGGGGGGGGGGGGGGGGAGGGGGGCTTTGTGTCTTTAGCATCATCAGTAAGATGGCGCAATGAGCTCACGGCGGCTCTCATATCTCACGTGTACTTTGGCCCTCGGAGAGGTGGGGAGTGGACGCTCTTTCGAGCGCCCTTATCTCCCGGTGGGGAGGATCATACGTCTTGGCGTAGTGGGTACCCTACGAACGTGCTTGTAGAAGTTACCTAAACAATGTTTCAAAAATGCTCTAGAAACGCCCCTCTTCCAGCTTTCGCTGTGCGTGTGCTGTGCGTTCAGCGCAGGCCTGGCAATCTTTTTTTCTTTCTTTTAACAGCGGACTTGTCTAAGCTGAAAGTGAGGCCGGTGTCGAAGACAGAAAACTCGGCGAGTGTATGCACCACAAAAAGCGGGTATTTACCAAGCGCCTCATATAGCATAGCATAGAGATGTATAATATACACCTATTCCACGTGTGTACACAGCGGTAGGCGCCGTCGACATGCAGTGTCGTCGCGGCGCACGGGCTTTGTCCAGTCTAAATCTTGCCACCACGAAACTGTGATCACGTGACGAGTGGCACAGCAGCTGCAAATCTGCCTTCGAGCACAGTACGTCGCCTAGGAGCCTCCCGCGTACGCGCTGTGCTCGGGGGCAGCTTTGCCGCTGCTGTGCCAGTTGTCACGTGATCACAGTCACGTGGTGGCAAGATTTAGACTGGGCAAAGCCCGTGCGCCGCGACGACACTGCAAGCCCCTCAACATGTCGACGGCGCCTACCGCTGTGTACACCCATGAGACGCGAAATAGGAAAAGGAAGTAAGAGTGAGACTAAACCGTTTGAGAGTGAGGAGGATGGAAAGAAGGAGAAGGGAAAGTAAAGGGTACCGTAGGAAGGAATGGGACGAAGAACTGAGCTTATGGAGAACGGGGAAAAGGAGATGTAGAAAAGAAAGAAGCATATGAGGAACGATGGGGCCAGGTCTTAATTTGCGTTCGCCAGGGAGCGGCCTTTGCTTGCCCTTTTCACTGTTCACTCGAAATTCACAGGCGTGGAGCTGCGTTTATTGTTTTTTTTTTGTTCTTGTTCCCCTAAATTTCATCTTCTCTTGTGTGAGCCTCGTGACTATGAGAAATATTGCCAATAGAGCAGACATGTGAATGAATCTGACGTCATTCTCGGTGCTCTTAATTTTTTCTTACTGCTTAATTTTGGCCTAAACATCCCCGAAATGACGTTACCGGGTGAAGGGTTTTGTCACTTAGAAATCAACCATCCGTCAACACTACAAGTGGAAACGGCTGACGATATATACTGCTCACTGCATATTTATAATAATTGCTTGGATTTAATGTCTAAAAGGCATCACGTCATTATGAAAGATGCCTTACTGGAGGACTTCAAAAATTTTGACCACCTATAGTTCTTTAACGTGCACCTAAATCTAAGCACACGGGCCTCAAGGATTTTCGCGTCCATCTAAAATGAGGCCACCGCCACCGGGATTCAATCCCGTGACCTTCGGGTCAGTAGCCAAGTGCCACTAGACCTCCGTGGCGGGTACCGCTTACAGCTGTATAGCGTAATAAGAGAAGGAGGCTCACGCTTCGCGTTGGTAAATCCTACAAAGTTATAGCGTTAGCGGAGTGCTATTCGTGCTCTTGGCATTAAATATTGTACATTTAGTGGACTTTACACACCTTGAGAGCACTAGCAGACACGTCCATTATCAAAGAAGGTGAAAAATAACATGAAAGTGGGCCAAATGGGTATGTTAACTGGTTCAATATAAATAACTGGTCTTCCACCTCATGATAGAGAAGATCTAAGATGGCGGCCCATGACAATGGTCGCCAAACCAACCATGAAGCTGGATTGTTCAGAAATCGCCACCCCATTTGAAAACCACTGTTTGCTTCAATAAGTTGCTGTATTTAAAGAGTCGCAACACGTATAATTCGTTAAGTATAAAAAACAAGCAACACTGGATGTACAGTGATTCCACCAATTGTACGGAAGTCTTGCTTAAGCGGCTGCGCTTCATAGTATTTGAATTTTCGGCCCCCATTCTGAAATATTCCTCATAATTTAGAGCCTACATTCGCGATGATAAGGCATATCGCATGCGATGAGGGTATGTCGGCATGTCTCCTGAAGCGTCAGCAATCTTTACTAGTAAACAACCAGATTTCAGTTACACAAGGCTACCCGCTATTGAGAACCAAGATTTTGAGAGTCAGGTACTGCTTCAGGAGAATGAAAGCTCGTGCATGTATTTTCCCTTCTAATAGAGCCGCCACCAGTAAATTTCAAGCGAAGTTTGCAATGACCACCCAGCCTAACCAATAATGGTGTTAGAAAAAACTCTCCTTACCTACAAATTCCCCTTATCCTCAGCTTGTGCGCGCTAATAAAATAATCAATAAAAGAGAACTACACAGACTCTTTATCTGGAGATGCAGTTTTAATACGGGTTTGTAAAGTATGAAAATTACTTTCACTGCATTTCCAAGCGAAGGAAGTTATTCACACTATATATTGGCAACGTGTGACTGTGTGGTAGAACATTCACTTGCCACGCAGACGGCCCGAGTACGATTGCCACTCGGACCCAAACGACCCACATTCGATCCCGACTAGGACCCAGGATTCTTTTTATCATCTTGTGTTATATACATCGTTCTCGATTTTTCGTTCACGCATAAGATGACGATTTTTCGCGCACAACCAACAACGACGATACCGACGCCAGAATTTCTGCGCAACGAGCAATTTAACAATACCGCGTTATTAAATAGCAGAATACATATAGCACTACAATAGGTTTAGCTATATTTTTTTCGGTGATCCCTTTACATGTCTTGTGTCGAGAGTAAAATTTTGAGTCGAAGCTCAGTGGTCATCTTGTGTGGTTCTTTCTGTGTCCCTGTTTTGGACCGCTTTAATATGCATTCAACCTGCAGCCCCATTTTCACTTTTAACAAAATTTTAAACCCGCGTTTTTGTGAGTGCGCAGAGCTCCTTGTGTTGAGCCGTTCTTGACAAAAGCTTGAAACAAACACTGACAGATACCTCGTCGATGCAGATCAATAACATAGGGATAACCATTAGGAAAAGCAAGAAAGTTGAGAGAGGCCCAGCGGTAAGCGCTGCCATGATGATGACAGGCATGTAGATGATAGACAGGGTTCTTCATTACGAGAGGCCCCTCCTTTCTCAATTACCATCAACAAAACAAATCATGTTTTGCAATATATAAATGAAAATTCAGCGACAACGGGCTTCTCACCATGCATGGCATGCTTTTTGATCCCAGCTTTAGGGAAGCAAAGGGGAGAACAAAGCCTACAGGGATTCTCGGCTGCCATCTTGTTTCAAACCATTAGTTTGTATTTTACAGAATGGCGAGATAGGTCCGACCAAGTAAATGTGGCACCCACTTTTGCTTATTCTCCGCCTCCCCCTGTACGCACGCTTATGATGTGGATGATCATTCACCTTATCATGAACGGCATGAAAGGTGCTCGCTGTCCCTGTAGTAGTTTTTATCCGGCCGCCTAGGAGCAATGCTTGGACTCTCTCTATCCGCTGGTGAGACCTAATGCAATCTGGTCCGTATACGTCACAATCGCCAACACAGGGGTCGGGTATTGAGGCCTCTTGCCTTCTTTATTATAGCTAATGCTTTTTCTTTCTCCCTTTGTGTGATAATAGCAAATTCCACATTTGTACACCAGCTGCTTGCTCTGGTGAATAATAAGAACGCCATCAAGACTGCTGCGACTCAGGAAAGGACAGAAGTGGGTTTTTATAGTCAATCTTGTGCAGTCAAATTATCTCGGGCAATATAATGTTTCGGATGAAATTGACGTATTGTAGTCGACATTTATGTTAGCATATTCGGACAACGGGATGAAATAGCAGGTCATACTTCCCGATATCCTTCCGAGTTCTTGCAGAGTCGTAAACACTTCCCATGAATTTCGCGTAGCGCGCCGTGGGAGCCGCGATTGCAAAGCAGAGCTCAAGAGCGACGCCCGCCAGCAAACTATGAGCCAGGTGAGGTACACAGCGAAAAAAATGCGACCCTATAAAAAAACTGTCTGCGCAGTGCTATTGAGAAATGGAAGCTATTCCAACGTCGTGTGTATCTGTAAATATCTCTTGCTATTTTAGCTCGTGTAAATAACGTCAATTCTAAGAGAGAGAGCACCTTTGCCGGAGAAGCCTTCTCGCGAACTCTGCCTTCAAAATAGAAGGCACAGTGTGCCTGGTGCCTCTTTTTCCCGACGTTCGGTATACCGCCGAGCGACACGAGGACGCTCTAAGAAGCTTCAGAGGCATATTTCACTCTCTAAATCTGCTCACTTTCATACCGTCATGCCGTGACAGTGCGGTCTGCCGTGACGCGGGCCTGCTATGCCGTGACGCCCAGAGTGCCTTCGGCGTATGTCGCTTAACTGTCACGGAGTGTCAAGGCATCGTCTTTGATGAGGCGACGTCTTCTGCTTGCTTGCGTGCCACAAACCCCCAATATACTTTCGGTTACTCGATGGCTTGGTTGGCGCTGGCGTCGTTTCTCTCTTACTGGAAACGAAAAGTAAAAAAATAAAACTCGAGATACGTAAGTAGCAGCTCTGAGCGCCTCCCCCATGTTGACAGCAGAACGAGATGTTCGCGCTATTGACGACATCCAAGTATACGAGCGCCAAGGAAGCCGTGAGAAGAGCTCCGGTGCAAACTAAACAGAATCGGAGGAGAAATGATAAAAGTAAACACGTCTAGAATCTGTTCTTGGTTGTGAATACAACCGTCGGGTGTGCAGCCGCTCCGTCGCATGCAGTGAATAGGGCTGGGGGAGTTCCGGACGGAAAGTTGCAATATCGCTGCCACGCCAGTCGTGTCGGAAGTGGCCAAGAGCCGAGTGTAGGTTAAGGGTTATTGGTTTTTTTTTTTTGCGCGGGACGTGTGGCGTACACAGCGATGCATGACGCTTAATGAGGTCAGCGTCGTGCCGCTGGTTGTCCCAAGTGGGCGAGCCCGCCCTGCGGCAACTCCATATCTCTCCCCTCGCTCCTTCCACGCTTGTCTAATATTTCTGGCGCTGTTCGAAGAACAATGTCCATTATGCAGATCCGTCACTGACATTCAGGTGAGTTTCGATCCTTCACGGATATCATGCGCCTGAGGTGGATGGTTGGTGAACGCTTTTCAGGCAACGTGAATTGAGGAACGTCATATAGGTTTGTTGTTCACGAAACCATCACGCATAGAGTCATAGAGATGCGAGATGTTTACTTTCATGAAAGGCCGAACAAGAACTGATGAGGAGCTTATTTACCCCTTCCTTGTTTTTTTTAATTTTTTAAATTCTTTCTGCTAGAACTTTTCAGCAGACAACTTCCGGAGCGTGCAGGTGTTTACGACGCCACAACTAAAAGCTTTATCCAGCTTGAGTTGTCAATGGCAACTTCTGCGTTCCGCTAAGCCTGCGCTAGACGTTCTTAAATGCAGGGTGGCGAACGACCCCAGATTCTCGACGCCACGGTTTTCGCTATGTCGTTGTGAGGCGTCCGCATCAAACATACGATGAAGGCTGTGATGTTTTGCCTCTATTTTAAATTCCTTGCCCTATTTTGTGTCCGCGATGAAATTTGCGCAGTGTCTTACACAGCGAGCATGGTACTTTGTGGGTGGCGATGCATGTCGCAGAGAATTCCGCCACGAGACAATTTTCGTAGCGAGCTTCATCTACTACAGCTTCTTTTCCTGGTGCACTGAGAGGGAAACTACTTGGATATCTATTCTTGCGCACAACACGTGAGTCGTTACCGCTAATGGAACGCAGAGTATTTCTTAATGGTCACCCCAATAGGACTGATCTGAATTTATTGTTCCGACTACGCACGCGTCGCACATGTCAGCTAACCAGAAGTGTCGGACAACGGATATGGCACGTAACTGTGTTATCGAGGGCTATATTTACTATGAATGTGTCCCAAATAAAGTTTTAGATGCGGAAGCATCTTATACTCGCGCATTGTAGTGCGCCGTCCGCACCGCTTCTCGAACATTCGACAGCTGACGCGCGCGCATGCGCCGTCGCGCCGTCGCCCACCATCTGTGCCGCGCACGCTTCTCTTCGAGAACATTCGACAGCTGACAGCGCATGCGCCGTCGCGCTGTATATATACTCAAGGTCGGCGCTCGCTCGCTCAGTTGCCGCTCGTCCGTTGGTTTGTACGGCGCGTCGACGTCCGAAGTCGCCGTGAAATGAATGCCAACGAATCCACAAACAGAATGATCGACGTCCCTTCGACCAGCGCCGCCCTTTCGCATACGTGTGTACGTGTTCACTCATTTAACACCCCCTCCTACAACCACATTAACCAATTTAGCCATCGACCCAAGTAAGTCGCAATTTAACACCCCATTTCACAACCACGTTAACCAATTTAGCCATCGACCCAAGTAAGTCGCACTTTAACACCCCGTTAACCAATTATATGCTCCGCATCCTCCTCAGTGTTCCCCCGAGGGAAGCTGCGGGCAATTTTTTTTGCATTCCAGCGGAGTGATACACTGACAGCCTTGTCCTTCTCTACGCTATCTGAGATTAGAAACAACCGCGCGAGTCCAGCAAATTTTCACCACCGCTGTGTTCTGAATACTTTTTACACTCTTTTGTCATCCCTATCTAATCCTTCATGCAACTAAAGTGATTACTTCTAAAAAAAGTTACGATTTATCAACAGACATCGTCTGCAATTGTAATTGTCCCAACTCATTTGAAGAAACATATATGCACTGGCTTTTTACTACTGAATCCTTGTGTAACGCAATGTTCTGGCTTTCACCAACATTTACTGAACCGCGAACAGCGTTTTTAAGGCATGAACTTGCAACTTTATTTTCACGTCAGCTATTGTACATTCAAATGTAAATAAATGGAAAACTTTTGTACGCTGAAAGCGATGAGGTTTTTGTTCTCATCAAAAGTTGCATATTTTGCACAGCATTATGTTCCTAATGTGTTCAATATAAAAGAAGAAAAATATATATGGAAAATAGATGTCTGTAATTATCTTTCCACGGTGGTTCAGAATGCCCAAGAGACCAAAGAGGCACCTTTATGAGGACAGGGCATGTGATTGCGGCTTGGAACGCAAGCCATCGGCTGTCATCGCCTACAGTTTGACACAACTCATTATGACTACAGTTTTATGCTGTTCAGAAACAAAATTCCTGGCTCATCCGCTTAAAAAGGCCGCAGATTAGGCTAGTTGGTACACGTCATAAATGGTGACCAGAGCCAAACCAGGCTCGTAGCCAGCTATTGTTCGGGCTAAATACGTCTTTTTATTTGGGGGGGGGGGGGTCGAATTTCTTAAAGGTGGCTTCGGCTTCGCTGAGCATTTGCCCAGGTGAATCGCTTGGCAGCAGCGGCACTCGATGCTCTTTCACCAGTTGCCTCGTTTGTTGTTCAGAAATAATTGTTTCCGACTCTTTACTGGTGTGATTAGGACCCGAAGGCTCCATCTAGACTTGGTCCTACTGATGACAATTTGTCTTTTATTATATCTAAATATCAATTCCTACAATGCACCTGAATCAGTACAATGAACATTCGTTATGCTTCCCTTGGATTCGTTGTCTACTAGTTTTCATTAACGTTCTGTCAAACAAACAAATCAGCCCTCATTTATTTTTTTTATTTTCATTATTATTTTTTATCTCATTTGACACACTAATCTCGCAGCAGTATATAAGATGTAGTTACAACACGTGCCTCACAGGCCGTTCGACGCTGTTTGTCAACCACCACCACAGCAAGTGTACCGGTGCCGTCACTCTGAGAAGTATTCAGGCAGACGTCTATTAGTAGATTACTCGCTCAGATAAGCCGTCAGAGACATAGGTATATTACAGGAACGGGAACTCAAAAGACGCACTTTTTTAACTGATTTCCTCATTAGAGAGGCACGTAGATGGCTTTCTCACGTACTACACGCCGCTTCAATGACAATTCAGTGGTGACGGTTCAGGTCTTCAGATAATGTTGCTGGATTTTATAACACAGCTATACACTTCTTGCACGGGCCATATAGTGTCCTGAACGAAACTAATATGTACCCCTGAAATCGACTTCACAGGTCGTTATATCCGTCATCCTTTGCTTAGTGATATAGGTAGTGATTCTTTACTTTTACCGATTCTTCAAACTGAAGGCCGATACCTGATGGTGGATCAGGAGGCATTGTTGGTGGAATCAAATTAATGCGGTGGGGAGCTCCGTCGTGCAGGGCATTTATTCATTAACGAAGATGGCAGCGCCGCACCCCTGCATTCCGAATGGCATTGCAAGACACCGGTCTTTGCTATGGCGTCGAGAGTGCTGCCGGATGGTGGCAGTCCGTCGCCCTGACAATGGCCACAGAAGTCAGGCGCGCCCGGAAGCACACGGCCGGGCAACGAGCTCCCGAGAGGCGTCGGCGGATTCAGCGCACAACAATGCGCCCATATTTGCGTCTCGCCGTCGCGTGGACGTCGTGGGAGAGTGATATGCGAGGTCGTATGCACGGCGCTCATTGTTGAACGAGCTCGAGGCGAGGGGAGTGCCGCCCTGTGGGTCAGGAAGAGTGCTCCCGTGTCGGGCCGCCTCTATATCGGGCCTTCGTTATCGGAGCAGGTGTGTCCGCGATCTGTTCAATGGGAGCTGTCTTCTGCTACCAGCCGTTCGCCAGTCTCGAGGCCTGGACCAGAGTGGGGGTCGATGGCCCAGCTGCGCTGCACGCAAGACTATAGAAGTACTTCGGTCAGTTTCTTCCGTCTTCGTGGCCGGCATGCAGATACAGTAACAGAACGATTGAGACGCGTGCTATACTTTGTGTACTTGTGTACTGCATAAGCATGGTGAACGCAATCGAAAATACAGAACGCAATACAGAATAAAATACAGAAGAAAAATACAATTTGATTTCGCTCTTCGCGGATCTTTGGTTTTCGAATGGGAAGTGCACTGTGCACGTGGTTTTGAACCAGGCACATGAACGTCAACAGCAAAAGACATTATTATATTATTGTTAGCTGGAGATCATAGGCATCTGGAAACGACCACAACATACTACTAAATGTCGACAAAGCACCAAATACAGCGCACACGCAAATCGGAACATGAACACACCCTGCCACGCAAATACATACTCGCAGTTTAGTACTACAGACTGATTAAATCAAGCGAGGTTGTCAGATATACTAAATTGGCCTTTGGTGAATGGAGCTATCAAGGGCAAAAAATATTGCCCCCGGCAGCGTCTGTTGGAGGACCAAACACCTCTCGCCGCCCGAATAATGAATCACAACGCATTTCAAACACTCATGTCGTCTTGCTATTACAGCTGCCGTGGCAGTCTAGTGGCAGTGTTTCAGGCGTTTAAGAAAAACATTGACTAAATACATCACTCGATACACCATGCGTTACGCAGAAAAAAACTTACAGCAGCCACGACTAATGACGATGTTTTTTTTCGCCTGAACGAAACTTCAACCACAAATACTGAATAAACAAGAATGATGTGCGCCCATTGGCTCTATCTTCGCAGTACCATAGTGGCCTAAAGTTGTCTATAGTAACACGTGATCGCTTCTATAGCTCTATGACAGATCGGGAAGATATTTTTTCAGAATGGATCATTCCAGCATGCATAAACACAAAGTGATCGATTTCTTGATCAATTCCCTCCGCAAGGGAAACATCAGTGAACAAACTTCAATCATGACCGCATACATCTAGTACCAAAATCAATGTGCAAGTTTTGTAGCAATAAAAAATGCTAAATAGAATAAATCTGGGAAAAAGTATTTACGCATATAAAGAAGACTTTTTACTGTTTGATCTGTGTAATGGCCGCATATACGGTGGCTGCGTATGCGAAAGTGTAGAAGATCAACCTTGCTTGCTCAGGAGTTCAATAACCAAAAACGTAAATGCAGCTGCAAATAGCAAGAAGCAAAACAAATTCTGAGTAGGAAGTTTATAAGCAGGGCTATACCGGGTGCCCCAGCTATCTTTAGCCAGAGTTTGACAATACACACGCAATTACCCCACACGCAATTACGACGTGACCAAATGCATGTTAACGAACGTTGCCTGGAGTTGGACTATTTTCTGTGTTCTAGAATACTGTTTAGTTAAATATTCAAATAACTATCTTTTGAAGGAATGAAAATTGATAAACATTTCAAGGAGGAAGTTGTAGATTGGCTTGCCAAACGTCTGATTAGACAGTTTCGAACATTATAATGGTCAATTTTCTGCTAACTACAAATTTCGCGAAATACAAAACATACCATGTGACAAACCTACTGGTGCATCTACGCGCGCCGTGATTCCGGTGCTTCCTACGTGATTGCGTGTGCCGGCATATCTTTAAACTCTGGCTAAACCCAGCTGGGGCACCCTGTATATAGGAAAGCAGGAACAGTTTTCTAATGTATCTACAAAGCACCGACTCCTACAACTGTGTCGTTTTGACCTCACTGGTGGGCTGACCCACTTAGAGAAGATGGCGCTTCGGAGACTTCAACTTAGGGTTGCTCTTACGCCTCTTACGCCGGCAGTGACCGCCCACTGGCCGAAAAACTATACCGCCCAGCGTATAGAACCACATGTCCCTTTTGTGAAGCTCTTGTAACTGCAGTGGGTGTGACAATTCTTCTGGTCGTTCATCCACAATCAACGACATGACAACTTGAATTTTGGAAGAAAGGTAGCCGAAACGATAAAATGTATATTTAAATAATTTCGGCAATATGTTCCTCATTGCCAATTTCCCCGCAAAAAAGAAAACAACGACTCTGTGAGTGCTCGGTGGGCCGACAGCAGTCTACCGAAGTGGCAAAATAATTTTGGGGAGAGTCCTGAGAAATGGGTTCCTACAAGACGAATAAATTTTCTGTATCCCGGCGATGATAATTGCAATAAGAAGTAGCGAGACACCTCACGTTAGAGAAAAATCGTAACAAAATTACGTTACCCGTTACAGTTCCGAAATGTAACGAGTATAGTATACTAATTTACTGAAGCGAAAATCCACGCATCTCCACTAATTGAATGATGACGAGTGGCCGAAGCTAGGTCCTAAGGTCCATATTGTCTGCGTTGAAGTCGGGGACTAGTATAGAGGACGTAAAGATGGACCACATTAACATACCGACTCGTGGACGGTCAGATGGACAGGCCCCGCCGCGGTGGTCTAGTGGCTAAGGTACTCGGCTGCTGACCCGCAGGTCACGGGTTCAAATCCCGGCTGCGGCGGCTGCATTTCCGATGGGGAGGAAATGTTGTAGGCCCGTGTGCTCAGATTTGGGTGCACGTTAAAGAACCCCAGGTGGTCGAAATTTCCGGAGCCCTCCCCTACGGCGTCTCTCATAATCATATAGTGGTTTTGGGACGTTAAACCCCACATATCAATCGATCAGATGGACAGACAGATGGTTGGACGTACGGATGAAGGACGCACAGAAGCTCTGACAGATGCAGAAAAAGACGGCGCAGGGGATTTTTCACAGCTGTGTAGTATAGGTGTCGTGATACGAGTGTGGATGCCGCTACATCACCGGACAAGGCTAGCTGTTACGTGAATTTTGTGCCGACTGGTTGTGCCCCCGCGATCTCCGACGACAGCGTAGCTCTGGCCGACTGGGTTCCCCCTACGCCATCTCCGGCCGCTGACATAAGCTCTCGCTGAGTGGTGCCCTGTCCACGGACCCCTGCGACTGGGACCATCTTTCCTATGTCCTCTTCACTTCTGTCCTTCGCTGTCCCTGCACCTCGCTCTACCCTTGGCCTCTGTCTCTCTCTCTCTTTCTACACCTTTTAATCCTATCCTTTTAATCCCTCCTTACCCCCATCCCATGTGAGCTACTGTTGAGGTGTCGCACTCTGATGCAGACAATTACGGGGCTCACTTTTCTCTTCTTTCCCTTTAATAATCACTTTAAAAAGGATCTTCGCCCCTAAAGGTAACCTGTTACCGGTGATGTCATTACTTGTAAGTTCTGCATTCCCGCACAGACTATCTATTGGTCACGGTGCTCATCAGCTGACCCGAACAGCGCAGTTTCAATCGAGGCCACGGTGATAACAATTTTTTATTTATTTATTTATTTATTTATTTATTTATTTATTTATTTATTAATTTATTTATTTATTTATTTATTGGTTTATTATTTATTTATTTATTTATTTATTTATTATCGTACTCTCAGGGCCTCAGGCCATTGCACAGAGTGGTCTAGCAACAAAATATATAAATAACTGAAATTTCGAAGGCGGCAGATTCTTCGATTGCACCAACGGGGGCAGGAAGGTGGTTCTAGTCACTGATGCTGTATACCCGTGTGCTTAGATTTTGGTGCACATTAAAGGAGGTCAAAATTTGTGGAGCCCTCCACTACGGCGTCTCTCATAAACATATGGTGGTTTTGGGACGTTAAAACCCACATAAATCAATCAACGTGCATATTTCAACAGAAAAAAAGCCGGAGGACCGTGCGCTTATAATATTGGGTGGATGTCAAAGAACCGCCTATGGTCGATGAAAACTTCTGCAGCCCTCCTCAACGACGGCGTTCATCATTGCCAAAATGAGAACGAGCACATAACCACAGTTTTTTTTTTTTAACACAAAGTTTCGCTTCCTGCCGCGCTGTTCAGGCAGGCCGCCGCTACTGTCGAGACAGTTGGAACCGTCATCCTTTCAAGTGCCCCAGACGCACGGGCAGCCGTGCTTCGACCGCAAGAGGAAAACCGTCGGCGTAAAGTGCTGTGGAAGAACCAGAAATGACCGCTGCTGCCAGCTGCACCACTCGGGACCACGCAACTCGCGGCCGATGCCCATGGCGCTCCCGCATCCCGCGCACGCTGCGCGGAAGTGCCCGTCGTGAACATCTCATCATTATACGGGCATTGCGGTCTCTGTATGACATCCAGCCGGCTTTATTTCTTCTCCCCTACGCGTCTCGTGAGGGCTTAACGCCGCGCGTCGTAAACACGTCATCAAGCTTGGCGCGCTAGCTGTAAGCCCTTATCCGGGGATGCCTTTGTTCCTTCCCTACGTGGACGACTCGCTATAAGATTGCCGCAGCAGCTGGTCTGACTTCACTTCCGCTAAGTCCGTCGCTGGTGGAACCTCAACCCAGGAAATACCGAGAACAAAGGACACTGTGTGACGTCAGAAGAAATTGTGCGCATGGGTGCGATGTATATTCCCCTTCACCTCTATGTGCCTCAAGGGACTCCGTGGAAGTGGTTTACCATGCTTAGAGCCTACAGGCTCTAAGCATGGTAAATCACTTCCGCGTCTAAGCATGGTAAATCAGCGTCGAGTTGTCGATTTATTCGGCCCGGCGCTGCACTCCGCTACCGTGCTCATTTGCGCACTTGACTGAAGCAGAAATGCGTAGACCCCGGATTCAAATTCCAGCCAAAGACGATGCTCTTTAAAGTGAGACACTTTCCTCAGGGAAAGCTGTGTAGATTTCATTCTGAAATAATCCAACAAGGGAGTGGCCGACAATATTTTGGTCTCCCTTGTGGACTTCCAGCGAATCGATATTCTGCACATGTCAGTGTTTTGGCGGGGTTCATCACGGTTCCGCTGACGTATTTCCGCCACGGATATGACGCTGTAAAATGTATACTGAAAAAGTGCAATAAAAAAACTAGAAAGAAAAGTTTCGTTGCGGGACGCCGAACCAACGACCTCTAACTTTGCAGCACGCCTCTTGTTTGAGCGGACATTGTTTCTACCGATTTGTTGCTGCAGAAATATCTTCAGGCGAATATTGTAAGTAAGAGAAGCGCAGCTATTTATTGTTATAATATTCAACAGACATAACACATGCATCCCTGCTGCTTTCGTAAGTGGTAATTTTCATGTTGCAGATTAACAGGAAAAAAACTTGCCGAAAAAGGATAACCACCCACAAAAATGCTTGGGGAAGATGCGATGTTGAGCTAGCAACACGGCTAGCAAGAAGATGGCGCGACAATCGCACTGACATCACGGCACTGTTGAAATTTTTAGTGAGGTCTGGCGCGGATGCGTTCGCGCGCGGTGTTCTTTGAAAGCCATCGCAATGCCGCGAATGTGTTTGTGACGTCATGCGCATTCTTCTAGCCGCTTTTATCAATACTGTTTTCGTGCGCTGCGCACAGTCTTCGTGTCATGACCGCCGCAGTGCGACTTCGTGTTCTGGGAAGCTCGGGCCGTCCTACACAGCACCAATGAAGTTTTAATACGCTGGAGCTCCTTCGCCACTATTTCTCACAAAAGAAAATGTAATCGTTTCATAATATTCATCTTCTGTACAAATTATCTATGCACTTCTGTGAATTAACCAAAGCACTTTTGTGGTAAAATCAGGGTTGCCCGTATGAGAAAGTACTGACGCTAGAAATAATCATAAAAAATTTAAACCAATCCTGACACTGGGCGCTAAGGCTAGCCATTGAAACGCTTACGCATGAAAAAGTTTGTGAACTTGGCCCCGATATTTTTAAGCTCACGGCAGACTGCGGAGCAGATGCAGGATTTCCATGTGTTTTCATTCGTTTGTAGTTGGCCGTCCGTAATCTGTAGTAGTTTCTCAAACATAGCTGAAAGTTCATTGTGTTTTCAAATAAAGGCCCGCATAACAGTAAAACGGATTTGTCGTAACAGGAGACAGGCAATGGCTTCACTGAAGAAATTGGATGAGCCAAAGAAGCAATGGCAAATACAACTCCAGGAAGAAAGGCTTCTACCAACATTGCCTGTTCACAAGGGTATATTACACTGAATTTCTACCTGAGAAAAATAGCAAAGTAAACTTGGAGAAGTTAAAGTGTCCCTAAAACTTCTGCTAAATATATATAAAAAAGCATCGTGCATTCGGTGCCAAAGCTGGTAGACCACGCTAACTAACGATGTGTCCACAGTCCATCGTGCGAATCGTGGCATACGTGGCCTGTTTGTAAATTCACAGGCTGATGTCTACAATTGGATATTTATGTGTTAAATAAAAAACTCCGCGATATTGCCTCTTTCAAGGATAACTTGAGCTTAACGAGCATTGATATCATTGTAGTCTGTAGACAGTGGTAGACTTTAAGCACTGTAACTAATATTAGACGTACGCATTTGCGCAACCTTGCACATATTAAAACAGAGCTTGCATTACTAAAAAAAGCATCGTTTATTACTATACACGTATCACTGCCAATGCAACAGTTACTCAAGACACAGTAACTTACATCAAAAGAGCACATTTTAGCCATTTCGTGCACATTGAATTTACTTTGCTCGGAATTGTGCCATTTGTACGGCATTTTCTCGTGGTGACGCTGTAGTTCTGCTAATTGTACCTTTTCTTACACACATATATTACGTATTTTACTTATCAGAAAAAAGTAGTTGTGGTGAAACGATTGCAAAATTTGTTAGTTTCACTTTGCCGCCTTTACTCGAAATGCCTTTTTTACTTCTTTTTTTCAAGAAAGCTATTATGGGGTCGTGGCTCGTCGTGTGTCGCAGATGGAAAGCTATCGATGCACACTCTCAATCACCACCTAAGCACTGTATACGAATGGTTAACCATAGATGCTGAAATTTGCCCATCTGTGAGCCAGCCTTGCGTGACATTGTGCCAGCTTCAAAATGAACAAGACCACTATCTTTTTTTTTTCCCATTAACCACTTTCGGGTATTGAAATTTTTTTTGTAAAAAGCTAGCATTTTAACAGAACAAACTCAACCACAAGCACAAGTTTTGTCCCACTCTTTGTCGGTGTATATAGGCCAGTATACGTTTCTCATATGTTGGCACACTTGAATACCAACCCTATTTGAAACGCGCAATTGTCATGCTTTGAAACGATGAGTAGAGAATGTTGTTTAACTACTTCGTGGGAATTCATTCTTTCCGAAACTTACTGTGGGGTGGGGGGGGGGGGACCTTTTTTTTGTTTGGTGCTCTCGTCCGGGCGTGTTGTCCTTTCGTTTCTTCTAACACTAGGTAGCTCCGTGTGTTTCCATTATAAGCAACTTGTTTCCAGAAAGGAAGAGGTCACTGCGTATACAAAATCGCGCCTGCGTAATGCTCTCGAGTTCACCCCCCCCCCCTTTTTTTTTTCTCTTCTCTCGGCCGCGTCAGCAAAGCCACTCGATTCCAAAGGCGAGTGGCGGGAGCGGCAGCAAGTCGTAAACACGTCGCGTCTCCCAGCGCCAAGGATCTTCATCATCCGCCAGAGGTCGCTGCCCCTCGCAAGCCTGTTGAAGAGGCGCCAATGGTGATGGCGTAGATTCTGTGGTTTGGTTATGGACTATGAGTGACCGTTATTCGGAGGTAGACGGCAATTGCGCAATCGATTCTCACCACACCTCTATCTGTCTTACAGATTCGCACATAAGTTTCAGGAACAAATGTCACTGTTTATTGTACTCAGACGTGTTTCTTGCCTGCATAGCCTAGCACATACCTTTCCACACAAAAAAGAGGGCGAGAGACGTGGTGGCTCGGTGCGTACTGCGCGCCTTAATGTGACAGGTCGCGCTGGTGTGGGAGAGAGCGCGGGCGTCTTCTTTTGGCATGTTCGTGGCACTGCCTACGCATGGCTGTCCGAGATGCCGAGTGCATGCACATTCCAGGCGTCGTATGTTGGAGACAGAATTTTCTTTTTCAAGGGTATGCATTCTTTTTGTAGACACAAAATTATTACAGCTAACAAACAAGAAATCCTAGGAAAGCATAGGAATGCCACTTGTACAAATTATGAATACTATGTGAAGCAAGAAAAGTGGACGAACAGATCACTTGCCACTGGTAGGGACCGACCTTGCGACCATGGAATAACGCGTCTGATGCTCTACCAACTAAACTACAGCGCCCCTCCCCCTCCCCTCATCCCCAGCTCCAACGAAAACGTATCGGCTTCATGGACGCAGAGCTCCGCGCACCATGGCGACATCTCGAATTCTCTAGGCACCGAAACAAGTCCGCCCTAGCACCCAGAGGTGGCGTGTGGTACAAATACTTTTTTTTCGAATGTATCGCTATACAGAAATACAGATAGACGTCAGACTCTGCCCAGGCAGCGCTGCGAAAAATGCCTCCAACAGCGCTCCCATCGACCCGCCGGCCATAAAGGGGTAGTGCAAAGCGAGCCGTCCGCAAGCGAACGTGCATAGGCCTCCTCGCTAATTAGTTTTGAGGTGCGGTTTCCTGAAAATTAAAGGCCTGACAAGCTTGTTTCTTCAATTCAGCCTTGCTTCAAAAAAATTGGAAGCTCATCAAAACGAACAGTGGGTACAATGCAAAAGTTGTTTCAATTATTTCGGCGTACTGCAACCAGTGGCACTTTAAATGCAAGCGAGCATCGCATGATATTGAGTTTGAAGCAAGCGCTCCGACGTTCGTTCTGTAACGTCGAAATGCGTTAAAATTGGGCACACACATGATGTCAATGCGATGAAGTGCATTTATACACGAGCAATCTATCTTACGATCGATGGTACCAAGCTCGCTTTATCAGGCACGAATGGCCCCAGCAATTTTCGTCTTTGCAGTTGCATTCTTCACCGATCTTTCGTTTCTTGTGCGCTCAACTGTTTTATTAGGAATGCTCACGGAGGAAGGAAAGGTAAGGAGCGGCCCTGACGTCACTCGTTGTGAAGCCGCGATGAAGCCGGAAGTCGGCCATATTGAGTAGGCAAATTCTCCTCTCTTGTTTACATATGAATACGAAGCAGAAGACGCGACTCACTCTCCGGCTCGGAAAGCACGTGGGCTGCACAACGCGTGTGTCGTGACGATCCGAAACTAATGGAACTGGGCTCATCACTCTGAGCCAGCTGGACACCTTCAGCGAAATCGCTTCGTCCGAGTAATAACAGGGAGTAACAGCTCGCCGACAGAGAAGCAACTACGAGAGAACGCGCGCTTGATGTACTGACAACGGCGAGTGCTTTCACGTCATTAATTCAGCAACTGTACAGACAACAAGATCGGTCGTGCTCCTTCTACGGTTGGATTCCGCCACGCGGCCGACGCAGCGTCCTGCCACTGTGTCCGTGTTCCGCGTGAAAATCACCCGCGCCAGCATTCTGCGACTGTGGTGACTTTGAGCACGGTGCTAGTGACAGTTGAACGTGGTTGCTGTTACGTTGAGATTACATGCAATGCTGCTGGAGAGTGTACCAAGCGGAACAGAAAAGGTGTTTTAATACGCACATGCAAGTTGTTACTGTACACACACAACACGAAACTACGTATGTGCACATGGTCCTCATGGCGTCTTGCTGGGCTCAACAGCGTCATCCGTTGTCACAAGCAGGAGGACTGCTCAACCGTCACTGACCTGCAAGGCGGTCGTCGTCATTCAGCTTCGTCATGGTGCCCAACGCAATTTCGCTGAGCACTAACTGCTTCATATCCGCGTCATCAGCCGCACGACATATGGATATGCACTTGTTCTACGCACTGTTGAAACCCCGTGATGGACAAAGGGATTTGTAAACGTTGCTAAGAGTAATGTAACAGCCAGGAGAACAGTGCGTAACCAATAACGCGGCGCAGAGCACAGATATTGTCCGCCACGGCTCAGCACGAGACCTGGGGAGGCACACATTCCGCCGCCAGCCGCGGCCGCTCACTGCTAGACCAGCTCCACTGCGCAACACGTAACCATAGCAACGCCGCCTTTGTGCCTACTGAATATGGCCGCCATGATGTCATTTCCGCCACATTTTTACGCCCTGCGCCGGCTGGGCATGCCCTCTCCTTACCTTTTTCCTTCCTCCGTGGGAATGCTAGAATGCTCTGGTGACGGTTGTCTTCCGCTTGTATATACTGTAACTGGGGGTACATGCGTGCCCACTTTACAACGCAGTTTACAACGCAAGGCATAGTTCCGGCAATCACGGAGACCAACGGCAAAAAAAGGGGGGGGGGGGGGAACTGATTGTGGCAACGATCATTTTCCGATTTATCTGTATGACGTACGTGTTCACATTTCTTAAAGCCGGAACTTAGAGCCTTCAAGGCCCTCAGCCTCAATGCTGTGCAATTTCAGGTTATCGGTGGTTGTGGCCTGTGCGATGTTTATCGCGCGCGTCACCTGTTGATTGATTGATTGATTGATTGATTGATTGATTGATTGATTGATATGTGGGGTTTAACGTCCCAAAACCACCATATGATCATGAGAGACGCCGTAGTGGAGGACTCCGGAAATTTCGACCACCTGGGGCTCTTTAACGAGCACCCGAATCTGAGCACACGGGCCTATAGCATTTTTGCCTCCATAAAAATGCAGCCGCCACAGTCGGGATTCGATCCCGGGACCAGTGAGTCAGCAGCCGAGTACTTTAGCCAGTAGACCACCGCGGCGGGGCATCCCCTGTCTACAACTACACGGTGTGCACCGCGGTCAGAGGCTCTGTTAAGCTTCATAATCAAAGTTGCCATGATTTTCCGTCAAATCTACTAAGAACAATAACAGGAGACCTACGTTATCATATTTTATCATGCGACCGGCTGTGGAAAACGCGAGTGATTCGCTCACCCAACACTTCGCGATGGCTCGTATCCACCAATCTCCCCGTTCTGCTTCGCGAAAGCGGTGGAAATCATTAAAACTGAAGCATTTTACGTCCGTGGCAATTCACAGCGCAAAAGTAGCGTCGACTGGAGTCTCTTTTGTAGAGTGCTTCTGCTCTTGTTTTAGCCTTCGATTGGGCGAGTGAACCAACAAGCACTTTGTGGCGGTTAAATGCCACGTCCGACTACAGGAGATAAATTCGTAGCCTTTTTTCTCTGTGTTCAACGAGCAAACACACCCAATATTTAGCTCAATCGTTGTTTTGTACGCTGTGCTTGCACCCGGTTGCGCAGCAAACTGTTCAAGAGAGTCACACTTTGCACTGCTCAAAACTGCGTCGACAGATGACACTGCTTGTCCACAAAAACTCCAGAGTCCGACGTTTATACTCAAAAGTGTTTCTATAAGATACTATCACAATACTGGTCAGCCTTGATGGCCACTTTTCCTGATGTCGGGAAATAAAGCAAACCGAAATAGGTGTGCTGAGATAGTCGATATGAATTACATAAATTATTTAATTAATAATAAATAAATTAAATTATTAAATATATAAACGTTCTGCCACACTGCTGTCACAAATGGCTCAATGTGGAAGCAAAACCAGGTTAACTCTTTCAGCCCTGTTGTCATCTATTTGACGACGGGACACAGAATTTCTACTAGAATATTGAAAACATAATGAAACCCACTCATTCTTGGAGAAGTATTTCTTCAACTATTCCAACTGCCGTCGACACCACCATTCTTTCATTTTTGCGGAGCATGGAGCCGTGAAGAAGAACCTGGGCTGAGGTTGCTGGTGACGATGAAGCTGGCAATCAGAGGCGGGAAGGCGGCACTTTCAGGTTGAAGTTTTGAAGCTGTTTTATGCGCTCGAACACTTTCAAATACTACGTTTGTTCAGATTTTTTTCACACACTATAGGGAATCGCAGCAATACATTTGCCATTTTATCATTCCATGACTATAGGGCCAAGGTGATCTAATTCGTCATCATGGCTGTGAATTCGTAAACACTTACACTACAGACTAAATTTTTCATTTGTGGTCTTCTGAGACCCTAACTATTTGTAAAATATGTACTAAGAATGTGTCTGAGAAAAATAAAGGTCCTAGAGCTAAAAGGATTAAGGTATAACTTGCTAAAAATCCGTAAATAGCAGGAAACTCCAGGAGGGCAACAAGGTGCCTGATGTCGTTTTCTTGGTAACCTGACAGGGTGTCATAAACAGGCTCCCGGGCATCACGGGATTAAAGTGAGCCAGCCTGCAGGCAGGGAGCCATTCAGAACATCTTGCTTTGCATCTGCTATATACGAGCGACTCGCGCCGAATCTGTGCAGTAGCGAAATCCCCCATATATACATACGCCACTTCTAAAGACCGCATGGGAAGAACCGCGCGCAGCCCTTGAAGCGCAGATGCGGCGGACCCGTAGGTCAACGGCACGTGATCGTGCGGTTCGCCAACCGGATTAAGAGCACCTTCTCATCCGTGGCCGGCCTCGCTTGGTGACAACCAGGAAAAGGAAATAACACCTCGTCTGGAGCCCTTTACATAACGGGGACTTTGAGCGCGCCGCCCCGCAAGGATTGCCAGGGTGCGGTCGCGAGGCTCCGTTATTAAGCCACCGTTCGAGGCCTCGTGCGTGCGTTTTTGTGCGTGTAGCTCGTTTTCGGAGAGAGTACGCGGAAGAAGGAAATAAGAGCCCGAAGAAATGGGCCTTCGAAATAGTCCGGCGTGGCCGCGAGCTCTGCTGCGTGAAATACGGCGTGAATCCCAGATGACGGCTGGAAAAGTCCTTTTGCTCTTCGTATCGATATGCGTATCTTTAGCCCGACTCATCCAGGCGGCAGAGAAGTGACATCCAGAACAGGCGGAAGGAACCAGGTGCTTACACGTAGACATATTTATACGTGCATATTGTTTTCCCGGAAGCTGCTGGTTACTTAATCTTTCTTGGTCTTGTCTTATTTGCGTCTGCAGGGATTGTCAATAACGCCTACTTAATTTTACCACCACGAATCACAGTGCGCTGTTTGATACTTTCTTCTTGAGGAGTGGTGGTGGACTACCATTAATGATGAGAGAATGTTTGCCGAATGTCCTTCACCTATTCCTATTAAATGCGACGTATTTCTTTGCGTACTGCAAGATGCCCTTTTGGCATACATCTTACTTGGATTCACGAACGGTAGGACAGACGGACGCACGGCCGGACAGATACACGGACAGCGCGGGTGATCATTTATTGTGCTGTCGAATAGTTTATTACATATGAAGTCGGTTGTTTACACACATATTTTCGTTTTTTCTTCTGCAGGTGTTCAGTTTCGGTTTGGGTTTTGTACGGCGTGATGGACACATGGTCGGCCCTAAGGATCTCCGCCCCTAAAAGCTGGCCTCGGCAGCGTTGACCAACGAACGCAGAGAATGATTATCATGGTCCCAGCAAAAATCAAACCCCAGCATTTTGCGTTGCATTCAAGTATTCTACCACAGAGGCGTGCCAGGTCTCGGAACTGCTTTTCAAGTAGATCGTAATGTTCGTCAAACGTTATTTGTGGTCAGAGTGCGGGATATCCAATTTTATAAACAGTGCATACATACTCCTATCGTTCAGCCGTCACGTCAGGTTAACGACAATCGTAGCGCAGCGCCATCTGCTAAAGCCCATTAATCTGGCATTGTCCAGGGCATGCAGCCATCCTCGCTGGCACAAGCGACACATATCAGCTAACTGCATTGGTGTTGCTAATACCCATGTTGCTGTTGGCATCGTTGCGCAAAGGTATATAAACATGTGACTGTTTAAATATCTGCGTAAAATTTTTGAACATATATTTAGCGTCATCTCATAGCGTTTCACTGAATAAAAAAATTAGAACAGAGTCATCTTTCCTCTGCATGCTTCGCATAACATCGATTTCCAAGGTGCGTGGGATCTGTCGATTTTTTTCCCTCAGAAGCGTGGTCCTTTCCACGGAGATCCAAGGCAGAGAAAGCAACGGCTATACGTTGTAGCGACAGGGTTGAAGGAGCTCATTGGGAAAACACGGTGCTATTTCGACCATAAAATAAGCCTGTGAATGACAATCTGCGTTTTAGGTATCACTTTTTATTTAATGATTTATTTATTTATTTATTTACATATTTATTTATTTATTTATTTATTTATTTTCGCAATACTGCAGGCCCTTCTAGGGCCCATGCAGGAGTGGGTGGAAAAAAAAAACACCTATACAGAGCAAAAAGTATGAGCGCATACAGATGACAAGGAATATGAACATTATGCAGTAAACAAGGTGTACATATGAACAGTATTATAATAGCATTAGTAATAGTTACAGTATTGTAATAACTGTGCATGTTGAACGGGTAGCAAATGATATACTAAATGATACCAAATATTTCACCATTTCTAATCTAAATTCTGAAAGCGGCTAATGAATTCATCGACAGTTGAGCAGTTTACAACATCAAGAAGCAGTGCATTCCAATGGGAAATTTGTGGGGAAATAAACAATATTTAAAAGTGTTATTATTACAGGGTTGTTGGCGTATCGTTCTATTATGCTTCATCCGAGTTGAATGCCTGAATGGCGTACGAATATATGTCGCTTGGCGTACTCAATAAGATCCCTGATAAAGGAGGTATAAAAATTTTAGTCTAGAAACCAGTCTGCGTTGCACAAGTGGTTGGATGACAGCCCTGACCCTCAAGCTTTTCATAAATATTTGTCGTGAATACTTTGAATATACAAAACAAAATGCCAGGTTCCGTATGCGTTTCAATTAATTAGTTGAATGGGTTTTATGACGATACTCATTTTCAGCTATAGTAAACCATGAAAATTCTTGGAGTCACATTTTCAAGCAATATTCTTTGCAACGAACGTATTCAAAATCTGAAGGGTCAATTATCGTGCGTAGTGGGTAATAGTGTTCCGTAGCAAAATGGTACTACCTATTTAGGGTAAAAGCTCTTTATAAATAAATTTTCTATTCACATCAGAGCATTGTTTTTTTGTTTGGGGGACTACAACACAAACTTGCAAAAATTGCACCTGCTGCAAAAAAGTATATTAGAATCATTTTTGATTTTCCGTATGATGCTCACACGGGCGAATTGTTTCTACAGGCTAGGGTATTACCCGTCCATCAACTTTACGATTTCAAGTTAGCATTGGTGATCAGGCGTGAAGCGAAATAAAGTCGCCATTTTTCACATGACCTCTCCGACTTACAACCAGCTATTACATTGCGCACTACATTAAATAAGTTGGGCTCTGTTTTCGGGTTGATTTTTTCTTTAATTTGAAGTGCGTTTTTTTTTACTTTACTTCCTGGGGAAACAACGGTTTTCATCCGAATTTATTTCTTGCAAATGCCCAATTTTCTGAAATTCAACGTTCAGTGTTACATTATCGTAGTTGTTGAAATGTGATCTTATTGATATTTATTTCCAGCGTGATCGCATTGCGTTGTTGCGGACTATCCTGCTTCTCCATTCTTTTTTTTTCATTTGCTCCTATTTAGCCTGTCTTAATGACAGTTCATGTACACTCCTGTGTAAAGGGCCTATTATATATTATTATTCTGATGACTCTGTAATCTTAGATGTAATGATACCTGAGCACAATATGATGTGAACCCAGTGAGTGTATTTTATATATATGGAACGTTTGACCACACATACATGTATAAGCACAAGCACAACTACATCAATACAAAACATTTGTTCGTGTTACGAGGATGGCTTGGTGGGATAGTTGGTAATGCATCATGGAAGGCTACAGCGCACATAGAGACGTAGAAGAATGAATTATATGCAGTGCTCTCCTGTATACTTCCTTTGTACCCGTCTATATGTGCGCTGTAGCCTTTAATGACAACCTCAAAGATTTTTGTAATGGACGCAAATATACTTTATGAGGCTACTACCACTGATAGAGGTGTGCTCTTTTCGCTTTTTAATGGCTCTCAACTTTCAAGTTGTCCTTTAAACGTTGAGAATTCTCTTCGAAAATTTGAATCTATACGAAGAATTCGAATACCCAAGAAATTTACTGGCGAGTGTTTATTACATTTTTTTCAGATTATTTCGAAAACACGTACTGAGCTCTACAAATAAAGACACGTGGGAAATAAAACCGCAAAAACAAAGTACTCAAAAGATAAGTTTTCTTACATAGTTCCAACGCTACTTATTAAATATGTGAAAGCTGGCATAGATTTCCTCTACTCTACACAAATCTCATTGCGCGAAATACACATGTTCAGTTTTGGTCGTTCTCGGCAGCTGCTATGTTGTAATTCGTGTTATTCTTACTTTTTTGAAATTTGGGCTTTGTTTCTTTTGTTGCATGATATTGGAGATTATACTGCTGACTGTTGCCCCTTCTGGTTGTTCAAAAATGGCCATGGGCCCTTGTCAACCTGCTTCTTTCGACTAGCAGCTTTTACCTGTGTCCTTCATGAAATGTATTTGTGAGAAATGAACATTATTATTAATATTATTATTATTATTATTATTATTATTATTATTATTATTATTATTATTATTATTATTATTATTATTATTATTATTATTATTATTATTATTATTATTATTATTATGTAGTGTTTCACGAGTGAATGAATTTGTGTTCGTCGTTATCCTTGCTCCCTTTCGGGGATTCTAGGCCTGAAGAATCAGCGAAGCCTGGTTCAACGGGCGCGGGAGATGCCGAAGGCCCGCGGCTACCTGCAAAAAGCAGGCCGCTCACCTTGGGCACAGAGGGCGCTGTTGCGAAACGGGAGTTTCGCAACAGCGAAACAGAAAGGCAAATAGAAATAGCAACTAAATAAGTTGAGAAGTAATCACTGAGGATAATAGAACAGTGTGGACATACACGAATCTAATTAGACTGCTTGAGCTAGAGCTTGCTAAGACACGTGACAAGTCACCCCGGAAAAAAAGACACCAACCCAAGAGTTGGTGGGATGAGGGAGTTAAGGGAGCCATAGCAAAACGTCAGGAAGCCTCTAGGGAACACAGACATGCTAAGCAGCGGGGTGAACCGACAGATGATGTTGAAAGAAAATGGGAAATCTTTCTAAGCTGTAGAAAGAATGCATCCCTTCTGATCATTGAAAATATTCGAAGAAAGAAGCTGAGTGGCTGGCAGAAGTACATAAAAAGATAGAAAGGCAGCTGCGAAATTTTCGAACTATCTAAACTCCCTAAAAAATGAGACGAGCCAAGAGCAGAGGTTTATAACTACTGCCCAAGGTGCTAGGCTAGAAGGGGACGAAGCTATTGAATGTACAAGAACAAGGGTGACAGAAAAATTTCGACAAAGAAGTGCCTTATGCACCACAATATACAGGGATGGATCAAGTGGCACAGTGGCTCCATTTTCACAACGAGAGTGGGAAAGGGCTGAGAAGAGGGTTCCTTGTAGTACATCAACAGGCCCAGATGGCATTACAATTATGCTGATAAAAACATTAGGTCCCAAGTCTAAGCAGGCTTTAAGAGAGGCAGTGAGCAAAATAATAATCGAAGGTGAAGTCCCCGATGGATGGAAACTTAGCAGGATGAGCATGATCTATAAAGGAAGACAAAGCTGACATAAACAACTACCGTGCTTTAACAGTGACATCAGTGGTCTACAGACTGGCGATGCAGATTATAAAGGAAAGACTGCTGGCATGGATAGATGATGAGGGGGTGCTGGGGGAACTGCAGAATGGGTTTCGAAAACACAGGAGGTTAGAAGACAATCTGTTCTCACTGACGCAGTGCATCGAAATAGCGGAAAAGAAATACAGGCCCCTGTGGCTAGCATTTTTGGATATCAAGGGAGCGTACGATAGCGTGGTTCAAGCGGAATTGTGGGGAATACTGGACACACTAGGCGTGGAAGATGTAGTCACTAATCTTTCAAGGTTATCTATAAAGGTAACAAGGTAATTATAAAGTGGGAAAAACCGGTATCCAAGCCTGCAGAGGTTATACGGGGGCTTAGGCAGGGGTGTCCCCTGTCAACCTTATTATTCATGATGTACATACAAAAATTAGAGGCCAAATTAGAGGGAAGTGGACTGGGCTTCAACCTCTCTTTCGTGAAACAAGGAAAACTCATTGAACAGGCACTGCCAGCATTGATGTACGCAGATGATATAGTGCTAATGGCCGTCAACAAGGAAGACTTGCAGAGATTGATGGACATCTGCGGTAATGAGGGAGATAGGTTAGATTTCCGATTCAGTAAGGAAAAATCAGCAGTCATGATTTTTAATGACAATGAAGGTAGTGAGCTTAAAATACAGGAGGTCACGCTAGAGATAACAGATAAATACAAATACCTGGGCGTATGGATAAGCAATGGGGCCGATTACCTAGGGGAACACGAAATATACGTGACGACTAAAGGTAACAGGAATGCAGCAGTCATGAAAAATAGGGCACTGTGGAATTACAATGGATACGATGTTGTGAGATAAATATAGAAAGGGGTCATGGTTCCTGGTCTGACGTTCAGCAATGCGGTCTTGTGCATGAGATCAGAAGTTCAAGCAAGATCAGGAATTAAGCAGCGTTGAATAGGTAGGCTTGCCTTAGGAGCTCACGGGAATACACCAAATCAGGAAGTACAAGGTGATATGGGATGAATATCATTTGAGGGCAGGGAACCTAGCAGCAAGATAAAATATGAGAAGCGATTGAGAGAAATAGGGGAGGAGCGTTGGACCAGCAAGGTATTAAGCTACTTGTACATAAAGAATGTGTATACAAAATGAAGGAAGCGAACCAGAAATATGACTGGTAAATACTTAGAAAACAGCAGGGGGCCAAACCAAAAAGAATTATCGGTTAAGAAAAAGGTGAAGGAACCTGAGACTGATATGTGGAAAATCGGCATGATTAAGAAGTACGCACTAGAGATCTATCGAACTTTAAAACATGAAATTGCCAAGGAAAGGATCTATGATAATACTCGAGGTAGTTATCTACTGTTTGAAGCCAGGACGGGAGTATTGCGAACCAAGACATATCGGGCCAAATACGAATGGGTAGACACGGTATGCAGTGCGTATGGAGAGGAAGAGGAAACTATCGAACACTTGATAATGTTCTGTAAAGGGCTTCACCCTATAGTTTAGGATGATGGCAAAGACTTTTTCAGAGCACTGGGGTTTAGGGACAGGGAGGGCAAAATCGACTTTAAGCGGGTAGTATTAACTAGAAGGAGGTTATCGGATTGCTGGCTAATGTCGAGGCACGAGTGAAAATTAAACCCTTCACTGCAAAGTACGAGTCCTCAACCTCAATATTTGAAGGAGAAAATAAATCTAGTTTTTGGCTCACTAAGTATTACGACTTGGTGGCTTTAACCACCGCCCGATCTAAAGGGTACAGCCATATCAATCCATCCATCCAGTTAGGGCATCCCACCGCGGCCACCACTATTGCGACTTTAAGTAGTGTGGTGCGGACCGGAGCCATCCGAGTCTCGGGAGAAGGCGAGTAGAGGAGCCGAAGCTTGTAATAGGAACGTTTACAGTATTTACATGTTCATAGCAGCGTGATACTAAATTAAAGAATGAAAGAATGTCTTCCTGAGATTCCCTGCGTCGAAAAACAATTGAGGCCTTGACCGTCCAATAAGATTGTCGTCGTAACATGCGTCCCGAAAATGGAAAAGCCAAACACCGCCTCCTTCCCAACCCAGGAATGGGGCACGCCCAGTTCTTCGTATACGGCCAGCACCAAACACAAAACGACTATACGGCACAACACAGCACAGTGCAATGACGTGGAGTCTTATGTCCAGAGTTGACTCACCGTGCAGGGCAGGCTGCAATGTGCGAGAAATCAAAGCATGAAGGCCCCACGGAATGTGAAGAGCAGCTAATAGACTGCAAATAGCCCTTTTTGGGCAGTCCGTTGGTCAGGCATGTCTAAAGGCGTTAAATGCGAAGCATTTCTTAGCGAACTTCGGCGAGTTCGACCGCATATATCTATCTATCTATCTATCTATCTATCTATCTATCTATCTATCTATCTATCTATCTATCTATCTACCTATCTATCTATCTATCTATCTATCTATGTAGGCTTCTGGCCGTTTAGATAATGGTATAGGTACCACAATTGGTGTGGCATACCATATAACATGACTGTGTGACGAGCATATGTGACTAGTCCTAACTTGAAAATCATCACATGTAATGAATGTCATGATTTATTAGTCATGGTCTTGCTGCTCCTGCGGCAGTTTCGTTCACATGGCATATTGGAAAACTGGTATGGTATGACATGGCTGCATGGCGAACATAAGTGATAGGCCCTGACGTGGAAATCATGATATGCGTGTCATGTAAGAACATGACAACATGCCACACTCATGATGCGCTCCCAGTCGTTTTGCTTGCTTCACATAGCTTCACATACACCACATTTTGTATTGAGTGATGCAAACGGACGGCGAATATAAATAACCCGTCCAAACATGATAATCATGACATGCGTGCCATGTAAAACATGACTACAAGCTGCGGCCATACACTCTCAGTCAGGTGCCGGATAATGGGCGGCATATAGGTGCCGAAGCGTCGACAACGACTGCACCATGAACGGTGAAGGGAAGGGTGGCGGGAGGGAGGGGGGGGGGCGAAGAAAAATTGAGACACGCGCCCACTCATGTTCTCCGGCGGGCGCGCGTGTAGGACGGGGAAAAAAGAAAAAGAAAACAGAGGCAGGAACAGTGGAAGCTGAGAAGTTTTGTGTTCGCGGTGCGGCATGCGCGACCGCTTACTGAAACACTGGTATACATGTATGTGGATGCTCGTGTTCTACAAAACAAGTTTAACTGATGATTTTATGAAAGCATGGCAAAAAAGAAACAAAAGCCAGCGAGACAGAGAAAGATCAAAATTGAAAATAGGTTGTATGATGTTTGATTAGTGGTTGCGTAATTTGATGATGAACTTGAACATTAAGTACAGAAGTCAGAAGTCAGGTGCAGAAGTCAGCAGGGGAGCGTATGTCACCAACATTTGCTCACTCTTTTGCATATTAAGTACAGTTCTCATATTCCTGCATTGATTTGTAATAGTAAAACATGACCAAGACAACCAGTGTACTGCTGTGGATATAATGTACCAACTCTAAATGTACCCATTTTCAAAAGAGCAAGTGCATGCAGTAACAGTGAATATTTAGGTTCGTTCTGCACCATTTCTTGACCTTGGTGCGCGTTTTGGCATTCACTTGAACAGCGGTGCGATGCTGAATAAATGTAAGAGTAGCCACTCCCCATAAATAAGATCAGTTAAAAACTGAAAATGAGTAAAAACCCCTCTATAAAGCTAAATAATGCGTATAAATTCTAAATGCAGAAATAAGTAATTGTAGAAATGCTAAAACGGCGCAGTTGCGCCAGCGTGCAGCTCGCGGCAGTTCCCGCGTACGAAATGAAAATGTCAGAGTAGGCACGCTAAAATACCCATGCAACGTTTACGTGCGAAAGTGAATTGTCTTCAAACAGCTGAGAATTGGCTGCTGTCACTGACACTCATGTAGCAACCGAGAGAAATCAGCCAAATTTCTCACAGCACATGCACGTGCGAGAAACATACGCAGGTTTCGACAGCCGAACACAGCCTCTTCCACAAATTTCCGTGAGCGTAACACCCACAGTTCAAGGGGAAGCACTAAAACGACGCACAAACACACGTTAATCGTTCTTGCGGAACGGCGCACCATAAACCGAAGTCGGAGCCATAAGTGCTCACCGTGGATGTCTCGAATTCAGGAAGCCCTACAAACTATTCGCTGATGAAATGCTTGCGCAAACAAGCACATATGGCAAACAAAATCAAGGTTCTGCCGATGATTTGCAAAAAGCCATTTGGTAGATATATACGCCGCAAAAAACTCGCCTTCATGAGGTGGCGTTGTGGTGCAATGGGTAAGACATCTGCTTCACGTGCATGCGGTCCCGAGTTTAATTCCAAGGCTGTGTGTGCCTTACATGTTAGTCACGCACATGTAGATGATTGCGATACCAATTGTTTTCTAATTACCTGTAGGCATAATAACCACCGCATTATCGGCGTGAAACCGTCCTCGAATACTTAAAATAAACTTTTTTTTACGCAACCGCGTCAGGGCCAGGCCGCCTACGGAAATGTCACGCGCAACCAGAGGCCGTACCTAGCCAGGAAAAATTTGACTTGAAATCCCGGCTAATTCTTGTCCCGCCTATTCTGAAGGCCACGTCGAATCGGGCCGGTTACTCTGGGACACGGCTACGGAGCCGGGTAACTAACTGAGTATAAGCGGCCATAATTTTACTTGATTTCCCGCCTACTGGCGATGATTCTAGCCTAGATTTCAGTTAGTGCGCTCGCGGCCATTTCGCAGCTTCACATATACCAAATTCGGCGTTACGTGACGTGTGTGGATGACGAAGGTGTGTGACGGCAGGTGCAAACATAATCCTAACGATATGCATGTGATGTAAGAACATGATGACATACCACGCTCACGATGCGCTCGCGGCTGTTTCGCTTGTTTTACATATACCAAATTAGGTATAACGTGACGTGAATACAAGACGAAGATATATGACATGTCCAAATATCACATTAAAGACATGCGTGTCACATAAAATATGACTACATGCTGCTACGTTGATAGCGCGCTCACGGGTGTTTCTCTAGCTTCACATATATCGAATTAGGTATTACTTGACGTGAATGGACGACGAGCACAAATGCCAGGCTTCATACATGATAATTATGACAAAGAAGTCACGTACAGCATAATTTACGTCCGCCTCGTTACGTTGTGCAGATTTTTATTTGACAATTCAACCTTCCTCATCCGTGCTTCCAAATCATCGATTCCTTCTGTATACGTAAGATATTTTCTTGTTTTTTTTTTGGTGAATCAAGCCGACGGTTTTTCACGATTCGCCGTACAACTTTCTCCGAATGTTGCTCTCGGCTGCTGAGGAGGGCTTGGCCAACGAGAAGTTCGTGACAAAAGGAGCCGGCGACGTGGTATTGTGCGCTTTTCTGCATCCGTCGCTGTCCGAAAGGACAAAGATCTTGTGAAAGTTAGGTAAGACAC
Source organism: Rhipicephalus annulatus (assembly GCA_013436015.1). Taxonomy (NCBI): domain Eukaryota; kingdom Metazoa; phylum Arthropoda; class Arachnida; order Ixodida; family Ixodidae; genus Rhipicephalus; species Rhipicephalus annulatus. The sequence continues at coordinate 466,169 of WOVY01009818.1, read as the reverse complement.
AACAGCGCTTGCTCAAATAAACGTTTGTTCTCTCGAGGTCCGGTCGTAACAGCTACGACAGCAGTTTTCAAGCCCGCGTCGGCAGTGGCTTGTGCTAAGCGGCTTTCATTCAGAGATGAAAATTATTGTTACTGAATTCTGTCAACTTGACTAGCTGCCACAAGGCTCATGTTGTTTGTTGAGCACGGAACGCATTTGGCTGCACTCCGAAGATTCATGGTAACGAAATCTTGGAATCTTCCGGCATAATGTCACAACGTAGACTTGGCCCCCGCCGCGGTGGTCTTGTGCATGGCTAAGGTACTCGGCTGCTAACCCGCCGGTCACGGGATTGAATCCCGGCTGCGGCGGCTGCATTTTCGATGGAGGCGCAAATGTTGTAGGCCCGTGTGCTCAGATTTAGGTGCACGTTAAAGAACCCCAGGTGGTCGAAATTTCTGGAGCCCTCCACTACGGCGTCCCTCATAATCATATGGTGGTTTTGGGACGTTAAACCCCACATACCTCTCAATCAATCAACACGGACTTGGCCTCGTCTACCCGTCATACTCCCGTCTCTCTCGCATCTCGCGGCTAAGTGCGTGCGCTCGCACGTTTTTCCCGAACTGTTATCATAAACTCGAGGGTAATTTTGTTGTCAGCCTCAGAGTATAATCGGCGTTACCTGTAGGTCCTCTAGTTCTTACGAAATCTACTGAAAGCGAATGTCGGCGCCCATGGAGAACCACCAAGCTTATGGATTTCAATCAGAAACGCATTTGGTGACCACCCTACAGGGGGTAAGCGTAAGCACTGATCTCAACAGCCGAAATGTGAGGAACATCGATAGCATTTTGAGGAAAACGTAACCGGTTAGGCCGTGTAGAAAAGCGTGTTTTGTACGTGTATGGTTCCTTGTAAAACGAACGCGCGGGGCTTTAGAAAATTCTTCGCAATATGGAAGCACTCTTCTGAAGAATCCGAAGAAGTCACTGGGTGATAGGCAGAGACTCTTCCTTGACACTAGGATGACACAGGTTAAATAGAGTCAGATGGAATGGCTGAGTGCCATGCGGATACAGCTGCCCGACGCCATCTCCTTGCGGGAAGAAGAGGCTCCAACTGATCAAATTCGGAGGGAGTGGTGCCAAACATAGTTTACTAAGTATACACTAGAGGTAACTCTGGCGCTAGTGTGTATGGGAGCAACGCATGGCGCTTCAGCCAGCATAAAAATGACGGGTAGTACGCACATTTTTCTCATCTTCGTACTTTTGCATCGTGTGTGTTCGTGTGGCTTGGAGATGTTTTCTCATGAAACAAAAATCAGCAAATGTTCAACAGTTGCGCTTCATCACTTTATTTCTTTAGGTTTGCCATTTCAAATCGGGTCACGGAATCAAAAAGATTCGTTCATTTTTCGAAACAATACCGACACCCGCAATAAACGAAGCCACAAGGGCGATTCGCTGCCCGCAAGTACGAAGATTAGGCAAATGTGTGTACTACCCATCATTCCCATGGTCGCTGAACGATCGCAGTGCTAGAACCCCCTCTAGTTAATTTTAGAAAACTCTATGGTTCCAGGGACACCATTGGTGAACACAGTGAGATATTGAGAGATCATGTTTACGTGGTTCGAGCATTCGGAAATCGGCCGTGTACACATCTTTTAAGTACTCATGCGTGCATACGCGTGCAAGCGTCTGCTTTCGTCGTTTGCTAGAATGTGAGCCCTTTACGCGTTAACAGTAGGAAGATCTTCACGCGCCGGCCGTCCTTGGGCGATTGCAAGGTTTGAAATGCGATGGCAGCTTGTTGGCAGAGCAGGCGACCCAAGTGTAAGGTGCTGTAACGTGCCCGTCTTCTTGTAGAGCTCAACCGTTCTTCTCGCCGCTCACGACCGGCACACGCGCAGCCACAGCATCGAAGCATGCAGTCGTGCGCGTCCACTGCATACAAATGCGCGCGCGCCGTCTCAAGAAGGAAGCGAAATCGGAGAGCCTGCCGTTGTCAATGTTGCGCGCAGGGGCACTCGAGGAGCGCAGGAAATGACGAGGTGTCACCACAGACTTCTATAAACAGCTGCCCTTTGTCAAGCATTCAATTATTCAGCTAATTTTGGTCACCAGCACTTATTCAACTCATTTGTCCCAAGCCTTCCCTTCTTCTTCTTTTTTGACTCTCTTCCACCTGGGAGAAAACCGACTGAAAGGGTCTAATACGTTTATTCCGCAATGTAGAGGTTCTAGATTACATGTTCTTAGGTCAACCAACGTTGACGGTAATCAGAACTGTAGTGTACCAATTTCCTATGTCCACTGCAATCATCTATTTTTTCCCACATACCTAGGAACAGCCAGCAGAAGATATCGCGTAATGGTGTTATTTTAGAAGTAGTCTGCTCTTATTTAGCATGTACCGCGGCTATGTCTGACCGTGATCGCATGTCCCCGAAGTTGTTTGGTATCCGTTCACGAAGCAAAGAGAGTGCGTCCTGTGTATATTTCTCGTGTGTTTCTAAAGCATGGCACGCCTCGAGCTTCATCGTTCGGAATGTAACTTTAAAGCTTAGATACGGTGGCACGATGGCAGCTCTGTTCAAGGATGGAAATATCCTCCACTCCTATACAGGGCCGTGTGCGACCAGTTGAAAAGCCTCCGACGCCCGCTGTAGCTTCAGCATTGATCACTATATTGATCAATGATCATTGATCACGCCAGGAGGTGGCCCAACTGTTAACTGAGGCCGAACAAAATGAAAAAGGAAAATCAGAATGCCGATTCGGTCGAGGTGTGCACGCAACGAGGATCACGATCTTCCTGCCCTAGTAGCCGCACATTCCGAAGTGCCTGGATATCGAACCGGCCTAGAATAGAGGCTTCTGCAGGAGGCCGCTGGGCTTTTTAATGGCCACCCCCTAGTGCACCCCTCGTGGCAAAAGAAGGAAACGCCTCCGCCATTTCGCAGCGCCGGCGACGATGATTTATTTGGGGCTCCGTGCGCTTCTTCAATCCCGCGGTCAACGTGCGCCCCCGTTTTTTTTATTAGTATTATTTGCCGATGTTAAGGAGGTAGGCAGCTGCTGCTCCGGCGGTTTCGTGTCACTGCCGCTTCTATGGCTTTAAGTGTTACACAAGCCCTGACGCGAAGCATTCCATCAAGGGGCGCCCCTGTATGGCTCCTCCAGTTTGACACGACTCATGCGAGCCCCACTAGGCAGCAAAACAAAGCCCCGAAGGACGCGGTTGGAAACAAGGCTCCCAAAATGCCGGTGCTCGAAACGTGCAGTCGCCACGTCCGAGAGCGGCACGCAACATCTCATTAAGAGGCGTTAAGTGGGCCTCGCAGCCCACCACGACGCCTCCCCCATTTTGCGTGTGTCAGCCTGTCCGGTCCTGTAGAGATCGAAGCCAGAAGAAGAAGAGGCTGTTCCCGAAATGAAAATTGGCCCGGACCGATGAGAAAGCGAGCATCAAGCGCGCGCCGCCACCGTCAAAAGTGCGCATCACGGGCAGCTACAAAAGCGGCGGCTACTTGAGTGACGCCGCGCCACGCATTTCTCCGCGCACGGTAGAGGCGAATGGAGTGCTGGAATGACATCTGCAATGGGTTCCACATTTCTCTCTCGCTCGTACGAAGCGCCCACCGTAGCCCGTCATCGGGAGAGGCGGAAAGTGTATCGCCTCGCGCCTGTCTCGATAGCCGCAGACAGAGATGTTCCCACTCGGTCTGTAGAAATAACCAAGTAAGAGCCCCGAGAAAAATGCGCTTCTTCCGTCGGTGGGTTGCTAGGTCCCAATCGACGACGACGGCAGGCTTTCTTTTGCTAGTCTAATCTACGGCTGTCGTTGGCGTAGTGATTTTCCGACCGAACACGAGGAACGCGCGCCCTTCGGGCCGATCTCGGCCGAACATGCATACCCGATGGAGCCTCGGGCAGCTTTCTAAACTGTTCACTGTGTGCCAAGAGGTTGGCATCACCACGATGAATGTATCCAGTTGGCGAAGTTCCTTGTTTTTGCATTTCACATCTTGGTGTGCGTGATTCACTCTGATCGCGGACCCCTTGGGTCTGGCCAAGAGGCTCAAATGACCGCGCGATCAGAGCCGTGAAGAAAGGCCGCTTCCATTCGGATTGGCTTCCGTCCGCCACGTCTGTCGGGAAGCTCTTTCTTGGCGTGGACATGCAGAACGCTGTCACTAGGTTCTTAAGGATCCGGATGTTAAAAGTCGATGTTTGAGGCGCCCATCATCCAAGCAACCCACTGGCGCAATAGAGAATGCTGCAGCATACGTGTTGTTGCCAAAGATGAAACTATTAAAGACACTGCTGTCGCAATGAAGTGAGCTTATGGACAGATGCAGTAGTTGATGTACAGTGTTGTTGATTTAGAAGTGCTGAAAGCTGTATGTATAGCGTCTCTGTAAATCAGTTTCATTGCTGCACAGAACACTTTCCAGACATTGATATGGTAGCTAGACATCATAAGTCCTATGGGTGTACACATAAGCCTATTGGCGAATGCTCTCGGCTCTACTTTTTTACCGAGCTAGTTCGTATGAAAGTTGTCATGGATGTTCTCGCCATTTATGGCCAAGCGCGATATGAATGTCACAGCGCTGATTAATTCTATTAAGGGCCCCAACTGGGGAGAAAAAAAAATTGGCACCGTATCTTCATGTTACACAGCAAATGTCGTCGAAAGACGATAGTCTAGCGTTTGGAGAGAGTGAAAAAAATGTTTATTTGATGTTCTGCGCAAGAAAATCAGCGGTATTCTGGAGGCGCTGCGTTAGAGCGCCTCGGGCGTGCAGCGGAGGTGAACGAGCGCATCAAGTCACGTCACACGTGAGACATGAGCGCTATCTGGCAGTTATCGTGGAAAACGAAGCGCACGCACCCTGCGCGCCCATATCGGAGGTGATTAGGTGTAGAACGTAAGGCGACGGGTAGGTGCCACCACCGTGTCGTCTTAGCAAAGTGACGGAAACACTTGCCTTTCCGTGCAAGCGTTGAATGGTCAGCGAAACGTGATAAACGCTACGGTCCTTAGCATTAATTATGTATGCATTTTCTAGTAAGAGACACATACAGAATACTGACGTGTTGTTATGATGCCTCAAATATGCGCAATAATTGCTTTTAAATTAACAATTGCACAAGTATAAACTCTGAATCTTGAGCAATAATTGTGGGCGCTGCGGATGGGGTCGGCCGCTTGGAGTCCCGTTTGGCCACTTTGGTGCCGTTTAGGGTACCGTTAAAGGCGGAGAAATAGACAAATGTACAGACAGACAAACCAAAATTTTTGCGTCGAAGGTCCCCAAGAAAGACTATCGTCTTTAAAATGGCTCTTATCACATCTGTACCACTGGGTGCCGTGCGAGCACGCTAGTCTGTCCCCATGACAGAAACACACCATCTAATAGTATGGCATCGTCAATACTCTCATCAAGTGAGGGTGGACGGTAAGGAACTCTTACCGTCCCCGCTCACTTGACCCATTCTTAGTTTTTTCTTCCTCCTACGGGAAGATGGTCATGGCTGTAGCGTCACGACCAGCTCATTCACGTATACGCAACGAATATATCCTAATGCCGACGCAACTGAGGCATCGAATACACATATACGAACAAGGTATTATACTATACAGGCGTTACACCTTATCGCAATAAAAGAGAACCAGATGCGAAACAAAGGATGCCATTTGCAAGTGGCGCACTGCAACAGGTACCTGCCGAGGAATGTACTGTCCCACGATTTGAATCGCGATGACCGAGACATCCACTAGCCCGTAACGGACCGGCATTACAGGCACTTGCGTGACCCAAGCGGGGATGATGGCGTACTTTTGCTTCTACCTGCGTCTGCATCTAAAGCATTCTTCCCTGCCAAGTAACAGTTAGAATGTAAATAAACGCTGTTCAATTGAGGAAATATGGATATTTCTTGGTGGCACAGGAACTACCTCACATAGAAAACATACCTACATCGCGTTACAATCCACGGGCAAACTCAACGTGCTATACGCATCCGTCCAGATTTCACGCTTGGTTTATTGTTCTTGTTTTTTGCACAACCGTGAAAAGGAAGTTGATATCATCTCGATCAAACTGCAGCGTCAGGCCTTTTTTTTCTTTGCAAGTTAAGATTTTTTTCTGTAAAAGTCGTTGGAATGCATACTTTGCTTGTAGAAGTGGCTGACGGTGCTGAGATAGTGTGTCTGACGACAGCATGCATCATTATCACTGTTAATTAAATATTGACCTGCGTTCTTTCCTTTTTGCGGTTGTTAGCCGGCATAAATTATATTTTGCTCAAGATGTTTCTTTTTCTGACAGACAGACAGACAGACAGACAGACAGACAGACAGACAGACAGACAGACAGACAGACAGACAGACAGACAGACAGACAGACAGACAGACAGACAGACAGACAGACCTTTATTTAGATCCTAAGAAACACTATACCTCAAGGCTGTAGAGAAGTGGGCCAAGCCTTATCGCTGCATCGTGGGCCCTCTGCACAGCGCTTAGTTGATGTGAAAGTTCTGAGCGCAGAGCGTCATTTCTCTTCGGTCGTGCGCTGAGAACTCTGTGATGAGGGGCACCAGAGCATGTGGTATTGAGGCCTCCATGGCCAACCTGAACGAGGTCACCCACGCCCCAGTGCGCGAACACACTCACCGTACTGGGCAGTAGTTTTGGGGATACGTTGCATGGAAGAAGGCAGCTTCTTCTGAGATACAAATCATGTGCCCGCTTAGCAGCTCCAGACAAACATCGATTTTATTTATGCACGCGTCTTTGAAACATATTTGCCTATGTTGATGATACGTTGCATAGAAGAAGGATGATTCTTCTGATATACAAATCATGTGCCCGCTTAGCAGTTCCAGACACACATCGTTTGTAATTAAGCTCTCGTCTTTGAAACATAGTTGCCTATGTTGATGTTTCTTTTTAACCGCGACATCAACATAGGCAAATACGTTTCAAAAACACGCGCCTAATTATAATCAATGTGTGTTTGTAACTGCTAAGCGGGCACATGATTTGTATCTCAGAAGAAGCAGCCTTTTTTATGAAATGTATCTCCAAAACAAGTGTGGCTACGTGGAGGGCAAACAGTTAAAAAATTGGGAGCGATTAGCATTGAAACACCTATTTCCAATCCACAAGTGGGATGGCGGAGCATTTTAAACGCTTAGAGATAATGAAACACAAGTAGGTATGTGTTTTACTACGAAAGCATAATTTATTCAGGCCTTCATGAAAACCCAAACGAGATCATCTAGGCCCAAGCACGCGAACTTACTCACCGTGCTGGGCAGCTTGGGGATCTTCAGACTCCCACATAGTGGTTTTTAGAGACATTTTCTAAGCTTTCCTGAGGGTACTAAACAATACCAGCTGGACAGAAGGATGTTCCCTCTTCCTCATAGGAAGCTCTCGGCACAGGTATCTACCCTCCGCATGCTTCTCACCAGATTATATCCCAGTCTTCATTCCCACAGTAAACTCAGTGAAGGCAGTGATCCAAAATGCTGGATTGTAGTGTGTCATGTTGGTTTGAAGAATGCGGAGGGTAGATGCCTATGCCGAGAGCTTCCTGTGAGGAAGGGGGACATCTTTCTCTCCAGCTGGTAATGTTCTGTCCAGCTGGTAATCAGTAATTAAATGCTGATCTCTCCCACTTTTTTTAAACTGTTTGCTCTCTACTAAGCCACACTAATTTTGGATATAGGTTGGATAGAAGAAGGATGCTTCTTCTGAGATACAAATCATGTGCCCCCTAAGCAGTTCCACACACACATTGATTTTATTTAAGCGCGTGTCTTTGAAACATATTTGCCTACGTAGGTGTTCTTTTTTTTAGCCTTTAGACTCTTCCATTAAAATGAGAACATACTGGGACAGTAGCTGCAGTATTCACAGCTAGATGTATACTTTTCTACAGAAGGCTATGACGGACATGTCATTTATACGACGGCAGTTCACGTTTGGGAGTTCGTTTTCAACAGCCCGCGCACACTTCCACGCGCACACAGATACGTGCTGCAAATACCTGGCCTGTGGTTAGTGGGCTCGATGGTTGACCAGCAGGTTGCGGGATCGAATCCTCGTCACGGCGGCCGCATTTTCGATGAAAGCGAAAATGCTAGAGGTCCGTGTTCTTTCACTTAGGTGTAGATTTTCGAAGCCCCGAAATTTCCGGAGCCCTCTGCTACGGCGTCGGTAATAACCATAAAGTGGTTCCGGGACGTTAAACGTGATCGATAACTTATTATTATTTCACACACACGCACACACACGCACGCCCACGTACGCACACACACACACACACACAAACACACACACACACTGGAGCACACAGATGCAAACACACAGAGACGCATGTACACGAACTCACATAGACACATACATGCAAACAAACGCGCACACACGCACGCTCAAGCACGCATGCACACGCGGTTTTACTTCGGTTTTAGTTTGAAACTTCTTTAGGGAAGTTTTATTTGGCACTCGTGGCATTTTCCGCTGAAGGATTAAAGCAAGCAGCCGTGTGCCTCTTGTATAAATGCAGCGTTGCTTATTTGTTTCACTACACACGCAGGTTCCTTAAAATGCACATTGCTTATCAAGTTAAAAAAAGAAATGATACGCAGTACGTCACGCCCTAATTTTGGCATACATGTTTTTATTCAATGGCCAAAATAACGCCATTCCATTACACTACGTACAATGAGCCCCAAGTGTGGTTTAATGTAAGAAAAAAAAATATGGTTGATCCCTGTTACACGAAAGTAAAACGTCTCTTAGAAGTGTGGCAGCTTGGGCTAGTTGGTATGGCATGACGATAGTTATTGCGCGAGAACAAAACGACGACACAGAGACAAGAAGGACACGAAAGACACGAGCGCTCGTGTCTTTCGTGTCCTTCTTGTCTCTGTGTCGTCGTTTTGTTCTCGCGCAATAACTATCGTAAAACGTCTCGTTACAGAAGTAGTTCAATGTTTACTGCACATTGACGTGAGAGAGCTTCTTGAATGTCTGCTGGTGTTTGACAGCTAAAGCACTGTTTACCGCAAATGCATCCACGTCGACGCCAAGTGATACATCTTTATCTCGATGACTAACGTCCACGATTAGTGACTGACTGACGATTAAACGTGCCCATGGTCATGGATGCCTCTGCTAGCTGTATTAGAGAACGGTGAGAGTGGAACCACAGAAAGCGCTGTGAGAGCCAGAAGGGTGTAACTGAAGGTCGCCTACTGGCGGCATGTTACAGCTATCGAATGCCTCTGCCCGATCAAAGGGAAACGCAACGTGCGTTGTGTCTTTTCTGTTGGCCAGCCATGTATTTGTGTGCGGCGAGCGTAAAAGTGGAATGCAGAGTTACATCCGGGTGAAGCAAGCACGTTGCAGATCTACTTTTGTTATGGATGAATGCTATGAGCCACGCCGACGCTTTGGGTAAGGTTGCCACCTGGCCATGTGTTAAGACGTTGAGGAAATTTCACCTCTCCTATTGGAAACACATCGAATAGGGCGGACGCGTAGAAACGATGGGTCGAATGAAGTAATCGTCGATGTCACGGTCGTGATGCTTTACTGCACTTTACCAAGAGCACTGTGAGAAGACAGTGGTACATATAAAAGCTGTGTTTTTAAAGCCTACAAAGTATGTGATCATGGCGTAGTGGGATGGGGAGCATACACAGTGTGACAAATCTTTGTAAAAGTATTTCTCTCCAACAGACCACACGTAGTTTATCAAAAATACAGTGCTATATACAGCACGTAGAGGTCAAAATGTACCTAAACGAGTTTTAAAATGCAGGTAGCTCCAAATGCAAAAAAAAAAACGTTCTTTTTTAAACTGCACAGCGGGACACTTCCTGTAAGAACCTTTGTAGAGGAGTGACGTTTTTATATGCCATGGGGATCCGACTGTCTAATCTGTAACCAAGCGGAAACAATTGACCAAGTTTTTCCACGCTGGTGGGAAGGGGTATACATTTGGAGTGTGCTACAGATGACAACTAAAAAACAATTTCCATTGCACCCTCATGAAATCAGATATTTACCAATAGAGAATGACGACGGATTACCATTCGATTTAATCATGGTGAATGCCTTGCATATTATATGACTCTTTCAAATGGCTGGAATTTCTTGTAACCCGGACACGAGGCCAGCGAGACAGCATTTCAAAGAAAGTATATTAAGGTTTGCCAAAGCAGTAAGAACAAATAATGTGTTCTTTCGTGGTTAGAGAGCGTAGAAGCCCAGCTTACTACGAGGGAAATTTAAGGTGTGAAGTCCTTTAGCAGTGCTTAACCACTGAGGTAGCTTTCTTTATTGTGTATTATGTGATTTGTACTTGTGTATTATAATATATTTGTCTTCCTTCTTGTGTGTCACGACCAACCGGAAATTAAAAAAAACGCTAGGCTGGCGTGGATGGTGCAGTACAGTCAGTGCGAAAGCTATAGAATGGCGGCCTTCCGGAGACTATATATATTCTAAGCACTCATTGGGTAACTGCTGCAAACACACTTGCTGGGTACCCATATGGCATGAATAACAACATTTTATGGGTAGTAGGCTGTCATTCGCTAAGCTATTGTTTGTCATTCTTCTGCGAAGCGTGGTATCTGCTAAACACCTGCAAGGAATTTTGTGCCAATTGCTCATTCAGTGGCTAACGACGATGAGAAATTATGCCTGAAGTGAATATGCACCACAGTTAATAGGTGATCAAGAACAAGCTTTTGTAATGGGTTGGAGCATCGGACGACCCGTGCACCCGTTAAGCTATTCGCATTGTGTGACGCCTCGTCGTTCCTTTGCTGTTCTCAAACGATTTATTACTCATAGTAAAGCGATTCCTCTGCCAACATCAAGCCTGCCTAAGGCAAGTTTGCGAATAAATCCCAAGCACCGGCGTGGCTAAGAGGTAGATTACTGGGCTGGCACGCAAAGGACCCGGGCTTGAGCCTCACCGTGCCCTTGGTACTAAATTTTCTTTCTTATTTCTTGTGATAGGGGTTACGGACATTGGTGGCGGCGGACAAATACGGCGCCGCGCATGACTTAAGTTTCGATGTTTTAACAGCTTTCGCTGTAAAAAAAGATAATCGCGTGGTGGATAACATACCCGGCTGCTGTTATTACCGACGGAGCGTTTCTAGGTTCGACTCCCGGTGACGAAACATTTTTTTTTTTCCGTCTTGCGATCCTGCGTAAGTATTCGACGTCAATTCCGTGATGAAAGTACATTCCTAAAGAAAATTCACGAGCAAAACGTGCCCCCCGTTTTACCTCAAGCTCCGATAAATTACCGTTTAGTGTAACGCATACAGGAATTCTGATTTTATGGCGATAGATAGCTTAGCGATCTGCTCACCAATAACAGGAGTAATTCTATAGGTAGATCCAGTTGACAAAGAAAACCGAGCCCCAGGAATACTGATTCTCGAATACCTAGTCAGCGCAGTAGTCCGAGCCGTTGTCCTGGTTTCTTATCGACAAAACATGCGTCACCAGGCGTAGGCGTATATCTATTCTATCTTTGCACAGTGCATCTTTTCCGCCGGTACCAAGAGAAACGCTCGGCCTTAAATTTCATCCGCATCGGCTCGTTGCGCGTTGAACACTTACTGAACACGTTTACCAACGGTGAAAGGCAGCTCACAACTAGGCACGTAGCAAAATAAAAATCCTACCACAATAGGTCAGAAAACGCGTGCAAGTGGGGAATACAAAAACACGTGAGGGGGTGTGTCATCACACACAAAATTTACGAGGGCGTTTTTCAGTGCACCGCGAGGGCTGCACTGATTAACACTGATAATAACGTGCACTGATTAACAACGGCAAGCGCTCCTCCCACAGGGTGCTAAGAAAATGCTTTTCATGCTCAATTAAATACTGCCATACGTTCTTTGCCGATTGCACCTACATAATATTTTAGAGGAAATAAATTTCATCGGTAAAACATAGTGATTCCTTCGCCTTTGAACAAAACTTGCTTTTTCAATATTAGTGTTCGCTTCCTCCAAACATGTTCGCGCTTGAATCGCAGCACCCATAACTCGCCATGCCGATGTCACTGGCAATACGTCCGCAAGTACTTTTCAGCCGAAGCTTCACGACCTATTTCGATCTACCTTTTTATGTATTCCTTTCCACATGTGAAAAAAAAAATTACGTACACGACATTTTTCGACCACTCGGCATGCCTTCTGCCATGTTTGATGTCACAAACATGTTTTTTTCTGTGCTTTTTTTGCAGCCAACCTTCCCACTGCCGGGCTAATATTTGACAATTTGTTTTTGGCCGAAAACGCAGCCCGCACGCCATACATAGCCGCAATTTTGTTTAACGCATGTAAAACGTTATGCAAGTATACTTGACAACCGCTATCCGCTATACCCACTCTGTGCGGGTATAGCGGATAGCACTATACGTGATGTGTGTGTATATATATATATATATATATATATATATATATATATATATATATATATATATATATATATATATATATAATTGCACCCACTCTGTGGGCGTATATAACTTGTACGTCCCCACCTCTTGCGCTGCTTTGTTTCTTGTCTTCCTGACATGGCGATTTTCTTGATTATCAACAGAAGGATGCGCTTGTGACATACTAATAACTGACAAACACAAGAAGCGAACGAGAAAATATATAATCGAAGCCATTCACATTAAGAAAGAAGAATATATGTGTACCAGCCAGGCGTCTTTTCTGCTATCAGATCCTGGATTTGCTTTTTTGTATAAAATATGACCCAGTGATTTTCTAGTTATTTGGTGGTTTAGCACATGCCTCCTTGCTGTAAGGACTCAATTATCACTAGGGCCTTTCGTTTTAGGGGCGAAGCTCTTTATGGCGTCTCCCGGTCGTTCCGCTATTGTTTGTAACCACCACTCGTTTAGTCTCCTATCCGGCCATAGATGGCGCTCCTTGTACTATAGAACGAATGCATACAAACCTTTGCATCGGGCGAGGAGGTCCAGTCTGGCAACCAACGCATTCTTTCTCTCTGGCCTGCGGGTGACGGCTTGGTGTGTGTGTGTTAAGGCTGATTTGTGTGGCGTTATCGAGCAAGTTTGCCGTGAATTAAGGCAGCCTGCGGATTTTCTTTTCTTCGTTACTCTATAGGACGGCCAAGAATTGGTCATTAGGGAACCACTGCGCTGTTTTGAGGTGCAGTAACAACTACAGAAAAAATGAAACTGCTACCGGAAGAAATAAATCACATGCATCACCAGAAGCAGAGCTGTTGTGGCTGTGGACTCTTCAAGTACCATTATTTTCCTGTTGACGAGGAGCAGCGGCTTCTATGGCTTGGAAAATTGAACGGGAAATACTTTGTACCTTCCGCGGGTACTCGGGCATGTTCAGAGAAATTCTTCTTAGGCGAACAAAACCGCAATGATTTCGACACTGATGCTCAACCACGGAAGGTACGCAGTCTATACAGCTATTCCTACGATTACAATATTTCCCCGATATACTGCCCCACGTAACACTTCTTTTTATCGTCAGTCAAAATACCGCGGCACCGAGAGTCAATAAGATATCGCGATTAAAAAAAGAAGATAAAAATTGGACGTGCAGGCATGTCAGCGTTATTTGATGTAATAGCTGTATTCAAGTTGACACCTGTAAAAAGCAAATGAGCGAGTCAAAATACGGTGACTCCTTTATAGTCGAGAAACAGTTTAGACATCAGTTAGTGCGCAGTTAACAAAAACTGTCAGTGCCACGAAATAAAAAATGAACCACACGTACGCCTTTATGCAAAAGCGGTAGCTGATGCGACTGCGTGGCGTAAAAAGGTCTTCTTGGAAAAGCGGATGACTACAGCTCAAAAAAAAATTCGATGTGCTCTCGAAGCGCTGTTGCTCATTAAAGACCTGAAAAATGCATATTTCCTCAACAGAAAGTTGGTGATGTGAATATACAAGCATCAACAGAGGCGGACTCGTTAGCGGCACTGTATAATAAAACTATTGGCCCTCAACGACTTGAACCTTGTCAGACCGTCTCATAGACAAATTTTATAGAGAACCTGCATGACTTAAGTCGAAATTCATCGTGTAAAAACTGAAAAGTAACAATACAACCGCAACACCACGCTTACCTTCGACAAACCGCGACCTTCCCGCATGCCAGATGGGTTGCCAGACCAGAAAAGGGCCGCCCGCTAGTAAGATGATGGCGCCCACGAAAAAAGAAACGTCTATACGCTGAGAAATGCAAAATCGTTCCACACTAGAGGGCGTTTTCTAGCGCAATATACTAATAAAAGGGGAGTTTTATGAAAACAGGATTGACGTCACACGTACGGAAGGAGAGAGAGACGATCGGGTCAGTGCGATCGCGTGTTCTTCGGCGGCGCCGAGCGCCAGGAGGTGCTCTATAGCTGGCGCGTGCGTTCAGAGGGTTGGCGGATAAACAAGGATGGTGAGCGGCGTGCGCGCAGGGCCGCCGTCGAAGCGAAGAAGCGAGCCCGCCGTGCGCGCGTCGCGAGGATCCGGCCGACCGACAACGGGAGGCCGAAGCGACACGGCAGCGGCGTGCGGACACAGCTTCGCCCCACTTTCCATGACTCACCCCATGGATACGCTGTCATTTTTACACTGTTTTTACAAGAGAGATTGGGTGTGGTGACATGAATTCGTGTGATGCACGTAAATAACTTTCCTTCCAAAATATTTGTTTCGGTTGTTAGTATGCGCTCTCTCCTGTGTTCTTTTTAAATATTCGTGCACATTGCGCTTGTCCCGTGCGCTTTACATTGCTGTACATAGCTTCCATCGCTTTGTTCGCATCTTCACCACAAGTGCAGTGTTGAAACACGGGCTTATTATGAGACAGCCACTATCGGCGACAACTCCACTTTGCCTGCCACAAAATCCCGGATTTGCAGTGGGAGAGAGATAGAGAAAGCGAAAGTGAAAGGCATACAGGTTAACCAGTAGAAAATTTTCGGTTTGTTCAAGAAATTTCCGGTTGGTTAATTGCAGCGACAACTCACCCACTATTCTCTATTACAGCAATCAGGCGCAAAGTCTGAAAAAGAAGTTAGCATTGTCCGATCGACGCGCATCACGAATATCTCAGGTCTGAGATCAAGTGACACTGCGTCCGCCACTTCAAATTCGTATTTGACCCGTCGTCTAAATGCACCATACACTGCGCATTTGCGTGCCGTAGTTGATGTGAATTTAAATGCGAAGCATTTCTTTGCATACTGGAAGCACTTTTGCCGTCTATCTATCTATCTATCTATCTATCTATCTATCTATCTATCTATCTATCTATCTATCTGTCTGTCTATCTGTCTGTCTGTCTGTCTGTCTGTCTGTCTGTCTGTCTGTCTGTCTGTCTGTCTGTCTGTCTGTCTGTCTGTCTGTCTAGCCGCCTACGTCTGGGTGCTCTCATGGTTACCCTCGCAACTTAGGGTAAACCAAAATTTGTATAGAAGGATAAGCTGGTTCGACGAATATGACTCGCTGCTCTTGACATCACTAGTATCAATATCCCATCGCGTACTTTGTCAAACACTTCATGCTAAACAGTGGCGCATACCCATGGGTGGGTATGTGCCACTGGCGTGCACATATGTGCCAAAAATGACTGACACTTCATGACGTTCCAGTAACGGCGAGAACACACATGGGTAATTTTAACGCGTGAGCGTTGAAACAAACTTGCATCCGCTGCGTTGGCCCGACGAATGTAAGAAGAATAAGTCAGGGTCCTATTATAGGAATGGAACCCCTGCCTTCTACGTGGCGACCAAGTATTCTACCGCAGAGCCACACCAGGTCTCGCAACTGCTTTTTCAAATAGACCGTAATGTTCGTGGAGCGTTCATTGGGAAGCCAGTCATGTCTATCCAATTTTATAAACATTACATACCTTTACGACACAACCGTCATGCTGACTTAACATCAAATGCAGTTAAGCGCAATGCACTGTAGGTTATTGGTAGTTTAATCAACCAAGGAACGGCGAGAACAGACATTGGTAATTTTAATTTGAGAGCGTTAACAAAAATTAGCACATCTCCACGGAGTGAATGACTACGAGTGAGTGAAGCTATAGGTCCTAATGTTGATATTATTTACGTTGAAGTCACCGACTAGCAGAAAGGATGAACAGATGGACGGACGGGCAGGTGGACGTGTGCACGAACGATGAACAGGTGGACGGATGCACAAACGCTAGGATGAACGCACGGATGGACGGATGGACAGATGGTGGACGGACACATGTATGGATGGACGCGTGCAGGGATGGGCGGACGGGCAGATGCATTGCCGGACAGACAGATGAACGGCGTGGGCCATCATATACTGTGCTGTCGTGTAGTTGATTACACATGAAGTCAGTTGTTGACAAAGATGTTTTTGTTTTTTTGTTGTGCAGGTGTTCGGTTTGAGTTTTGTGGGGCATGATAGGCGCCAACTAGGTTGAGCCTAAGGAGCTCCACCCATAAAAGCTGACGTCGGAAGCGTTGACCCAACGAATGCATGCAATAAATACCATCGTGCCAGCAGGAATCGAACCCCACCGTTCTGCGTGCAATTAAATATTCTACCACAAATTCATGCCAAGTCTCAGAACTGCTTTTCAAGTAGACCGTAATGTTCGTCGAACGTCAACCGTGGTTGCAGTGCTGGCTATCCACTCTTATAAACCGTAAGTACGTACTCCTATCATACAGCCGTCATGTCGCGTTAACGGCGATTTTATAGTTGGAGTGCGATCCACGGAAGCTCATTTATCAGCAATGTCTAGGGCCGCGCCCTCACTGGCACAAGCGCTACATATCAGCTTACTGCTTATGGTGTTGCTAATATCCATGTTGGTGTTGATTCTGGTGTTGCTAACATCCGCTGTTGGCATCGTTACGCAACCGTAAACGTGCGACTGTTGTCGCATGTTTACGGTTGCGGTACATTGTCTATGCGTATAACATTTTAGCATATCTTTGGCGTCATCTCGTAACGTTTCGCCCAATAAATATGTTACAACACAGTCACCTTCCTTTTGCATGGTTCCAATATTATCGTTTCCCAAGGTACGTGGGATCTGCCAAATGTTTTGTTTATTTAATTGATACATTCGTCCCACATTGAAACAAACTTTTCACCCCACCGCGGTGGTCTAGTGGCTAAGGTACTTGGCTGCTGACCCGCGGGTCGCGGGATCAAATCCCGGCTGCGGCGGCTGCGTTTTCAATGGAGTCGAAAATGCTTTAGGCCCGTGTGCTCAGATTTGGGTGCACGCTGAAGAACCCCAGGTGGTCGAAATATCCGGAGCCCTCCACTACGGCGTCTCTCATAATCATATGGTGGTTTCAGGACTTTCAACCCCACATATCGATGAATTTAAATAAAGTTTGAGTCAGAAGTTTGAATACGTGTCCGTATTCAAATGTTTGCCGCTTAGTGATAGTCAAACATGGCGCATGAACTAGCATCGGAAATCGTTGACAGCCACTTTGGCAATCAACGATTGATCCGAGACCGACGGCGGCCGCAAGCACGCGCGACTAATTGGACATCGATGGGGCCAAGGAGCCAGCCAGGATGCGTGTCGGCCGAGTGGGTGGCAATCGCGTTCCGGTCGGAAGCAGTTTAGGTGCAGTGGGACATCTCGATGGACACTACTCGGGCCGCGCGCTGCTTCATCTTTCACTGCGGTCTTGAGAGTCGGGAATGAATGGGAGCACGAGCGGTGGCTACAGCATGGCGCAGCGTAGGAAGACATTGTGTTTCCCGCTTTTCGGTTTGTGCTAGAGAGAAAGAACAATGGCACAATTTACATCAAACCTAGATGATGTTTATGTGCGTGGCTGCGACACCTTTTCCTAACACATCTCTAATTACTTTTATTTATTTCTGTTTTTCTGCCCATCCATGGTGGTCTAGTGGCTAAGGTGCTCGCTCGGCTGCTGACTCAGATTTGGGTGCACATTGAAGAACCCCAGGTGGTCCAAATTTCCGGAGCCCTCCACTACGGCGTCACTCATAATTATACGGTGATTTTGGGACGTTAAACTCTACATATCAATCAATCATTTTTGTCTTGATGAGTGTTGTGCTTGAAATGTCAAAATATAGTGAGCCACTCTTTACGCGTGCCTGGAAGGGACAATAGTTTTGAAAACTCACGGCAATAATTGCGCTTTTTTGCAGTCACATCTACTTTGATCACTGTATCGAGTAGTATTATTACGTCTGAGGAGATTCACAGTAAGGAACCTCCAGCAGCCTCTCCTTATTAGTCGGTGTGCAAACGAAGAATACAGTACTTCTTTGTACTTGCTGTTCACGTTTCGATACTTTTATTTTTCAGTTAACCTGTACTATCGCTCTCGCTGTAAACTCTGTGATTCTAATCCACCTTTTCATAAACGCCTCCCTGGGTACCGCCATAGCCCTCCTTGGGCTGTGCGAATTGGCGCGTCCCCTCGAAAATACACTGACAACGCTGCGCCCTTAGCTTTTGTACTCCCGCGCACAGCCCATCATGGCGGTGTTTTTTTTTCCTTCCTGTGAAAAGGTGTATAGAGCCAGCATTTATGGTGCATTGTAGCTGACACCATGGTGCATATCTGTTGGCAGCGTTCATTTACCATTTGTTAATATGAGCCGAATGAAAAGAAAAACCGAAAAATCACAAGACTGCTTATCCATTCACTTAATCTGTCTGCTCCGTTGTTGAATTGATCCTGCCCAAGCAACCTTTAAAAAGCTTTTTGCAGCTATTTGGCCTTTGTAGAGCCTCCAAAACTGGAGGCACCTCGCCTGCTTTAGCGTTGCTTCCGTGATCAGATCACCTTTCGCCAACCTACGATATCATCGCATGACGTAATCATTTGACGTCGTAATGACAGCCCAATTGTTCAGTTTTGTGACGTTATACTGGGACGTCTTCACGTGATGATTATATGTAGAACTCGTTCCTGGCACCGCCGGATGCTGGCGGTGAAATTTCGCGTTTGATTTCACATCCAGGACAGTCGCCTTAAAAAAAAGCTCATTTATGAAATATTGGCTTCATTGGCAAGGAGAAAATAACGCACAACTAGCGACACAAGACTCGTCGTCTTCAAGTAGTTGCAGAAGTTGTGAGTTTAGCATAACTATTGCGCATTATGGCACTTAGAAGCGCAAAAAAAACAATCACAAATGAACTAGACTGGACGTGCGCTCACTACAAACGGAAGTTTATTTTCAGGCACCTGCTTCTAAGAATATACCATCATGAATACTAGCAAACTTTCCCGCTGTTCATGTATAGACATGCTCTGGAGAAGCCAATCGACTTAACAGACAGCCGTGCCCCGCCGCGGTAGTCTAGTGGCTATGGTACTGGGCTGCTGACCCGCAAGTCGCGAGATCGAATACCGGCTTGACGGCTACAGTTTCGATGGAAACGAAATCGCTGTACTAATAAGGGCTGCAGCGTGAGCACGAAGGTGCTAGAAGAAACAGATGGAAGGCGAGGCACGGAAAGCCAACAGCGATCGTGTTGTCCTCTTTGCTTTCCGTACCTCGTCTTTCGTCTGTTTCTTCTAGCGCCTTCGTGCTCGCGCTGCAGCCCTTATTACCATGAATTCAAACCAACTAGCCCAAATAGCCATTCTTTTTGAAATTGCTGAAGGCCCGTGTGCTCAGATTTGGGGTGCACGTCAAAGAACCCCAGGTGGTCGAAATTTGTGGAGCCCTCCACTACGACGTCTCTGATAATCTTATGGTGGTTCTGAAACGTTAAACCCCGCATATCAATCGATCGATCAATTAACAGACATCTGCGGAGCGTGGGGCCACCTCGTAGCATTTCTAGCGTGGGTAATTTGCGCACTGCGATGGTCGAGAGTAGCGTGGCGATAACATCACCAAAGATGAACAGGTACGTACGCGTCGCGTGCTTGCCCGCTAGAAGGCGACTGCAGGTGAGCCGCCGAGCGCGGGTAAGGAGGCGGGCGAAAACGGGATCGTTGGCGCACGCGTGGGGGCGCGTCGTTTTTCTTTCTTGTGTTCCGAGCACGTCGCGCCGCGCTGCCGGTGCCACGATTTCACTTTCGCGCCGGCCGTCGCCGGAGGAGCTGCAGCGCGCGTTCTCCGACCGAGCGACGTCGACGCTGCGTCTCGCACGGTGCCAACCCAAGGAAGTCTTCGGCTGCGTCGCTCTTCCTCCCGTGGGGCGCGTTGCGCGAAGCAGGTGTGTGCCTTTTTCGAGCACTTCGCAGACCGCCGTTGCCCACGGAGTCCCTCATTTTGTGGAATACCGTTAGTGGAACAAGGCGACACCTCAGTTTCGCTTTGCCGTTCAGAAGCAGGAAAGCTGTCGGAAACAATTGCTACGTTA
Source organism: Rhipicephalus annulatus (assembly GCA_013436015.1). Lineage (NCBI taxonomy): Eukaryota > Metazoa > Arthropoda > Arachnida > Ixodida > Ixodidae > Rhipicephalus > Rhipicephalus annulatus. Next base: position 445,752 of record WOVY01009818.1, on the reverse strand, counting down.
TCTAGCTCTCTCACATAAACGCGAATTTCATTTGTAGTGTTTCTTCTTTCGTCCATGAAAGTAATGGCCCGCAATTAACACTCCGCCCTCCCCCCTGTTTTTTTATGTATTGCGCTGCGTCTCTGATTTCTATTTACTCGCGGCTACTTTCGAAGGCTGGAGTTGGTGTTACATCGGATCGCGCGTTTGTTGTTCCGTGAACCTCAGGAGTACGGCCGGAGCGTGTTACGACCCTAGCGACACTCTCGAAAGATCTTGGATCCAATGCTGTCGTCGCTGCGAAAGGAGGAGGCGTGGAAGACGTTTCGTAAGTGTGCTTTTGCCGCTTTCCTCTCTCGGGGGCTTTCCGCCTTGTTTGTCTTTGCGATGTGGCTGGTCTCTCGTTTCGATGCGTTGCTGTGCCGGATCGAAACAATTTTCGATCGTCAGCAGTCCACTCTTTGAATCAGCTGGGGCCCATGCATTTTTACGATACGTCGAATGAACGTGCGTTGTGCTCTGACCCTGACTCATCGTGTGGGTCAGGGCTCATCGCGCTCATTTTAGAATATGATAAAAAATTATACATCACTTGTACATACATTCGTACAAGTTCTAACAAAACTAGAAAGTGCTAGTTCTGCCTCATGGCTCTTTGCACAGAAAGCGCTTGCACAACGTTGCAGTTGTGCTCGTCTAATACAATTCACTATCCGGTGTTGCATATGTGAAATCAATTTTGTTGTGGCTTATTCTGAAAATTATTCTGAAATTTTGTTGTGCCTTATTCTGAAAATTATTCTGGAAATTACGACTGTTTCGCTGTCGGGACAACTACAAACAGTTGATAGCACGTATAGGTGAAAACAGATATAGTCAGTAAGCACCCGAAATGACGCAAGATATAGCTCGGAAAGAAGATGAATACAATGTGATTAAGTGTAACTAAACACTGATGATATAGCATATAAACTTGCGAGATATCTTTTCCACTCCGTACCTTCCTACTCTCCCGATTAGCCCGGGACGCTCCCGATGGGTGATGTGTCTTCCCGATTGCACAATCGTGGTGATAATTATCATAAACAACCTCAACTTCAACTCTGAAAAGAAAACAAAGAAAAACTCATAAAAATGCAGAGTTTTCGTAGAGGAAACTTAGTCAAAGCTTATGAAAGACCAGCTTTACAACTTCCACTTTCAATGACGTATTGAATAGACCACTCTCCAGGTCTTATGACGTAGGTACTTTCGTGGAATATTTCGCAGAATATTTGGATCTTTTGTGGAATCTTTGACTTTCGAACACATGCAAACTGTTGGCAATTCGTACAAGTTGCGAGCTGCCACTGTGCTCAGAAATGCTCAGAATATAACAAACTACTATACACAGCCTTTATAGATTACGCGAAGGTGTTTGATTCAGTAGAAATATCAGCAGTCATGCAGACGCTGCGGAATCAGGGTGTCGATGAAGTATATATAAACATCCTGTAAGAAATCGACAGGGGATCAACTGCTATCATAGTGCTTACTAAAGACAGCAACAGAGTGCCAATCAAGAAGGGTGTAAGGCAAGGGGATACAATCTCCCCAGTGCTATTTACTGCGTGCTTACAGGAGGTTTTCAGAGGCCTAGAATGGGAACAGATAGGCGTAAGAGTTAATAGAGAGTACCTTAGTAACCTGCGCTTCGCCGATGACATTGCATAGCTGAGTAACTCAGGGGACGAATTTCAACTCATGATTACGGAGTTAGACAAGGAGAGCAGAAAAGTAGGTCTTAAAATGAATCTACAGAAAACGAAAGTAATGTACAACCTCGGAAGAGAACAGCGCTTCGAGATAGGTAATAGTGCACTTGAAGTTGTAAAAGACTATGTCTACTTAGGACAGGTAATAACCGCGGAGCAGAACCACGACCCTGAAGTAACTAGAAGAATAAGAATGGGGTGCAGCACATTTGGCAAGCACTTTCAAATCATGACAGGTAGATTGTCACTATCCCTCAAGATGAAGGTATATAACAGCTGTATCTTGCCGGTACTTAGCTACGGAGTAGAAACCTGGAGACTTACAAAGAGGGTTCAGCTTAAATTGAAGACGACGCAGCGAGCAATGGAAAGAAAAATGGTAGGTGTAACCTTCAGAGACAAGAAGATATCAAGGTGAATTAGGGAACAAACCGGGGATAAGGATACCATAGTTGAAATCAAGAAGAGGAAATGGACATGGACCGGGCGTGTAGCACGTAGACAGAATAACCGCCGGTCATTAAGGGTAACTAACGGGATTCCCAGAGATTGATTGATTGATTGATTGATTGATTGATTGATTGATTGATTGATTGATTGATTGATTGATTGATTGATATGTGGGGTTTAACGTCCCAAAACCACTATATGATTATGAGAGACGCCGTAGTGGAGGGCTCCGGAAATTTAGACCACCTGGGGTTCTTTAACGTGCACCCAAATCTGAGCACACGGGCCTACAACATTTCCGCCTCCATCGGAAATGCAGCCGCCGCAGCCGGGATTCGAACCCGCGCTCTGCGGGTCAGCAGCCGAGTACCTTAGCCACCACCGCGGCGGGGCGGGATTCCCAGAGAAGGCAAGTGGGTTAGGGGGAGACAGAAGATTAGGTGGGCAGAGGAGATTAAGAAGTTTGCGGGTATAAATTGGCAGCAGCAAGCACAGGAACGAGTTGACTGGCGGAACATGGGAGAGGCCTTTGTCCTGCAGTGGACGTAGTCTGGCTGATGATGATGATGACTGTCTGCCCTTACCAGACGCTGTGAGAATTGAGAAATTATCCATCCCATGGATTCACCAATACGGCAATAGCGAGGGCGTGGCTTCGAGCGATACGCGCCAGTCTATAAATGAAGGCAAAAAAGAAAGAAAAAAAGCATACTGCTAAAGAAATAAGTGCTTGTGGTTTATTGTTTTTCGTGTCTTTCGTGTTGTTTTGAAGCTACAGTATGAATTCAATAAAGAATAGTTACATATCCATTTGCTATTACTCTATACGCCGATTGTGGGTCGGTATAGGGTCCTGGACATTTGTGCATACATATGAGTGAATGTCATTTATCAGATCTAATAATAATAATAATAATAATTTTATGGAGAAAAAACATTGCACGAGTAGGCCGCACAAAAGCGCATCCGTTACATCGAACACATAACTGCTACATATACCAAATGCTCACAGTCATGGCAGAAAAGAGAATGTTTATATAAATGACACCTGATTCGAATTAATCATTAAGTGCATCTCTCATAATTATATGGTGGTTTTGGGACGCTAAGCCGCTCATATCAAATAAGTCATATATAAAATTTTCGAATGTAAATGCAAATGTTAAAAGTAAATGTTCAACAATGAGTCCCATTGAAGGAATTTCAATGCGTTATAAATACATCCCTGAGATTGTGATTGATGTGATGAAATCTGGGTAGTCACTGGTCAATGTAAAACTGCTGTTTTATATATAGTTGAGCAAAGAACAACACTGTGGGTGACCTCCTTCGCAACGTTGTTCTTCGCACAGTGCCTGCGACAAATAGTCCTTCTATTTTTGAAGCGTTCAATGGTGACCGAGTTGTGTAATTGTGCGCACGTCAGCTTTGAGTTGGCTGCCTTGATGTATGAGAGAAACTGAAAAGAATCATGCAGGAGCCAGAAACACTACTGTTTTTCATGCCTGCAATGCTGTGCTCCGCGTATAGCGACAACGTAGCTATTTTGCTAACAATCTTTGACGGCATTTGCGGTTACGCAAACCAACTTGTTCGCGTTAGTATGGCCTCTTATAGGAGCACATACCCCGCTGTGCTGCGTATACGCTTGGTATAGGCTTCACTTATATACTTGAGGACCCTGAAGAACAGATGCGTTGCAGTCATTCCGAGGGCCTTGAAGACGCTTGAAGGTGCATTGAAAATGCTAATTGAAGATGCTTGTATGACGGCGCATTAAGGAGACATCATGGCAACTGTGTCTTGCATGTCACTGTTTAATAATGTGTGCCCGTCCAGAAAGACTTTGAAGACCCGTTCGCAGTTTCTCAAACCTCACTGGTGAGGAACGAAACATTACACATTTGCGTCGGTGATCATCGGCTTTTCTGGCATGTTCACTTCGGGAGCACTACTCTGCTTTAGACACGGGCGGGGATTGATATGCGGGGTTTAACGTCCCAAAACCACCATATGATTATGAGAGACGCCGTAGTGGAGGGCTCCGGAAATTTCGACCACCTGGGGTTCTTTAACGTGCACCCAAATCTGAGCACACGGGCCTACAACATTTCCGCCTCCATCGGAAATGCAGCCGCCGCAGCCGGGATTCGAATCCGCGCCCTGCGGGTCAGCAGCCGAGTGCCTTAGCCACTAGACCACCGCGGCGGGGCAGACACGGGCGGGGAAACAAACTCGGAAAACACTGCGACCCGCTATCAACAATGTTTATATGTTATTAGCTATGACATGAACTATATTAGCAAAGTTAGAGGCTAATTATGCTTACCGGAGAATTCAATAGGTTACGGTGTGTAACGTGCCGAAATATTGTAATGATACTAAGGCGTGTTGCTCTGAAGGCACTCCGCTTTCATTCTGATCACAATGGTTTCAGTCATGTACGCCTGAATGAAAGCGGATTTGCATTTCAACGCTTATCGAAATACTGCGGCCACCGAAATCGAACCCACGTCGTCGAATTCAGCAGCGCAATGTCGTAGTTTCCGCAGCAGGTGGTGTTACAAGTTGTCCAGTGTGTGCAATATCTACCTTGTGCTGCATGTATATATCAAAGTGTGCTTTTCGAGTTTTTAGTTTGTAGTCAGGAATATAAAAAGCAGTGGCGAAAATTAGGTTCATTTCTTGTTACTTGTACGTTTTCGTACGGTGGGGATATGTTTTAGTCGCTTCGTCCTCATCAAAGTGCCATTGTTGCTGAAATTCACGTTTTGCGGTGGTTAATCTACCACTACAACACGCCTTATGTATGAATGCGACTGCGTCTGTTACATTGTGGACAGAGTAAAAAAAGGGGGGGGGATGAAAAAAGCCATTGTGATACACTTGTTTACTACAGTGGGAAAAGAAACACGAGAAGATAGGTATGCAAATATAAGACCACACAATCACAGGCCAGCAAAAGTCACTTCATGAGCAGTGCTGAAGAGAGCCGCTTGCATAATTTCAGTTGTCGACCTCCAAAAGCTCTAGAATAAGGCCTCTGTTATCTACAAATAGTTATTTGTTGGAAATTCGAGAATACCTTGCTTTCATAATGAACTGCAATCAGAGCAAAGAAGCACCTGTGCGAGCTGTAAAATAACAAGCAAAAGCATTACCTCTAAGCATGCGCAATGGGATCCTCGCGACCAGTCTTCGCACGTGTTCGTTGAGGCAAACTATTTTGACCCAACTAGTACAGCCATAGCAAACCAACAAAGGCGGTGTCGTGTCGGTCAGGATCAGTTGAGATCCGATGACCAAGCCAAGAGTCCGAAAGAAGAAGCCGGTTGCCTTGAAAATCCGTTGCCTCACAGAAGGCAAACGCAGCATCTGGTGCAAGAGTCCAGCTGCCGCGTGGATGCAGAAAAAGTCGAAGAATTTTAGATGCGGAGCATCTTATACTCGCGCCTTGTAGTGCGCCGTCCGCGTCGTCCGCGCCGTCCACACCGCTTCTCGAACATTCGACAGCTGACGCGCGCGCATGCGCCGTCGCGCCGTCGCCCACTCTTCCACCATCTGTGCATCCCTTCCTCCTCTACACACCGCGCGCGCTTCACTCCTCCGCCATCTGTGCACCCTTCCTCCTCTACACACCGCGTTCGACATCTACAATTCTCCTGATTCTCCAGTGGACGCGCATGTGGCGTCGCGCTTCGAGAACATTCAACAGCTGACAGTGCATGCGCCGTCGTGCTGTATATATACTCAAGGTCGGCGCTCGCTCGCTCAGTTGCCGCTCGTCGGTTGGTTTGTACGGCGCGTCGACGTCCAAGGTCGCGGTGAAATGAATTCCAACGAATCCACAAACACAATGATCGACGTCCCTTCGACCAGCGCCGCCCTTTCGCATACGTGTGTACGTGTTCACTCATTTAACACCCCCTCCTACAACCACGTTAACCAATTTAGCCATAGACCCAAGTAAGTCGCAATTTAACACCCCATTTCACAACCACGTTAACCAATTTAGCCATCGACCCAAGTAAGTCGCACTTTAACACCCCGTTAACCAATTATATGGTCCGCATCCTCCTCAGTGTTCCCCCGAGGGAAGCTGCGGGCAATTTTTTTTTTAAGATTTCAGGATACATAACACTTCGTTTTGTGACAAAGCCGTTTAGTTTGCGCAGTGGTACTTGTTGGCCTTTGTAATAGGTAACATTACACAACCGAATTACACCGCTCGAAGTCTTTCCGTTTCAAGACAGGTTGCCATTGAATAACGCTGTGCGTCAGCTGGGAAACGCTATAGCCCTTCAAAATAGCTTTAAAACTGTGAGTGCACTCGAGTAGTTTGGTAGGTCTGACCGAGAAGCCTGATTGCGAGTCCTCGCGGGATGCGTGTTTCTGCATAACTTTGCGCTAACTCATTTTCATGGAGACCTTCCAGTGACTATACCCCACATCCCCGAGCGCAAGTTTAAATGAATATAAGATTTGACGCTCGTGATGAAGTGATGAGTAGAAACAATGTTCATTTCTCAATTCAGACCTAACGCCTAAACGGTTCATGCAACAGACGCGTGCGCATAGGCGTATCAGCTGGGGGCCATGGAAAGCGTGAGCCCCCCCCCCCCCCCACTCAGGAAAGTTAAGGCGGCTGAGTTCCCCCCCCCCCTTTTCGACAGTGGTCACTCTTGGCCGAACGCTGGGGAAACCAACAACTAAAGCGAAGGTTTCCGTCCCAAAAAGCGTCGCGTGCAATACTATATATGCGTGACACGCATATATGTGTTGCTCCAGCGGAAGCTGCGTACAACTGACTGTCCCTTTTTTTCACGCTATTGAACAAGTGATCCGTGTATGAAAATCGTATGAAAGTGCGAGCACGTCGATGAAGTTTCTCTCTCTCTCTCTCTCTCTCTCTCTCTCTCTCTCTCTCTCTATATATATATATATATATATATATATATATATATATATATATATATATATATATATATATATATATATATATATATATATATAATCACTGCTGACCACGTGAGGTAGGTTTGCCCCCCACTCGCGAAAGAGTTGGTACTCCACTGCGTATACCTCATTTGAACACAGAGGTGCGCACTGGACGTCGGCCTATAGTATGGCCCATGGCGAATCTGCAAATCGTAGAGTTTCCTACAGTATTATACTAGAGGGGACTCTGGCGCTGCGATTGTTCAGCCAGCATGGGAATTATGGGTGTAGTACACGGATTGGACTATTTTTCGTGCTTGCCTATACTAACCGACTTGTGGCGTTGTTTATTCTTATGGTTAGGCATTTCTTCCGGGTAAAAGAATGGGTCATTGTGGTCTTCGTCAACTGACTTTATTTGGTTAGCCTATAAAGGTCGATGTGGTGAAGTGAAACTGCTGAACGTTTGTTGAACTTAGTCTTGCGACAAAGTGATGCGGGGCAGACAGAGTCAATAGGAGCTGAAAGGAGGACGTTTAGAAAAATCCGTGTACGACCCATCGTTCCCGTGCTCGCTGAAGCGCCGTGCGTTGCAGCTCCCAGAGACACTAGTTGCGTTGTTACCTCTGATGTACTTGCGGGAAACTCTATGCTGCAAAGGGCCGCTAGCGTCACGAGTGCACTGTTGCGACTCGGGTGCGTCGCGTTCGCCCCCGCATCACGAGCCGGGCGGCCCTAGAACGGCATTGAAGCACGTAAACTCGCGCTTCGCTCGTGGGGCGAGAACACCACTAGAGCAGCCACCAGAAACACGGATGGCAGTGCGGCGCAATGGACGTCGTGATCGAACAGCGCTAGAGGACGCTTTTAATTATCCCGCGCGCTTCGTATATCATCGGTGGCGCCGTCCGTTCGCGCTAATAAATCGCCGCAGGCGATGCGGAGGCGCCTGGCACAGAACTGGCTTTGGCGCCCTCGGTCGACCTCGCGATCGACGCATACAGACGTGCGGAGGTCGCCCGAATGAGATATTAAGGCCAGCGGCGGCGCTAAGGAGGTTGCGCGTGGGGGTCTGCTGCAAAGGCCTTAGCCTAGACGACGGGGAGGCACCCAGCGCCCGTTTACGTTATCGAATCGGAAAGAAGCGTCCCTGTTCTCCTGTATGTTCGAGGGCGGCTGATTTTGTAAGCTATATAGCACCGCGATGAATGTGGCTACCGAGAGCACGCGGCGCTCACTGATGTATCTACTGTTTAGACCTCACAGCCCCCTCAAGGAACTTCCCTTAGTTGTTTTTCCTCAGGCACCCGTGTGATACTTGGAACCTGAAGCTTTGAGTGGCTTGCTTATCTTCTTTAGCTCTGTAATCCAGCGACCGTTGCTGTTTTTCCTTTGTCTTCTCCCATTTGCTCTGTAATCCAGCGACCGTTGCTGTTTTTCCTTTGTCTTCTCCCATTTGCATGTCCCAGGCTGTTGGCCTCTAAGCGAGGCCTTCGTGTGCCCGCTTAACCAAAATACACGCTATATCACGAGTAAAGACTCCTTTTTCATTCATCATTGGGGTGCTGATGACTTGAAACAGACCGGTGGATTAGAGCGGGAAAGTTGAAAGTGTGTGCAGTGAACTCGAGCGCGCTCAATTGAAAGCGATGGAGGCATGCCATTTTTCATGAAATCTTCGCCACACACACGCACGCATGCACACGCACACACACGCACACACACACACACGCACACACACACACACACCACACACGCACACACAGACAGACGCGCGCGTGTGTTTAATTAGCATTGCGCCCATTGCCGGAATGCAGGGATGTTTTTAACAGCCGCTTCAAACTCACCGAACTCGTCAAGGATGGGACTGTCAGCCGTCATTCTGATATAATACACGAGAAAATGTGCCTACAGCGTATATGCTACACGGGAAAAAGTGGCATCGTATATTTTCCATTCGAAGCGCTTGAAATGTCGACATTGTGTGTTAAACTGTCTATTGCGTAATCTGGCCGCTTCGCGTAAGGTCCGTGTGTGATGTGGTACAAGGTGCGAAACGAACATTTCGAACACGCAAAAGGGGCCAAACTTCTTGACTACTGTTTCTCGATAATTCATTGGTCCCAACTTTACACCACACCTTTATTGCCATCGTCACGATTTTTTATGCCTACCTTAGGCAAACACGCGTTTTAGGGCCACTGTGGCACTCACCCTAATTTAATGTAATGCCCGGCATAGGAGAACTTTGGCGGAAAGGAAGCAGCATCGTCTCGCTTGCATAAATCTTATACGCGCGTTGCATCTATTTACTCTTTTTTTTTCGTGTGCCAGCGCCATCTTAACATTCGTGCAAAGATTTAATCCTGTCACACGCGCTTTACGCTTTGAAGAGGAACACTACGGGCAATGTGAAAACGAACAAAAAAAAACCCGTAGTCTGTATGCTTCGCCCAAATTTCGCGTGCTTTTCTGACAGCTCCTATAGATTCAATTCGTGATAATGTCCCTGACAGGGAATTGCGAGAATGAAGAATTCTTCGTCAAGTCTAGCGTGCTATCATCGTGGGTTTTCCTGACGCTTGGAAGCTAGGTTTTCACGACATTGCACATAGTTCGGGGAAGTACGCGAGTATCGGCATTTATGCCGACGCTAAGCTGTTTCTTTGAGGAGCACCAGTACTCTCGTCATGGCAGAGATCCGTGTAGAGGTCCGGCAGAAAGACGGATTATTCAAAGCAATACTGAAATGGGACTTTCATGCCGAAAATGAAAAATTTCATGGAAAAAAATTCAAAAAAAAAAGTTAAACACGCCATTCGTAGAAAGGGGGGCTTGAGCTGCGCTCAGAACTTGCGACACCCTCTGCGTTTAATCTTTCGAGAGTGAATTTGCCAAAGCAGGATCAACAAATGCACCCAGTCAAACTTTGCTTTTTGCGAAGGTGGCGGGGTACACGCCGCGCCCGTGTTAGCAGAGCATTTTTCATTTGTCAACTCACGCTGCGAGACGTTGAGTATATGGAAGAAAGATGAATAGCCTAGGAAAAAAATGATAAGAGAGAGACAAGTACGTATGAGGAAGATTTGGTGCGTGGGAAACTTTTTCTGCATTCCTTTTCAATTTTTCGGCACCCTTCGCTACCGTAACAAATTCGTTTCCGCGCTCTCGTAGACACGGGATGTAGGAGCAAATGGTGCGTATTGGAAGACTGGGAAAGGGGCCTTCGTACGCGGAGTGTTTGCACTGTCTCCAAGGGTCTTTGTTGCGAACACGTTCGAGCAGTGCAGAGTGTCGAAGTTGCGCGAATGTTGCGGTTCCGCGTGGCGAAGAAAAAAAACTGAAAATTGACAAGCGAAAGAGGAGGTGGTGGGCGGGGCGCCGGGAAGTTGTTTTTCGCGTTTGTCTAAGCACACCCCCCTACGCTGTTTTTTTTTTTTCGGGGCCTCGCACCGCGACGGAATAATTACGATCGCACGGCGTGTTTCGCCCTCCCTTTTTCAACACAGGAGCCGTCTGATCCGGTAACTTCATTCCAGCGGGGCACACACACGCAGCCGTTTTCGTGCACGTCGCAGTGATAGGGTTACCGCGCGGGGACCGCCCGCTGAGGCATTCCTCGTACCGCTACTGTCCTCGCGAGGCGGTTGAGCGATGCTCGTCGACAGTGGATGCGCGCATGTTTTCTTCCTTTCTACGCTACGTGATTGCTTCTTTCGTTACCTGTCGCTTTCTCCAATTTCGTTACCCCCCTCCCCACCTTTCTTTTTTGTTTATCTTTGAATAAAACCACTCTGGGTGGGAAGGTTAAAAAAAAAAGAATTCCGCGGTGGTGCTCATTCATTCCCCTGATAACCTGCTGTGGCGGCTGTTTTGTCCGTGTAAAGCAACAGCAGATGCTCACAGTTGTGGAACTTACTTTTTTTTTTTGCCAGTCGCCCCTAGTTCCCTCTTGTACGTGCCTGTTCCGACGATTAGTTAGCGTAAGCAGTCTTATTGGGGAAGATTGTGTAAATGTTCTAGCAGCGCTAACACGCTCATCGAATTGGGGGATTTTGTTTTTTCACCGTGTGAACGACATCTCAATTATAGAATCTGGCACTAAAGTGAATCAGCTCTTTTGCTGGCCTGGGATAGTGCATTTCTTTCTTTATTTTTTTCTTTCTTTTTTGGTCTACCACTTTTGAAGTAACTTTTCTCAACTGTGATCAACTTTCTCAACTGCCAGAACAGAACTCTTTCACTCATACGCGTGCTTAATAAGTCGTCGAGCTTTCTTTCAGCCATGCACGAGTAGATATACCAGGGCTTGTCTATTGAGAATATCCCAGCAGCGAAATTGTTTCATCCAAGCTGACTGCAAATCAGTGATTGAGTATTGCCCTCTAGGAGTACCTGTAATGGCCCCTGCTTATGAAAGCTACTTGCAAGTTTGCCCTTTCGCCCTATAGTCTCTGAATGTCCCACGCAGAAGAGACCCTTTGAAATATTCAAAACTGCAGTGACTGTTGTGCTATCATGTCGACCGTCGTCAAAGATTACAGCAACCACTTTGGAATGATGAACCACTGAATGGAAGGAAAATGTTGACGTGACCAAAGATGTCAAGGAGGAATTACATCGATACGATGATAAACACTTGCTTAATGAACTTTCGGAGTATTTTGAGTATACACTTAAATCACAGGTCTAGTCATAGACAGTGATATGAAACGGCAAAAAAAAACTTGTTTAAAATCGGTTGGTGTTTGGATGTCCGCTGTGAGCCCCGTCAGATACAGTCTCATTTGGATTCATTGACTGGTGTCGAGTTTTGTAATGCACTTGTATGTATTCCCAACAATTGTTAACTGTTGGCAGTTATCTATATAAACAAAACTGTTGCTATGTCGGCGAAATTTGTACAGGGCAGTCTTATACAATAACAAATTTTACAAAGCAGGTAAAAATGGTATCAGCAAAATCAGCAGTTATAAGCTTCCTATCCTTTCGTACAGGTGTCACAATTTTGTGTTGTCCCTGTCAGGGATCATGTGAAGGTAAATTGTGAAAGAAAGACAGTAACGACATTAACCATGATTCGCAGTGACGGATTCTGCTATGCCATGTAAGTGGAACGATAACGAAGCTAGAACAAAGACGCGTTGCCGCCAGCATTATTTCCTGCATTTCACTAATGCATAAGAAAGACAAAATTGGATGTTATGAGTGACTTTAAAAGTCCAGGAAATCTAGCTCAAACTTAGCGAGTGGTTCGGATTGCCCCGTGCCTGTCATCTAACATTCACTTCTAGAAACACACACAATAGCGAGACGTGTTGACTCTGAAGCGAGGACAACATGATGACGCGAAAGCTTTAATTGGATGTCCGATCAGCAACTTTCCGGACACAAGCTGCCCTTTTATTTGGCCGAAAGCCTACGTCCACAGAACTGCTGATTAGGATTAATGTTAGGATGTTGTAGGCAGCCGGTGAATCTAGCCTTGCATAATTTGCAGGTGATTGCCCCGCCCGGTTTCCTCTTTGCTGATTGCATGTATTGTCCTTTTGTTTCTTTTATTCTACTAAGCACAGGCAAACTCTTATAAAAGTCGCGCTTAGCGTGACGTAAGCCTGCATAAGCTGGCGACCTCTGTGCTATTCAACGCGCACTATTGTGCCGGTACTCTATCTCGCGGCACCATACCCGAAACATAATTGTCACTCATCACCAGTCACGTGCGAGGCCTGTAGCATTCAAAAATTTCAAGGGAAGTCGTGACACCTGTTTCCTGAAGATCGAGTGATCACGCGGAAACACAATATCACTCACGCTGTCGCATGGCGAGCCTAAGCGTTGCAGTTTCTCAAATAAACCTTGCCGTTCCCCCTTAAGCTAACGACACTTGGGCAAACAGTGTTCTGTATCACCACTTTCCTTGCAACTGCTGCGGACGCCCAATCAGATCCGTTTGCTGGCTGTCCGAGATCGCAGTCACCCTTATAACCGTCACTGAGTGTTCGTGGTATAACGGCAACGCAAGTACCGGTAAAAGTTCTTCCCATTTTTGCCCGCGTTTCATTTCAGGGTTTCAGGTGAGCGCTAGACTCAGTCGCCTTGTGCTTTTTGCATGTGTGTTTTTTGTGTTCTGATGCCCTCTATATAATTTAATATGATACTTTATTTAGTAAGATCATTTGAGGCAACCTGTCAGCTTATGTAACTTACGTACCAATCGCTGCGCCCGCGAGTCGAAATTGCACATGTAAACACAACGAGCATGCAAAACGCTGTCAATAGATTAATCAATTGAAAATCGTGTTAGAAAGAATTAAGCCACTGTCAAACTAATTTTCTCCTCTTCTGGAACATTATGTCGCGGAAGAGCGAGATAATAAACGTTTATTAGTACTTCCTATTAGTGACTAAAGTGTACGTACGAATAAACGTTTATTTTCTCTCGCTTGAAGCAAAAAAAAAGGACTGCATTTTTTAATACCTGGGCCCATGTTTATATAAGCGCGTCTTGCGCTGAAAATATTTGTAAAAGAAAATTTAAGTCAACACCGATGCTGGGAGTACAATTAGCCAAGCCGGTCGACCATTGGCAAAAAGCACTTTCGAAAGTGAAGTTTCGATTATTTGGCCTCGATTAGTTTGTTTACGCATCGATTCGAACGGAAATTTTCTGAATTCTTGCGTTAGTTTCTGATTGCCTGGCGCTTCCTGTTTCGTGCACAAGTAAATTAATGGAAAAACACACTCAAAAACATTGTTTTTTTTCCTATATGGTTTTCGTCTTTCATATATCGTATAGTGTATTCTTTCTAGCTTTTTATCCATTTTACATCAATAAAAATACTATGGATTGTGTGAGGAAAAACTTGGTTCTGAAAGGAAAAGTAACCTCTAATAGAACACATTGCGTCCGGTGGCTACATCACCACCTGCCAAAGGCGTGCACCACGGAGGAGGTCCGCACCAGATTGATTTCGTTCGTTCACGCCTGCAGCATTTCGTCAGGTGGGCCCAGGGCAGTGAGGCTGTGCTCCCTACACTCTTCAGGCAGCCAGTCTCGTTGGCCGGCTCGCTAGTTCGCAGCGTAATTAGCGTCTTTCGCCTGGTCGCTACACCCCCGGGGAGGATGACCACCGATGCAGGATAATTAGCGCGTAGCCTTGAGACCACTTCTTCGTTGTGGGCCACTAGGAAGTCGACTGATTGCTTTAGAAAAAGAGGAAAAAAAAGATCTGAAATGAAATTTTATACAAAAGGATCGAGACGGAGTGAGTGAGTAGGCGTGTGTTATGAAGAACTGAAGTAAAACGCACTTCAGTAATTTCTGTGGACCTACGCTAAAAAAGGTTGTGTCAAAGTGACCTCCTACTTCCCTCTCTTTGCCTTATTTCTCATACGTCATTTTAGAGTACCCAAAATCCGTTGTACAGCGAGCACTACTTAAAGAGCACTATGGACTGCTTGGACATATAGGTGCATGACCCTTAACGATTGCTTGTTCTCAGGAGGATGGACTTCTAGGCGGGACCAGAGTCATAGAGCCCTTTTAACTTTCTTAACTAAAACGGACTTGGCGTCACGTTTGTAGGCACTTTTCATGCGACCACGTTTTTTTTGCGTGCATTTTTCCTCTTTTTTTAACTTTCCTCTTCTCTCTCCTTCTTTCTTCCATTATTTCATTTATGCCTCCTTTTTTCAAAGGAGCAAGCAGGCGTTGTACCCCTATAGGTGGCAGCTGTCAGCCTGTCCCCTCCCTATTTCCTCTTTTTTTAGTGTTTTGTAAGTACTCAAGCCAAATAATAATAATAATAATAATAATAATAATAATAATAATAATAATAATAATAATAATAATAATAATAATAATAATAATAATGTGATATATTATTATTATTATTATTATTATTATTATTATTATTATTATTATTATTATTATTATTATTATTATTATTATTATTATTATTATTATTATTATTTATCAACAACATCATCAGCCTGTTTGAGACCACAGCAGTGCAAAGGCCTCCACTAATGATCTCCAGTTCACCCTATCCTGTGCTAGATGACGCCATTTTATCTCTGCAGACTTTTCAATTTAGTCACTCCATCAAACTACGTGGTCCTCAACTGCGCTCCCCATACCTTGGTAACCATTTTGTTGCTCTCATCGTAAGCCGGTTCTCTGCTCTACGCATTACATGGCCAGCCCTGGCACATTTCTCTCGCTTTATGTCCACTAGGATATCTGCAACACCCTTTTGTTTCCTGGTCCATTCATTCTGCTGCCCCCCGACCTCTTAATGTCATTCCTGGCATTTTACGTTTCATTGCCCGTTGCATGGTCCCCAACTGTTTCCCTAGTTTGGTTATGTTCTTTGTTTCAGCCTCGTACGTTAGAACTGGTAGTATGCAGTGATTTTATATTTTATGCTGTAGTAACAGTGCAGATCGGCCCACAATATTTGTGAGTGCCTGCTGAATGTGGCCCCGCCGTGGTGGTCTAGTGGCTAAGGTACTCGGCTGCTGACCCGCAGGTCGCGGGATCAAATCCCGGCTGCGGCGGCTGCGTTTCCGATGGAGGCGGAAACGTTGTAGGCCCGTGTGCTAAGATTTGGGCGCACGTTAAAGAAACCCAGGTGGTCAAAATTTTCGGAGCCCTCCACTACGGCGTCTCTCATAATCATATGGTGGTTTTGGGACGTTAAACCCCACATATCAATCAATCTGCTTAATGTGCTCCAGCCCATTATTCATAACTGAATTTGTTTTTCGTGATTACGTTCTCCCCTCACCAGTTGCATCGGCAAACATATTCTTGTACACACTCCAATCTGTGTTTCAAAATCTTGAACTCTTTCTCTTTTGCCAGACTTTTCATCCTTATCATTGTCTGCATTATATTAATTTTAGGTGTACTTTATAGATTTCTTGGTTTAATTCATGAAACCCTTTTTTCCAGTTCTTCGCTATCTTTAGTGAAGAGCATTATATCATCTGCAAATTGTAGGTTGTTGAGCCAATCTCCGCCACACATGATTCATGATTCTTCCCAGTCTAGCTGTTTAAACACTTTCTCCAAGCATGCTGTGGTCAACATTGGAAATATAGTATCATCTTGTCTCATTCTCATTTTGATCGCAATTTTATCGCTTTTATTTTGGAGAAGCTAGTTAGCTGTGGAGTTTTTGTAGGTGTTGGCTCAGGTATCGACATGAGATTTAAGTAGTCCTTGTCGAGGAGGTGCATTTGAGGCTGTATATATCTCTACTGAGTCGAATGTCTTCTCAAGGTCTATGAAGGTCAAGTAAAAGGACGTTCTTATGTTAAGCAGTTTTCTCCGCTATACCTGATTTATCACAAGAATGTGATTCATCATTCCTGAACCCAGCTTGTTCTTTTGGATGGTGTAAATCAAGTGTTTCTCTTATTCCGTTTGAAATTGCCTTCGCAAATATATTGTACATCACCGAAAGTAAAACGACGGGCCTATAGCGCCATGAATGTTTTATGTCTCCCCTCTTAGATATTAGTATACCATTAGTGTTTTTCCAGCTGGAACTGTTGTCGTTTTGAGGCACTGATTGTCTGGCAAGCTTCTTTCAAATAAGTTCTCCGTCTTTAATTAGACCGGCACTTATTCCGCTACGTGCAGCGGCTTTTCCGCGTAGTATATGACGTATAGCCTTTATACTCTCGTCGGTAGTTACATACGGGGCTCTCGCATCTTGCTTGTCACCACTTCCAATCGAGGTTGGATATCCTATGACAGGAACAGCCATCGCCGGTAACCAGCTCCAGGGAAATGACTATAGGGAAGGTAACCGAATTCTACCTATACATGGACACGCACTGCTGTGCTCGGTGAAAATGAAACACTTTGATCTCAAGGTCACTGACTCTGACCAACACTGTGATGACGGTCACCAACACTGTGATAAGGGGACTGACACATATCACGTGGGGTGGGCCTGTCCTAAATGTTCAGCTCTCGCACCCACCTATGCCCTACCAGAGAGGTAGCCCTGCTAGGTTGCTGTGTAGCCCTGCTAGGTTGCTGAGACCTATAGGCCCAAAGGCCTTGGCCAAGAGGGCCAAACCGGCGGCTTCAACCTGTTCCCTGTCTAAGGACTCCAACCAGGATGTGGGGGCTGCTGCGTGGGTCCACTAGCATGCCACATTTAATCGCCACCATATCTCTTTTATGGCAACACCAGTTTAAAGCTCTGAACTGAATATGTTTTGTCTGTTCGTTCTTCCCGCTCCAACGCCATTGTGCTGTCCAAGATATAATCCATCATCCCCTGCTTTACATTAACGATTACGAGAGGACTCGACAGATCTTCCATAAATACTATCGTGGAAAATTTCGTTGAGGTAAGCCAAATTTGTGGAAATGTACGGACCAGCCACAGAGCTGTCGCGCGACATTTGCGTTTGCAAGCCTTTGTGGGGCTGTAAAGTCTGTGCTACCCAGACTCTGAGAACAGTAGCGTCTGCGCACGTATCACAGAAGTCAAAGTGGTTGCAACTGCAGTGGACGAAAACGACGTTGGGTGTATTGCAAAGCATTTGTTTTTTTTCGTTCTTCTTGTGGGGGCAGTTAGGCAGCACCATGCAATGGAGCAAAAACGCCAGCATGTTAGCAAAATATGTTTCGGCTTACCCTTCCCCGCGTATCACGTAAGATCAGGGACGGAGGGGCCATGGAAGTGAGCTTATTTGCTGTTTTTTTGCAACTATTATTTGTAGCTGTCGGACACCTTATGCGGTTCTTTTCGGTTAAAAATTTTTTTCAGTCAGTTAAGGAACAGCGCAATAAATTGAAACAACCCGAAGTTAAGGAACCGTAATGAAAGTCGCGAACTTGCACACACCCACGATGAAAGAAAACAAGAGAGTGCGCCAACAGATGCGCAACCAATGCGGCGAGCAGATGTGTATGCAAGGGGCGCGCCTTCCTTTCCCGGGCTGACCTTGAACTTTCTTCCTGGATGGTGGGCCATAATTACGGCCTCTAGCTCATTCCCACTCGTCGATAATGGCACTCCGCCTTATCCCGGTGATCCCCGTGCTCTTTCCTCCAGACGCAACGGTTAAGCAACCTACATAGGACGTGGACATCGCACGATAGTCGCGCATGCGCATTGCATCCCAGAAAGGTACGCTAGACCAAGACCTTGTATGTTGCGATGCTGGCCATGGTCTAGTCTCCGCATTAAGCCATTATTGACGCAGCTTACGTGGGTTCTTGTGCAACTTCACTCGCCTGCCGTGTTTCTCACAAGGAGCTGCATGTTGGAGATCTTCCCTTTCGCCTGAATCGTCGTGGGGTTCCGGCCGACATCTGCCTTCCCCCGGAAAACTATGGGTGATGTGGACAACTGCGTAATAATTATGTGAATTGGATGATGGTTGGGCTCGTACTATCCCGTCTTGAGCCGGACGGCACCGCTAACAAGAAGGAGAGAGGGTGGCTGGTGTGGAGGGACTCGGCGGCCCAGCAGATAAGCGAGATGCTCGAATGACGAAGCAAGAAAGATCCTCAGCACCTTAACCCAATTGTCAATATGTAAAATAAACTTTTTGTAACAATAATAAACGGTAGCATTTTCGAAATCTAGATACTTAAGCCTTTTTGTAACACCGCTCAAAGAGACACTCGAGGCTTTTTAACAAAAGAATATGCCCCTCCGCTCACCTTTGAATATTTCACCGAACACTACTTTCGTGGAAGGATGACCAGGCACAATGAAGCATGTTGCGTACCACAGAGCTCTTACGCCTCCGTGTAGATCAGACTTCCTTGCTGAGCTAACCTGCCAAGAGGATGTCACGTTGCGGACGATTTGTGTCAAGATTGGGCTTACCCGATTTCTGACCATTCTCTGTACGCTACATTACCATGGCTAATATGGCACATCGTGTTACTTTTGCGGCTCCCCAATTCACGACTTGACTGCGGCACTTATGATGTGAACTTGTCATTATTATTATCGGCATCATCATCACGAACCTGACTACGCCCACTGCCGGGCAAAGGTGTCTCCTGTGTTCCTCAAAACAATCCAGTCATGTGCTTACTGCTCCCACGATATACCCTGCAAGCTCCTTAATCTCATCTGCCTACCTAATTTTGTGCTGCTTGTGCTCTCCCGTCTGTGTGTTTTGCGCTACTTTAATAATGGAATATTAACAACTCGCCCAACAACACACCCTTCTGATGCCTATACGTAACGCTTTGTCTCCCCCTCGTGCGTTTGCCTTCTGTTTAAATTAATGCAATTACTCTTCTCTTAATCACCAGCAGTTGTCCTGCCTACGAGCTGCCTGCCCCACCGATGGCCATTTTTTCCTACTTGATTTAACTTTGATGCCTTCAACAAACGCTTCTTTCTTCTCCCACTCTGCTGTCTTTCTGATTCTTTAGAGAGAAAGAGATAGGTTTATTTGCAGAAAGCCCGAGATGTGAGCCTTATCGATAGCATGCTTTAGCTTTCCTCTTGAGGGATAGTGGTAAGCTAGCCTCCATGGTTTGAGAATGCTTGTCTACAGTGCTGCACTCCATTCTTATTAAAGGCGATAGCCTTTCTTGGCGAACTTCGACGCAAAAATTTTGGTCTCTCTTTGTGTACATTTGTCTGTTTGTCCACTCTTAGCGATACCGGGTACTCTGAAAGGCACCACACGAAATCCCAAATGGCCGACCCTATCCACTGTGCCCACCAATATTGCTCAAGATTCAGCGTTCATACTTGTGCGATTCTCAAATAAGAAGCAATTATTGCACATATCTGAGGCACCGTAACACGTATATTATCTGTATGTGCATCTTTTACTACAAAAGGTGTACATAAGGAATTTTAAGGACCGTAGCGTTTATCACGCTGCGCTGACCATGCAACGCTTGCATGAAAAGGCGAGTGTTTCCAGCGCTTTGCTAAGACGACATGGTGGTGGCACCTACCCGTCGCCTTGCGTTCAACTCCTTATCACCTCTGAGACAGGCGCGCACGCCCTCTATATATATATATATATATATATAGATATATATATATATATATATATATATATATATATATATATATATATATATATATATATATATATATATTTATAACTTAATGGGTCTAAACTACTCTATGACTCCATGGACCAAACAAATTTTGTACTCTGCCTCATACATAAGGTGAAATGCTGTGGAAGCTCTGCGAAGAGTTCAGTCAGCAAAATGTGTGAGGTCGGGTGTCAAGTGCTTGCGTTTCGTCGTCGTAAATGTGGCCTCTGCGATTGGCTCCAGATGCGCGTTAGCAGAAATATTATCAGAGGCCAAGATACAAAAGCTAGAATTTACTGGTAACTGTACAAACAAAGCGGTTTGTTTATTTTAACAGCACAAAGCATCTTAGTTCACAACTTCTTGGGGCAAACTCATATACTGCAAATAGTCTCGCTAGCTTCGTTACACTTGATGTATGAAATGGCGCATAGTTTGCGGCGAATTATCGTACGCATCGGTGGGAGACTTGCACCGCTATTAGCATTCTCGACTGGTTTTTCATTCTTATTCCCGGTAACGCACAAGTCGAAGAGGTATCTCATAGAGCGATTGCTTGCTTGAATTATTAATTAGTTTCTTTTTTCTGCTGGCGCTGCAGTAGTGGTACCCGTTGCTTTAACTGTAGGAGAACCAACAGTACGTTGCTGAAATAACTTAGTCGAGACTGGAGGTTCTCTCGCAAGACAAACATGTGTTTTATTAGGACAAGAATATTTGTTTTTAGGCAGTGTTGTTACGTAGAGCAATTCAACTCCTCGTAAAAGGTGCAAAATCTTTTGACGGCAAATTCGAATACACTTACGAGCATAGTATGAAACTTCTCTTAAATTTTTTTTTTACTATTAATGTACTTCAAAGAAGACATTACTATTTCAACATCAAAGTGTTTTATGCCGGAGTCAACCAAGAGTTCTGTGACTTATTATCGTCTGAAAAATGATGTCGAAAGTAATGCACTTGGTCATATGGAAAAAAAAAACTTTAAAAGTTTCATCTGCGGGTGTTGAACCCAGGACCACAAATGACGGGCTTGCCATGATCGTACGCTCTGAAGGCTTTACAAACGTGCCATTTTTATCCCACACTTTCCTCTCATAGTGCACTTGGTCGGCGGGGTGGTGTCGCCGTTTGCGAGCTGAAGTGAAGCATCTTGAACATGTCCTCTGTGATTGGCTCCGGCAAGGCGTCGCGTCCGTCGCACCGCGTGCGTTTTCGCGTAGGCTTGGCGTTGTTTTTTTGTCAACGCCTTGACACACCGCAAGTTGGCGACCTTCGCTCAAGCCTCGGCCACCATACCTCTGCCTCGCTCATAGCACCTATACATAATAATAAAAAATGCTGACAAACCTATTCCGGCCTCGCCTGGCTGTAACAGCGCCTTACGAAATATCGCGACCGCACTATACAAGAGGCACGCTGCGTTTCTCTTTAGCAAGGCCCAGATGGGGTATTAAATGACATGCCGTGAGATGGTGACCTTAGCCCTAGTTCTGCGTCCAACAGCGACGCTTTTCTGGCTGTCACATTTTTTCTCGGATTCCGCGCCCACTGTTACCTACTACAGCTACGGCAAAGGTTACTTTAAAAATTGATCACAGACGTAACTCGTCGGGGTGAAAATGTGCCACCAAGCGTCAACGTGGGTGCGTGCATGTTGAACGGCGCTAAGGCTGCCAAACACCAATAGAAATTTCGCAAGCTCTCTTATATTAACATGCAGTAAACGTTCCGTTGAAAAGACACGTTTTACATACCGATCTTCATGACAAAGAGATGAATCACGTTTTTTATTTGTATTTTTTTGTTTTTCGTCAGCATAACTACGATTTTTTTTAATTCGGCTTCATTTGCAATGGACATCAAGCACAGGATTGTGTTTGCGGTAAAGAATGCCAAAGCTTCTCCAAAAAGTACTGAACATAAAACGTATATCGAATACATTGTACATAATATTCAACAGTGTAGGATAAAACATACTTAAACGCCAAGAACTTTCGTTGTAGAATTCAGGTACTGAACAAGGGGTGAATAGCGGGCTAGTTGGTAGAGGTTCTTAAAAGAATTAAGAAATAGAAAACAGCACAGTTACGGGACGAAGCGAATAAAACACATGTGGACGGGCGATGTCTTCGTCTTTTTCTGCTTATTCCTTCGTTAAGTGACTCAAATACGCGCTCATACTCAGAGTGATTGCCAGTTTCAGGACACCCCCCAAAAATACTTCTTACGCAAGCAATGTTCATAAGGATAGCAAATCCTGACGCCAGATATATGAGCCAACATTAAAAATCCTCGTAGAATAAAGCTTTCTCAAATAGAGCCCCAATATTGCTTCAGTGTGCGTATGCCGGCAGACCGGAATTGGCCTACTTGGACGGGTTCAGCTTTTGGAGTATATACACCTCGTGCACATAAATTTCTTATAACAACTGCCCAAAACACTCCTCTTAATACCGCTTCGGATTGAAATACAATGAGCTTTGCGTAACTGCACTGTGAGAGAGGAAGCGAGTCATATAATGTTACTTTTCGACTTGACAGGCAGTCTTTTCTCTTGGTATTCTATACTGGGCCGTTTTTGAGCGTGTCGTTGCTTTAGGCAAGTTCTCCTGTTGATTTCAATGGTGCTGACGGTTATATTCCTTATAACATTTGGCAAACATTTCTGTACGTACGTGGAAGTTTAGCCAAAGTATGCGGTGGTTGCCTGCATTGTGAATAATGCTTAGGTAGCGCAGCATCACAACTGAGCTCCACGTGTGTCAATTTCAACAAATTATAGCAGTTTGAGTGAAGATGTTTGATAGAATTAACGCCAAATGACAGTGCGCCATAGTTACAGGGACATTTTCTTGCAATAATGGCTGCCTTCTTGACGCAGCCAGAACAAAAAAAAATTCGCCCCGTATATGCATGTTACACCGCAAATGTCGTCGAAAGACGATAGTCTTGCGTCTGAAGAGCGTGAAAAAAACGTTTATTTGATGTTCTGCGCAAGAAAATCTGTAAATGGTATTCTGGATGCGCTGAGTGCCTCGAGCGTGCAGCGGAGGCTAACGAGCACATCAAGTCACGTCACACGTGAAACATGAAGGCTATCTGGCAGTTATCCTGAAAAACGAAGCGCGCCGCGTGCACGCCCCTCTCGGAAGCGATAAGGTGCAGAACGCAAGGCGGCCGATAGGTGCCACTACCGTGTCGTCTTAGCAAAGCGTTGAAAACACTTGCCGTTTCGTGCAAGCGTTGCATGGCCAGCGCAGCGTTATAAAGGCTACGATCCTTAAAATTACTTATGTATGCCTTTTTTAGTAAAACATACACATACATAATATGGACGTGTTCTTATGGTACCTCAGATGTGCGCAATAATTGCTTTTTAATATACAATCGCGCAATATGAACGCTGAACCTTCAGTAATATTGGTGGGCACTGCGGATGGATTCGGACGTTTGGAGTATCATTGGGTCACTTTGGTGCCGTTTAGGGTATACCGTTAAGGGTGGACAAGCAGGCAAATGTCCATACAGACAGACCAAAATTGTTGCGTCGAAGGTCCCCAATAAAGACTTAAAATATGAGGGCAGTGCAAGGGACATACTTTCAGGCGAAATGTCAGATTTGGCGAACATCATTCTGCGTTATTATCACTTATTAGTTTTGTAAATGGAATTGGCCACCTTACGCATAATCGACGTTTTTCATTTTCCTGTGCTGCCCTGTAACGGCTTAATAGAGTTTTGGTCAACCGTGATTGCCAGAAGCAATGCCTCCCAGATGAAAAGACGTTTCGCAACTCTTGCGCCAAGGAAAAGGCGCTTGCGTCGGAGCATCATGATTAAAAAGGCCGATCGCCTGCTCAGGGCAGTTTCAATTGTAGTCCAGCTGTGGCTACCCGTTAAAAGAAGAATCACGCCACCTCCCCTCCTCTGTCGACCACAGTCCTCCAATTTCGGTGACAATGTGCATTGATGCTGCAGTTGGAAGAGTCCAATATTTAGCGAGGAACGCTTGTTCGTAATACCTTGAACGTCGATTCATTTTATCGCATCATCATCGTGCTCATTTATAAACCCTTAAAGACTTCTACAAGGCATTACATATGAGGGCAGAGTATTAGGGACATGTAATGGCAGAAACGTAGGGTTTGAATGGTAAGTGAAAAATCAAAGTAACTATACAGCAAATAAACACAATAAACATGGTAAATAGGAATAATGTAAAAACTGATACACCTGGTAGGTAATTGGTCGCGAACACCAAGTACGCCTTAAAAAAAGAAAAACAAACAACTTCATTGTTGAGAAGAAGCTGATTGACGAGTTGGACGGCGGGAGAGTTAGCAAAAACCGGAAGACCACAACACTTTGAATTTGACTGGGTCGTGCTCCTGAACAACAAGTTCCGAAAGACTGTCTCAGTGTTCAATTGCTGGAGGCAGGAATGATTTGTTAAAAGCTCGAGTTGATTCATGGAGTCGTTGAACACTTTTAGAGTGGAACAGTCTTGTGGAGATATCACTCTTACTAGTAGTCGCTGGATGCAGTCAGAGAAGTAATCTATAAGGTCTAAGTAACCCTTCTGGTGAAATATCTATGTAATCAGTATTTATTGTTCGGGTGCCCGCATTCGCTAATCTGGCGTGAAAGGCCGTAACAATAACTTTAAAAGGTTCGGGCCCTTCTTTTATGAGGTTAGCGGTGATTTGTCTTTCCCACTTTTTTAAGCCACAAGTTGTTCGGAGAAGGGAAAGCCGCGCATGTTACATGTTTTGCAATGCGCATCCAGCTTCCGGTCGAAGGCGATTTGGTGAGTGCAGTAACGAAGATTCACATACGATTGAGCTCTAGTTGATGAATCGGCGAACGTAATTGTTGATTTGGGGTAACGGGCCTCAGGTAACAGGCGTCTACATTGTCTACCTCGGAGAGTCACTTATTCTTTGCAAAGTCATGGAAATCTACACCAAGAATGAAGAAAGGTGTTCCAAGTACAACTTAACTCGCACAAAGATCCTTATTTAGCGAGAATACAAAGAAACGAGACATACATCACTTTGCGAAACTGTACCTTTGCTTGTTGTTCCGAAGAACCATCGAGTTTCGTTTCCTACTTTGAAAACTGCATCAAAGAGGTCAGCTGCAACAGTGGAGAGTTCTATAAACTCGCTGATTTTAATTAGGCCGACCTTCTGAGAATATGCCAGCAGGTGGTCAATTTGTGGAAAGATATAGGCGGGTGTAGCTGACGTAAAGTGTGTTTGCCTTTTCGACGTCTATTTGTTGAAACAAGCGCGCATGGGTATCTGTCTAGCACAAGGCTACTGACAGAGCGCCTTTCCGTCGTCCCTCTTCGTGCAAAAACATTCAGATAGTACAGTAGCGTTTTCATGTATAGATACGAAATCCACACTAAGTGTTTTTCGTGTGCCTGGAGGAGAGACGAAATGAAGGTCACAGAGCTTTGTGACCGCTTAGGAGCGCAAATCGGGAAGCTCATTTTGGACAGCTTTTACGGCAGTTGGTTATTTAGGCATGTCGCTTAGTCGTGGCTCAGATGCCTCGCCCGAGCTGTCGCTGACTAGAGTCGCTTGGTGTGGTGAATGATGACAGAGGTAAAAAAAAATCATCCACAGTTTTATTTTCCACCTTAACTCGGGCAAATGGTGTGTTCTGCATGGTAACACTGTAGTATTACTTTGCAATCAGGATATCTTCACAAAGTCAACGCTATGGCAGAGTAAAGCAGAAGGGCAACACGATGTAGAAGTGCCGAATCGTCGTATTACTTAAAGTGAGCAAAATCAAGGGGCACGAGAAATAGGCAGACGCACAGGAGAAGTTTGAAACTATGCTGTGTGTGTATGTATCGCGTCCTGGTCATTTGATTTGTCTTCTTCTTATCCTTGCAGGTGCACCGTTCAGGACAGCGACAGTTCGCCAAGGATGACGACATAAAGAAAGAAAGGTAAGAAGCGTGAGAAAAAAAAACGGCAAACACTGGAACAATAGGGAAAATCAACAATCAACAACAACGGCAGTATTACCTGTCTATGATATTAGCCATAGGAGATAGTGATGTAGATAGTTTCGTGGCACCGCAGGCTATAAAACAGGATCTATTGGTGACAGTTTTAGTTAAGACCTTGGGAAACGAAAGGGAGGCGGAGATTCTGCGAGTCCTAAGCGGGATCAAGAGCGGGAGCAAGGCGCTAACGTACATTCTACTCATTCGTTTCGGCAACCCACAGGTCTGCTCTATTTTATCTCGATTATACGAGAGGTAGCAAGGAACTGCGTGCAAAATTATAAAATTTGATCGTTTGTTTGCGTTTTGCATTGGTCAAATATTTAGCTAACAGTCTTGCTCTTTTCCTCTGGGCATGACACATACTCAATGTAGGTGATTGGTCGAGTATAAAGGGAATTTTCCTGATGATTTCGGCATTGCTTCATTCCTAGGAGTGCTAGCTAGTTAATTATAATTTGAGGTGTTAATTACCAGTTTGAAAATATGTAGTACACGCACAACTTAGCCAGAGAATCTTTTAGTCGCAGTCTGTCTTTCAGTTGGCACCCTCTAGCTTGTGCAACTTTCCTTTCGGCACTTTCGCCTTTTGTTTTTTTCTTGTTGAAGTTGGACTTATATGTTTTCTTTTTTCTTCGCCTCTGGAAGAAGTGTAAGATACAATAACTTAATTTTAAATGATTTAACATCAGGTAAAGTTGAACATGGAAGAACAAACTATGTCGCTTTTTTGCTGCGTGTTTAGGGAAAAAGTGCATGGGTGAGCGCAGCCTCCATGCGCCCGCCCACGTGACCATGACTGCCGCAAAAGATTTCGTGTTGACCGTAATAGTGCTGTCCGTAATAGTGTAATAGAGTTATCCAAAGATAGAAAACTCACACCATATCACCGCAGTAAATGATGAGTGTGGTGAAGCTTCGAAGGGTTTTATCGGCAAACTGTGAAGATCCATCTGTCCGTCCGTCCATGCGTCTATCTGTCTGTCCGTCCGTTCGTCGCTCTGCATGCTCGTCTGTTTGTATGTCTGTCCATCTGTCTGTACGTCCATGCGTCCATCTAGTGAACACTCGAAGTACCGCCATCTCGAATCTTTTCATCATATATTCATCATATACAAGTACCGCTATCCTGCGGACATTCCAAGAAATAAAACGGCTACTACATGCAGGAGACGCATGAGCCCCGCCTTAAGGAGCTCCGCCCCTAAAACACTGCGTCTTATTTAATGCCTCTCAACACAATAGTTACCGTAGCAAGCTGTGTTGTCGCAAACGGGGCAATGTCGTGCAACAATATCTAATTCCTTGTGTGCCCTTTCAACTCCATAGCCCTAACTACTTCAAAATAACTAAACCAATAAGTCTCACTCTTCCGTTCGTAATCTTCAATTATTGATTAAAACGTGTCCCGCATGCACCATATCCTGCGAACATTTGCAAGCAGAAATGATGTTTGACTAATGAATAAATTCGTTTACTAATAAGAAGAACCAAAGCGCTAGCCTTCAGCAAACGGTGCACAGTACGGCGAACAGCGTTTTACTGTTCGTAATAGTAATCAACTTTTTATCTTATGCCCCTATATGTATTGGAAGGCAATCAGACGCCGGAATCGCCTCCACATTTATGCGAATGGTATAGTTTCGGCCAATTCGTGCATGTCGTGTGCAAATAACACCGTTTTACCTCGTGTTTGTAGTATAAAGTATAAAAGCGGGTCTCCAAGGAGAAGGAAATTCAGGGATAGATAGTTACACTTCATTATCACAACATATTGTTTCCTTTTAATACTTTTGAACAGTACTTCGCCCATGTAACGATGACCTGGATTGAAAGCGGGAGTGCGGACTCTAGCTGCTCTAACCATCTCCTTCGCGTAGACGTTTTCTGTGGTGAACCGCAAAAAAAGAAATTGGTGAGTATTCTGACGGTTCGGCCTAGCGCCAGTGGAAGCAGCAGCACCATGCACGTTGCCAGTTGGGGAGCGGTGGAGGAAGGTATCTCGTTCGAGACGCCGTTAATATTCTGATCGCGCGAGCGTGGAGCGAAGACTCGTTGGCCTACACAGCTTCTGTACAGAACCTGCCCCATGCACTCGTATCCACGGAGTCTCGCTTAGACGCCGATAGGCAGGGTGGAAGTTCAAGGCGCACTGGTCTTGAATGATTTAGCAAGCCGTGCTGCGAGGCAAGCTCTCTTCCTTGCGAAGCTCAATGCAAGGCAGTGCTTTCATGTCACGCCTTCGGATTATCGTCTATGCGGGTTGTTTCGCGACGCGACCTCCTGCGCAGAAGTCGCACGTCATCGTCAAGTGATAAGCCAGCTCACTTTTAATGACTGCTCACGTGCTGCAGTGTATCACCATTGTAGGAGCCGCATCTGCACGGTAGAGTTTTTCTGGCTGTGATCGCAAGATGAATTCGAAAGTACTAGCTGCCATGTTTATCTACATTTTCCTCTAAGAATACTCCCGATCTGAAATTGCTATACTCCGTACCTCTTTCTCAGCCATGGAAAGCAAGATCTTGCCAGGAAGAGATCACTAATTGTAGAACCATAGTTTAACATCTCATTGACCCATGAAGCGAACTGCGTGTTATGGCACTTGCATTGACTGGTGTCTGTTTTAAGGAAGTTTCAATAACAAATTACAGGAATATGTTAGTGCAAACTCTGGAAGCTGTGCGACCATGGTCGAGGTCAGATACCTAATGATATATATATATAGTGCACCTGGTCAAGCGAATAACTCCTGGGCTACTCTGGTGAGTGTCCACATTAATATATTGGCGGTTATGCGCCGCGAGATTACCCTTTATTTACTGCTGAATAACCACGACTGGTTCGCACAACTCCCGGCAGTCCAGGCTTGGCCTGCGCGTCCCGACTTGGAAGCAGCCCGTGGGCTCCCCTCAGGAAAAACTAGGGCATGACTTCTTCTATATAGTTGAGTGCCTATCTTACAATGATAATCAGGTCAGTATTGTATTAGTAGTGTCGCCGAGGCGCACCAGCTTAGACGTTCCAGCGGCTACAAATATTGTTTGCTACACTACCTATTAGAAAAAGAACACACGAGCAGTGTATGCGATCTATTTTGTTGCAAGATTTGCCGACGGACGTTGCACTTGCACTTCCCTGTCTTATCAAAGGCACAGCGGTGCGCCTGTGCGTGCAGAGCTCTATACTTATGCATTGTGCCTTTACCGCAATAACCATTCACATTTGCAGTCGAGCCCGCGTGCCGTAAGCCTTTGCTGTGTCGTTTAAAATGACGTAAAGCTTTCTAGTCTTTTCTTTGGATAGTCGCTGCATCCGCCTGCCAGTAGGCACATTGTGCACAAAAGGAAGTCCCCAGCCGGTCTGAGAACTGGCTAACCTCCCTGTCCTTCCTCATTTATTCCTCCTCCTCCTCCTCCCCAGATATCGTCGCCACCTATGTGTTTACTCACCTCAACCGTGAGGGGGTTTCTTCATGGTGAGGTCATGCACGGACGACAGCGATGATCGTGGCACCAGAGTAACAGGACGTGGTATCTACATGTTCTTTCCGAAATCAGCCTTATTTGAAGTTTCGCGCGGTCTAGGCGCGCTCTCGCTGTTTAGGCTTCACGACGCCTCTTAAAGAACACGAGAGCGGTGCGTTATTACCAGGGAATCCACAGGTCACGCTATAAAAACCGGCACCTTCTTCAAGCGTGCAGAAACGAAATAATTTCGCGCTCTGCCGGCCTTCTTCTTGGGCCACGGGCACCAGGGTTTCGGGCCTGGCATATGACCTCCCCTGTGAAGGCAACGCAACGCGTCGAATCGCGAGGTAGTTTATTCGCTGGGCGAGATAAAAAGCGCAGCATAGACTGTCTGGGCTGTAGCATATAATTTTACGTACTCTCATTCAGTGTCATACCTACTCGCAGACTTCGTTAAAGTGAGCTCAGACAATGAAGTGCGTGATATTTGCAGCCTCTAGTCGAGCTTCCACCATCCTGGAAATAGTCTATAGAAAACTTTTTCCAAAAACTTGAAATTCGGTGAGATGGTTCATAGAATTCGGAAACATTACAGCACAAAGCAACAAGAACGAGAAGCTCATGTGGTGTGCCACCGAATGTCAATACAGGCCTGGCGAAGCCTAAAAGGAATGTACCTGACAGCATACCACCCGTTCCGTGTCTCTTCCGGTCTTGTAAAAAAAAAGAACGTGTCACCTTTATCCGCATTACTCACGACTCCCAGACCTCGGGTCTTTTACTCGACATCTTTAACAGCACCTCTTGCGACTGCTGTTCAGTGTTTGCGGTTACTTCATGTTCGTCTCTCCCTTTACGTACCCCTCCGCGATTTTTCTTTGTCTCCACAGTTCGCTTTTGCAGCGTAGCTGCCCGGGACTACTTTTCATGAAATCCCTGCTTCTCTAGGCCTTTACTCTCTCTTCTCTAAAAAAGTTACTATTATGTTGGCCTCAAAGGGGCACGGACACCAAAATTTTGCGTCGTTTTTTTTTTTTGCTGCAATGTGTTCCTGGAACCTGTCAATCATAACACTACACATCGTTTTCTACAGCGCGCTACAGATAATCACAGGCTCGTTATTACTAACCAGTGCAATTTGCAGTTTCAAAAATGAGAAGCCACCGGGTGCAACGCTCGACCATCTCCGCACTCAGGATGGTGACGCACTTCCGCGCAGTTCGCATCAAGAAGTTTTTCTGAACAAGGAATGGAACAGCAATGCCATCAAATATAAAGCTTTGAACTTGTGCGCCAAGGCCATGGAGTTGCGAGCAGCTGCCGAGTAATAGTCTGCTGGAGCTAACGTGACCAATGAAAAATGGTGGTTATCATGTTGTCATAGCTTGCTGCAGCGTGGTCACGTGAAGGAAGTGAAGAGTCAACCCCCAAGGGTCCTTTTTTAGGGTGTCATTAGCGCGTTGAAGTCAATCGCTAACGCAAATTTGAAAACTAAATTAAGATACCTTCCACACTATTTTCGCTCTTCATATCTTGCAGATGATATACGCATGTTCACAGGAATCGATCCCGCGGTTCTATCTCGGCCGCAAAAATTTGTGCCAGTACCCCCTTAAACAGTGAGCCCGTAGTGAGGGCATGAATGGTGCGGAAGTGCGATTTTATCAAGCTTAGCTGGAGTACCACGTTAAAGATGACCTGCAATACTTTTTTAAGTAACCACCCAATGGCTTCATCAAAAGAAGTTTATTGCCTCACAATTCAACCGCCGCAAAAATTTTGAGAATCCATTAAGTTCCACTGACAGTTCCCTCCCTCCACCCCCTACCCCTAACTACAGGTGTCTTGTTAACAATGCCGTAGGCTGACAGGCAACAATGATGCTTGACAACCCAACAGTAATTTTGAAAAAAAAAATATTTTTTGTGGGGATGGGGTGCCTTGACCGGCAAAAGGTCGACAACCCGGAAAGGAGGAGTGGTATATATCGCCATGCGGATAGCGTATTTGCGTATCGTATTTCCGTGACTCGCTAAAACTCTTGTGTGTTGCGGGGCTCCTTTAAGGCATTGACGCGTGGGCTTGCAGACATCGCGTCGTCAGGAAACGCGTGCCACGTGACTTACCTTTGGCGAAATTACATCCGCGTCTTGATATTGCTATCACGCTCTTGGCAGTGCTACCGTCTCGACGGAAGGCATTATGCCTACTTAGCGAAGAGCCAGCAGCCACTACACGTCCATAATGTGGACTACACAGCAGCCACTACACGTCCATTCTTCGCGTGGCAGCGGCGAGCCCATTCAAAGAGGACAAACTGTCCGGCCCACACGACATTTAATGGTAGCGCATCCGCTGCTGTGAGTGGGTATAAGGCTCGTGTACCATGCACTCGCAGCTAGCGCTCGCCATTGAGGAGGTGACATTTTGTGGACATCAATTTAAAATATTTGTGTCTCAGGGAAAGTAATGGAAGACCCAGCCTGCATAGCTTGACCCCCGTCAGTACGAATCACTATACAAAAAGGCTCTCTAGCTTCAGGTGCTCTTTTCGTCATCTCTCCAGTTTTTCTTACTTTTCCTCTTTATTCGCAATTATTGGTTTTAGTTTTGTTTGCGTTCAGATGATTAACCCGTAATCCCCACTTTCTGAGAACGATATCACAGGTTTGGCAGCTGAAACCTGCGAGTTTCATTCACTTCTGTTTACCAAGATTGCCCAAGTTTTCCTACCTAAAAAGTTCTCGCTTTCCACATGTCGCGGCAATATAACATTCGTTACATATTGCCACACAGAGGGCGTGCTTCACAAAATCGTAATTTTTGCGAAGTAGGAAACACTTGCTACGCCATTATTCGTCTATGTGTGGATAAGCAGGTACCCCTGTAAGGTATTGTTTGCATTTCATTGATGCTGCGTGATGAAGATAAAGAATTGCGACTGATCACTTTGTATTCGATAAGAAGCTTCAAATTGCACACTGATTGCATAATTACCATTGTTTGACACCTGGTTTTCAATTTATTATTCTGCCGAGCAATATTACATATGTTAACATGATTCTTCACCGGACTTGACTCCTGTATACGGTATTTCTTTTTCGAATGAGTTTTGAAGCACCAGTATAGCTGTGTTGAAAAACACGCGACTCCCACGCATAACGCCCGGGGTTGAAATTCCCTTTTGTACTCGATGTTTCTTTCCGCTTCATTTTTATGTCGGTCACGCCGACGCCGCTCAACACACAAACGCTAAGAATTGCGCTCTAAAAACACTCAGCCAAGCCAGAGTTGTCGCTAGCTTTAACCGCGTGGCATGGCGCGGTAGTTAAAAACAGCGTGAAATTAAACATAATAATTATTGGGATGTTTCATTTCACGCTGGTGAAACAAAACGTTCGAAAATACAGACCCAGGAATTAAAACACCCTATATACTTTCCCGGAAGCGCTTCTGAAATACTGAACAAGTGACCTTATTTTGGTAAAGTATATATAGACCTGAGCATGCCTATTTGGCACTGCAGACATTGGTAGAATACTCTCGACCCAGACGCCAGACTGCCAAAGCGGAAGTGAGCCATAACTATCGTGATTATGAGGCAGTAGTGGGAGACTCCGGATTTATTTTTTATCATCAGAAAGTTAGCGGCAAGGTTGGCATGCGGCCCGCAGAGGTTTTATACGGCCCCCGGCACGTTATGAAACCCACCCCCGCCCTCTTCACCTCTTATCTGAAGGCAGACATGGCACTTTTGACCTCAAATGATGTTTTTTTTTTTGCAACGTATGGTTGTTAATTGCAACCTTGTAACATGCTTGCAGAAGCCCCGCCGCGGTGGTCTAGTGGCTAAGGTACTCGGCTGCTGACCCGCAGGTCGCGGGTTCGATTCCCGGCTGCGGCGGCTGCATTTCCGATGGAGGCGGAAATGTTGTAGGCCCGTGTACTCAGATTTGGGTGCACGTTAAAGAACCCCAGGTGGTCAAAATTTCCGGAGCCCTCCACTACGGCGTCTCTCATAATCAAATGGTGGTTTTGGGACGTTAAACCCCACAAATCAATCAACATGCTTGCAGAAAATAAACATAACTTCACTCCGTCTTTGTACATTATTGTCGATTCGCAAAATTTTCTCTGCTTACCTACAGAGTCCTTCCCCTCCCTCCTTTCAACTTGCCTATACGGCCCCCACTGTGCCGGTTTTATGCGAAATGGGCTCTCCGGCTCAAAAGGATGGCGACCTCTAGTCGCAATATTCGCAATTTTTTTTCTACTTGCCTGAAGATTCCTGTTCTAAACTGGAGCATGGGTTCTCAAACTGGGTTTCGTGGAACCCTGTGGTTCCGTGAAGGACGTGCTATAGGGTTCCACGAGCTGGCAGAACTAGTGCAACTCGCTCCGGTTATACTCCTATTGGTAGCTAATTTATTTAGGCAAGCAGATTTGCATTGCATTTTACGTTTAAAGGGGACCTGCAGCACTTTTTAAGCATGGTCAGAAAACGCTACCAAACGGTAGTAGAGGCTCCCGACAACAAGTGAGCCAAATACTATAGCACAGCACGTGGCCTGAAATTCACGATAAATTATCAAATCAGCTAAAAATTGCTTTCTCATCTCTCGACAAATCACGGATTGAGCCCAAAAATCACTCGTAGTAAGCCCATCTATCAGCCATTGGCTGATTTGAACATGGTGCGCTCGGTCGTTACAGAGATTACCGCGGGAGGCCACGAATTGTCCACGCGTACGCGAGTGATCACACTGAAAAAGACGCGCATTTGAAGAAAAAAAAGGAAAAGTCCTCAAGGTCATGAGGTGCTCGTGACGTTTTTGTTTGCGCCTGCCATTCCTCCCTGCTTAGCTTTCAGCGCTTTCGTCGGGACGATTGAAGAGAGAATGCAACTGCAGCATGCGACAAATCTTTGTAACTCCACTGGCACTGAACGGATTTTAAAAATTTTTGCGATGTTTAATTCGTGCGGCAAGAAGCTCTTCCAGAGAATTCATTCCATGGTTACTTGAAAAAGTGTTTCAGGGCCCCTTTAACGAAGTCAGCGCATGCCGCATCCACCCGTGGAGTGTGTGCTGGTAGCGAGATACCTGCCTCACGTTGTAGCAGCAATAAAGACTCTTCGTCTAGTGCGTGGTATGAAAGTTGCACTATATGCTGACCATTGGTCAAAGTCGCGCGGAGCGCTCGCAATTTATGCTTGTGAGCGTTCAAGCAAATTCAGACGACATCAACATGCACCTCGGTGCTTTATTCGTGGTTCATTTATAGGCAATCAGTACAGGCGATCACGTGGGGCTGTTCTCGTGCACGGCGATTTGCCGCTGCGCTTTGTCAGTTTCGTGATCAAAATTCGCAACGAGCGCTTTGTACGCATAAGAGGCGTCGCTTCGTACTGGTCGTAGGCTACACGAGAATTTAGGCTTAGCTTTACCAGTGTACCGGTCGAAGGTCGTTTCGCATTGTGACTGTCCCCATCCTTGTTTTGCAAAAAAAAAAAAAAGGCAGGGCTCTGTATGTGCGGCGTTTTCTCTGCTTGAATACAATTGCTTACGCTGCCAGTGAGAGGTGGGCGCGCGCTTTACGTATCTCGTGGAAGTGACGGGGGTGGGGTTCGCAAGTTTATGTATTATCGGGGGACAAGTAGAGAGTTCTGCGGAACTCTGCAAAAGCCGCTGGGGATCCTTAGCACCAGAAACTTTGAGAACCTCTGATCCACTACGGCGTCTCTCATAGCCATGTCGTGGTTTTTGTACGTTAAAACCCATCAATTGTTGTGAATAAAATTCTAATCGCCACTGTCTAACAACGTTAGGCCTCACTTCCACTCCTCGTGCTGATCGTAGTTACTCGGTTATTCAGACGACGTTTTTTGTATGTTGATTGTTTTCCTGTAAACGGAACCACTTCCCGGCACGCAACACCTGTTTTGCATCGTCATCCCACACCTGTACTCCTCAGCTGACTGGAAAAATAGCGCAGCTTATGCACTCAAAGCACCACAACCACACGCTCGTGTAGAGCCGCGCAAGCGTTTCGGCATGCGAACGATGTCCTCTGTGGCACATGTAGCTTTGCGCAGCGTAGGCTCCCTTGTAGCGTAACGGCGGAGTTTCGTGCCCAGAACAGTGCTGAAGGACTTTGTTAATGTCTAAGATAGATCACAAGTTCGCATGAATTGAAAGGCTTGAAGTGACAATACAGTGTTAAGTAATCATAAGTACTAAGTTGTGCTAGACTGGGGCCAGCGTGCTCTCAAAGCGACTTGGCCGTGACAAGGACAGTAATGTATCTAAATATGTGGACCACGTCTTGGTGACGTAAAGAAGTTGCTTGTGCCTTTTAATTACAACCTATTGAGACAGTACTAATTTGGGCAACTGGCAGCTGTGAATGCATAATCCAGCGGCAAAAAAGATTTTCTACTGAGACAGTGGAAAATGCTCGCGTGCAGTGACTCTTTTTATACTTGCACGACTTCAGCGCCATTTTTTTCTTTGTCTTATCGCTTGTTACTCAATGGTCTCTCGTGGCTTTGTTTACTGCAGGATGTGTCTTTTCATTGGCCAATATTTAGAAGCAACAATTGTTTACTAAACACATACGACAATAATGACTATTCTTGCGTTCTATGACGCTGAATATCTGGATACCATTCAGTTTGTAGCTATTGCCCCGCTGCGGTGGTCTAGTGGCTAAGGTACTCGACTGCTGACCCGAAGTTCGCGAAATCAAATCCCGCCTGCGGTGGCCGCATTGTCAATGGAGGCAAATGTGCTGTAGACCCGTGTGTTCTGATTAGGGGTGCACGTTAAAGAACCCTAGGTGGTCAAAATTTCCGGAGCCCTCCACTACAGCGTCTCTCATAATCATATGATGGTTTTGGTGCGTTAAAACCCCACATGTTTATCATCATCAATCTGTTTGTAGATATTTTGTTTTAAAAGATAAGCCGGCAAAGCCGAAAAGCCAAATTGGAGCTAAGAAATCTCATACGAGCCCATTTATTGGCTACGGTCATTTCTACGATCGGGACAGACAGTAAAACACCGCAGTTACCTGTGCTTGAGGGGAAATCAATGTGGTCTGTTCGTCCTTGGCGAGAATGCGTGTCACACTTCGCGGTCGGAAAGTTGATGCTGTTATTCGTCCCGTGCTAGCCGTCAGAGGTACTTGCATGGCAGCGTGATGACACATCTGCAAGGACATATTTCGCCGCGCACACAAGAAAAAACGAATACAAAATAGACACAAGTCACTCGTGCCGTCCGTCCGTACGTGAGTTTTTTTCGTGCGCGTCTCAAGCTGCGACAAGACATTTACTTGAGCAATTACGAACTAGGCCAAGAAATAGTTGTATCAAGACAGCTGCGACTGCGGAAACGCCTTTCTCGCGAGGCGAAGCCTTCAGCCACGTTGCAGGCAGCTGCGGGGGAGTAGCGCGCAATACATCGAAAGGATTAAAAAAAAGAGCAAACAAATAGCGAAGGATATATCGGGGTGGTCCCCACGCGAAAAGCCGTGTCGCGTCGCGCTGGCCGGGCCCGTCGGCGCCGCTCGCCAAGGTCGCCCAGTGTGCAAGGCCCACGCATGCCACTCCGCCTTATATAGCGCTGTGGTGCTTCCTCTGCTGCAGCGCCAGCGCAGCGACACTACGGCGGCCTAACCTTGGGCGCTGCTGCGTTTGGGTGCGAATGTGCGGGGACGTGGTCGGGCCTAGTTGTTGTACACCCCCATGCCTGTGCAGAGGGCACTTGGCTCGCTATCGTTTCCAAATAAGAGTAAAGGCCTCGAGCTCATATGCATGGATGAGAGGGGTGCGCCAAATAGGCCGCTCTCTTTCACGTCACGTTCGTTCTTCCTTTTTTTTTCGTTTTTAGCTCCTCGATGGAGGGCTGGTGGTTCTGCAAACCTGATTGTGATTTCAAAAATAATTAATGAGAGAATGGTTCACATCTAATAAATATCTCTGGTATCGCGCAATGCAGCGACGAACCATGGGAATCGTCAGTCACGTAAGTATGCATCTGTTATATGACGAGCTGGTACACGTGAGCGGCGTACAGAAAACTTGCATTAGCTTTTTCCCTACTAGCATGCGTTAGTTTTTTTGTTTGTTTTTTGCTTGCTATGCATTGTCACGTGCCCCGAAGAAGTGTTGAGCGTCTTTGGCGACGGCAATTGATTGATATGTGGGATTGATATGTGTGTCCCAAAACCACTATGATTATGAGAGACGCCGTGGTGGAGGGCTCCGGAAATTCCGACCACCTGGGGTTCCTTTTCGGCGACAGCAAGACAACTTTCCTATAACTGCGGCTTCACAGAACATCGGTGAATTTCAAGCACTTAACTTGCCGCATGCTTGCCAGCGATGTGTTCTTGCACGATAAATGCAGTGCTTGGTGCGATTACTTGACCGCTGCAAGTGTAGTCCCTGTCTCTTTACGTGCCTTCGGTGTTCCTTCGGTGTTTACATGCTTTCGTTGCTATTTTTAACCACCCATTTTCGGTTTGAACGCCTGAATTCTTCAGCACGCCGACATGTCCGAAAATACAAAAATATTTGCATCTAAGTACACTTAGGCGCAAAAAGCACTGAATTCACCGGTTTTGCAACGGTTCCGAATGCCCCAAGGTTATCGCGAGCACGACGCAGTAGCTCGGCCAGTCGAAA
This sequence comes from Rhipicephalus annulatus, assembly GCA_013436015.1. Taxonomy (NCBI): domain Eukaryota; kingdom Metazoa; phylum Arthropoda; class Arachnida; order Ixodida; family Ixodidae; genus Rhipicephalus; species Rhipicephalus annulatus. Next base: position 407,390 of record WOVY01009818.1, on the reverse strand, counting down.
AAGCAGAACCTGCTAAATCCCTACACTGCAGTGGACAGAACTGTGCAATCCGAGATGGCAAGAAGACCCAAAGTGTGTTCTTCACGAAAATAAATGAACATATAAAGGCAGGTCAGTTGTGAAGTTTAGACCGTGTAAACTATCGAGTCGCTTTACAGCTGGAGACGACGTCAGATTCGTAGAATCAAAAACTGGAAATGGCCACATTTAATCTCTTTCATGGAGCACTTCGTTACAGCAATTGATGTCAGCATCGCGGCAGTTAGCGGTCACATTGCCTGCCGCATATGGAGCTCAAGTCTTTTGTGAAACTGCGGAAGTCCTAAATTGTTCTCACTCTAATCATGTCTTCCTTAAAGACTCATGTCTCCTTTGAGGAGATCAGCCATCATCAATCAATCATAAATCAAACAGAATTTTATTTTGCTTTAGACAAGACAGACCATGGTAACTGCAAAAATAAGAAACAAGGGAAGGAAAGCTGCGCCTGCGCAACTTGGCTTAGCTCTGATGACCCACACAGTGGAAATGAACGGACGAAACATCTTAGCAAATATACCTAGAACATATGCAATGTTACTACCAAAAGCTGTTGTGTAATCTGCAATGCTGTAATGAAAAAAAGTAATTCAGGTTTTAATTTGAAATTGCTTTCGCGAAACCGGCTAATGTAAATTAAAACATCAGTAGTTCTAATACGCGTAACAGATCTAGTAAACTTTCGGTAGTAATGGAAGTAACATCAGAATTTCATTGGTTCAGTTCATTTAGTGAGGTTGCGAGTACATGATCAAGTTTTTTTTATTTATCATTATGCGTACGGCAGAAATGAACGTAGCATGGTTGGTGAGGGTGACACCTGAAAGGATAGAAAATTTGATTTGATCGATCATTTGCTGATGCTTCGAAAAGCTGTGTTCTTCCTAATGCAGCTTTTGTTGTTGTTGTTTTTTATTTTCTCAGTAATAATGTTTTTATGTGTTGTGAACCTTCATGATTCAGTATTTGTGGAATAAATATGCTACATGTTTTAGAAATCATTGATTGGTTGACATGTGGGGTTTAACGTTCCAAAACCACCATATGAATATGAAAGGTGCCGTAGGGGAGGGCTCCGGAAATTTAGATCACCTGGGGATCTTTACCGTGCACCCAAATTTGAGCACACGAGCCTACGGCATTTCAGCTTGCATTGAAACTGCATCCGCCGAAGCCGGGATTCGATCCCGCGATTTGTGGGCCAGCAGCTGAGTACCTTAGCCACTATAGACCACCGTGGCGGGGCTGTGTTGAGAAATGAGGAGTTTTCTATTGAAATAGTTTTTTTTTTGGAGCCAAGAGTGATGCTGTAATTCCGAAAATATCAAGTTTCCCCATAACATTGTGCACTAATGTAAGTGAGAGTTGACGAGGGTGAAAGGTAACACTCTTTTAATGCTAGCACGAAAATCGTGACGGTTCAAGCGTAATATATAGGCTGATCTACCTAATATTGGCGATAAAGTTTTCACATGTTAATTGCAGGGCATATTCACTGAAAAAATTATATAAGTGGGCATCCTGCACGTTAAACGAACGTGATATGCCAACATATTAAAATGTCTGCACGCTTTTGCGCTGGCGCCACTGCAGATGGAATGATCGCGCAGCCCATACCAGATCTCGCACACGACCACCAGACAACGTAACCTTTTTTGTTTTTTTTAATATATGTAGCACTTCAAGATTCGACAGTGGTTATTCCTACACAGGAAGTGGTCGGCCGTGAGTGTTTGGTAGCGAAATAACAACCGTGCGAATGAACAGTGTGGCATTTTGGACAGTGAATGCTATACATCTCGGAACATGCAGCGGGCACAGCAAGTGGCCATTCATGCTGCATCCGCGGCATGGGGTCAAGAGTGCTAACAAATTTAGTACTGTCTCTCTTATTGCCGACTAAAAACGCGAGTAATTATTTACGCACATAGTAAATGTTTCGGAAACAACACCTCTCCGAATATCTTTGAGTTCCATTACGGCACGGTGACTGTTCACACTCTGCTACGTTGTCAGAAACACGTAATACAAGTTACTCCGCTGAATAACACCCCGCCAAGGCATAGGCACACACTGGACTTTTCGGCAGTGATGTGAGGCGCGCTATTTAGTCGGTCCTTTCCTGCCGACGATGATGCAATGACACCGCGGTGACCCTTTATATATCATGATGCACACTTTTTTGTTGTTTTTTTTTGTCGTGGTCTTGCGGCGAAATTTTCTGATTCAGATCCAACAAGAGAAATCTGCAGCACAGCCGAAGCAGTCCTTCTCAATATCCAGGGGGGTGGAGAGGAGGCAGCACACGGGTTACGCTGCAGACCCAGCAAAATTTTCGCCGCGAACGGGCAAGTAGGACGCATTGTTGCATCACTCAATGGCGTCGGCTGTACGAAAGACGAGCGTTGCGGGCTTCGTGGTTCTCGTGTTATAACGTCTCAACTTTGTGTAGAAGCCGACCGCGAACATCGATGCATCCGCGGAATCGCCGCGGATAATCTGACCCGTGTCGAGGCGAGAAACGGCGGACGGACAAGCGGGGCTTATGTATTGTATACGTAACTCGCCGGTTTCACCCGCGCGTCTCGAACGTCGCGGTCACGACCAAGTGTGCGCTCGCTGAAACGCACATACATTCGTGAGAAAGCGCACAATCTCGCGGCCGTCTCCGCGCGAGCTTGCCCGCTACTCCGAAGGCCACTGCAGCGCTCGGAAATCGTACGCAGTTTCCTCTCATTTATTTTTTTTTTCTCCTGAGGATCCAAGAGCACCGGCTCTATCGCGACGCTGGAGTGCGCCGGGAGAGCAAAATGATGCGCAACGCGGGAAGCCTAACTTTCGGGCTAGTGCATCTGTGCTGGCGGCCTTTGGTCGAGTGGGTCGTTCCGGGTAGACCCATTTCCGTGTCCGTATCGTGCTTCGATTTCCATTCCGCCACCCCATCTCGGCTAAGAGATGACGATGCTTGGTGATCTATCCTGTGTGTTATGAACAATTTAAGAAACAAATTAGATAGACAAAAAAGCGTAAAACATTCCTGTGCTAACTGCTGTGTGCTTGGATTTTTTTTTACTTTTCCCTGTGTGCTGCGTGACAACGCTTCGTTATCTGGGTATACACAAGCGTAACAACGATCTTTTTTGTGTTGATGTTAATGTGCCAAACGTGAGTTTCCTATAAATCGCAGGTGTACAAATATGTAAACTAGTATTACTCCGTGCCTAGCAACGTACGTCTTAGAACTCAGTTCAATTGCGGCAAATTGCAAATACAGTGTTACGCAAAATGAAGTGACTTTTTGTGGCTCAACCTCAAATCGCTTACAAGACGCGCGTTAACACCACTTTAACAGAGCCACTTGACAAAATTACGGACAATGAATATGGCTAGACCACGACTAAAAAAGTGAAGAAGTAGGTGTATGTTTGTTCACGATTTATAATATATTGAAATTGACGTAAACTGGTTTTTCACAAAAGTTCCGCCTCGGCCATGGTGCAAGAATACTTTAAGTGAGCGAACGCTGCGGAGCGAGCGCTTGGCGGGGAGGGACCGACTATGTTCTCGTTTGCGGCGTGCCGATAGATGGCTGACCGGACTGAGGACCATTAAAGCCCCCTGATCTTGGGATCAAGGGGCTTTAAGGACCGTTAAACCCCTATACTCCGTAAAAGTACCGCTATCTGCTCTCCCCCTTGCCGCCTCCTCTCTGGTGCGTTGCTTTTTTTTTTTCTTTCGCTTGCGACAGTGGTGCCCCTTGTAACGCGCCACGAGCTTGCTTTGGCGGGGAGAGGAGCAAGCGGCGCCGATCAAAAGAAGGTTGCACTTTTCCGAAGGCATAGGGGCTTTAAAAACCATGGCTGACTGCTGGCGAATTCCCCAAAAGCACATCGGGCACGTGGGCAACGGTTTCCGAGTCTGAGGAAAACCGGGTAATCGTGTGATATCAACCACGCGACACGCATACAGCGGCGCCGCGAAAGAGGGGGTGATAAGGAAGGAGGTTGACGGTGAGGCGAGGGTGTTGTGGCGACGATAAATGAGCACCGCTACTTTTCTACATGACGGGGCTTTCCTGCGCCGAGAAGGGGCGAGGGGAAGCAGGGGCCTTTACCGGGGCAAAGTTTGTAGCGCCATTTCACAGGCTCCTAGCGAAGTAGAACATTATCGGCCAGCGGAAAGTCTCGGCATTCACCCACATAAAGTATTCTTGCACCGTGACTTTGTCACATGGCAGTTTTCTTATGATGAGGTGGCAAAACAAAACATTGCTATTTTACTGTGGCATGTTAAGGTTGATTGATATGTGGGGTTTTAACGTCCCAAAACCACCATATGATTACGAGAGACGCCGTTGTGGAGGGCTTCGAAAATTTAGACCACCCGGGGTTCTTTAACGTGCTCCCGAATCTGTGCACACGGGCCTACAACATTTACGCCACCATCGGAAATTGGCATGTTAAGGAACGCTAGGTGATCAAAATTTTCGGGTCCTTCCACTACAGCGTCTCTCATATTCATATGGTGGTTTTGGGACGTTAAATCCCACATAAGAAGCAATCAATCGAGATGTAATTCCCGGAGAACTAATATATATCTCATTTATGCACAAAAGTGCGTTCCTTCCTACCTACGAGCGTCTACGTTAAAACATGGAAAGAGTTTCTAAAGAAAGCCCCCGTATAAAAACCACATTTATCTCTGAAAGCAATCGCATGCCCTTTTTTGTTAATACAGCCATCAACACATTTTGACAAGTCGTCAGGCGGCAATGTGCAATAGAAATCTTCAATATCCGTACTAAAGGCTTTGCAGCCGTCGGCGTTCTGTTCTGAAAGGAACTGAACTAGTGCATGTAAATTGAGCGTACGAAATGGGTATTAAAAACTCAATGAGGTTAAGCAGGCCCCGCCGTGGTGTGGTGGCTAAGGTACTCGGCTGCTGACCTGCAGGTTGCGGGTTCGAATCCCAGCTGCGGCGGCTGCATTTCCGATGGAGGCGGATATGTTGTAGGCCTGTGTACTCAGATTTGGGTGCACGTTAAAGCACCCCAGATGGTCAAAATTTCCGGAGCCCTCCACTACGGCGTCTCTCGTAATCGTATGGTGGTTTTGGGACGTTAAACCCCACAAATCAATCAATCAAGGTTAAGCAGCTCTGTAAATAACTGTAGGTACAGCCACTTGTCAAGTGCCTTTTTCTTTAATCAATAGCTCAACAAGGAATGTCGTTCTTATGGGTTTGAGATGAAAAAAAATTTAAGTGATTTTGTTTTTCAACATTACAAGCTGTTCTGTCAAGGGTAAGTCTTAACAAAAAGTCGACTGCGCGTTGCCTAACCAGCGATGATTTGAGTGTTACCGTCCCTAAGTTCGCTCTAATGGCTCTTAATTCGTTTTCTGAGAATATACCATGTTGCGTGACTACGGAATACTCTTCTTTCTCTCGAATTGCTGGCCTAGGTTTCTTCTCCCGGTTGGGTACAATCAGGGCAGTTAAGAAGCATATCAGATCCCTTGATACTAGCAACGCAGTCTGAAAAGCAGTGTGAGCGCGTTTCTTGAGCAAACAGTCTGGTGATTGTGCGCAGCCAACCTAAAAGGTTCATTGGCTTGAGGTTCGGCTTCAAACAGTATTTTGGGCCTCTCGCGTTTTGCAGACTATCATCTAAGAGAGCTTCTCTAAAAACTAGCAAGCTGTTCTGCGGCGAAAAAGTAGGGAAAATGTTCATCTTACATGGTTGAAGTTCTTTACTTTGCATAGGAATTCGCCACGCTGGTTACTCATCCAGTCGGCGTACAGCTGCTTTTGGCGGCGATCGTCACGTGGAGTACAGCAACGTACCTTGAGGTACTCCTAGTAAACTTTGACTTTACACCGAGATTCCGCGGGCACTGTGGCAGAAATCCTTCTGTAGCAAGGTTTCTGACTGGGATAGGAGGTGGCGATCAAATAAAGCTTGCAGCGCACTCTCACACACGCACGGCACGCGAATTCTTTGTGCGTCTCTTCTACGTCTGTGTGCGCTGTAAGCTATTCTCAGGGCACGCGGCGTAGATGCCTGCAGAAAGCCACATGAAAGTTGACATTCAGAAGGAAAAACTCTATTCTTAGAAAACCGTGAGAGAGTGCTGGCACGGAACAAACAATTAGCTATTGAAGAAGCCAAACAAACAGGATTGTTCAGATGAGTGGGAGAATATGCAAGAGAGCTTAGAGCACTCAAAATAAAGCGTAGAATAGCAGTGAGTGGAACGAGTTTTTACGTGGTTGGTACGACTGTTTTATGTTGCTTAAAAAGTAATGCTGACAAAAGAACAGGCGAGGTTATAGAGCATGTTTTTTAAAGTACGCAGTCACCTCGAAAATTTGAGCCTACTTTATAAAACAGCAATATCCATTCCGTCGATAATCACAATATTATTGTCCTGATAATAAACGCCCCAGATTTTGAGATATGCAATATAGCACTAGGCTTGCAACAACAAGACATGGGCAAGTCTGCTCCGGAAGTAAAATTTTTGTTGCGTGCAAAACGTTTTGTGAACGATTCTTTAGCACGATGCAAAGGTGACGTCTTTGGTTTCGCTTATTCTCGTCATGTTTAGATCAACAGTGAATTGTGGGAAGATATCAACTGCATTACTCGATGCTTCGATGGAAACTCTTCACGACCCTCATGCATCCATATAGAATCTATTGGAACTTATGCAATTCGCACAACTAATTCCTAAATATTGTGTGAAAATTTAAAACTAAATAAAAATCAAAGGGCAGTTGTCGACGATTCGCATCTCCTTCTTCAGCGATTAATTCTTTATGTGTGTAAATTACTGAGGGGGCTTCTAGACGTGCGTTTTGTTTATTTCCTTTCTTTCGTATTTGTGAACGCAGGGGTGAACAAGATGTGCTTGTGAGTTTTAAGCTAACTTCAGTTGTCGTTTCAGGTACTTTTTCGACGAGGATGGAAAGATTTGTTTCAGCGACAATTTTCTTGGCATGCGCGGTAAGTGAAGCTTCTTTTTTTTCATTTTGAAAGTGCGCATCACCATGCTTTGTTTCCCGTATTTATCCTGTGAACGTGCGTTACACCACTGCTTATTCATTAATCCAACACCCAGCGCATGCGAGTGGTTGGTTCTGACACATGAATGTCAGTGTGACAGGAAAGCGTATCTAGCTTTTAGAGTTCGCCTTGAAATAGCTCACGCCAATTCTTGTGATGGCAAGTGGCAGGTGTATTACTTTTTATATTGAACTGAAAAATTCAATACACCCACTGTATCATAATTATGATCATTTACGTGATTTTATATGCCGTAAATACTGTTGGGAAGAGTGCATTATGAAGCAATATTCTAATAATTGTTTTTGCCTTTTACGAAAACTTCTAAATGTGCAAGTGGGAAAGGCTACTGGAGAACAAACTAACCATAAAATAAGAGCCGATAATAAATATGTTCCACGTGACTGTACTTGGAAACACTGTGGCCCCCAAGTTGGCGCCACGAAATTCAAGGAGGTAGTTAAATTTTACGCCCTCTTTTTTGATAACAAATAAAAGTATAAAAATGATTCATTAGTGCGAGCAGTCGTCGTCGTACTCAACATGATCATGACTACATCCACTGCAGGACAAAAACCTCTGCCATGTTCCACCAGCTAACCCGGTTTTTAGCTATCTGCTGCCATGTTATATGCGCAAGCTTCTTATGTACAAACCTTACTTTCTCTCTCCCGTCGCGCGTTTGCCTTTTCTTGGAATCCAGCCAAATTTATTTACCAACAGTCATGCTGTCTACGTGCTCCGTCCCCGGACCATGTTCATTTATCCTTCTTGATTTAACAATAGTTATAAGGGTATTATATGTGATATTCTTCACACTCGTTTTTCCCTGTTATCTTCATTGCATGAGACTGACAGAAAACTTAGCCCCCTCCACCCCAAAAAACCATAGGAGACATTGTTTGTGGTTTCTTGATTACATTGTTATGAGTATTCCTACAATTGAAAGCAATTAAAGTGGACAATAAATCGCCTTTTCTCTCGGTGACATCCGAACCCACAACCTTTTGGTCATTCGAAGTTATTATACCTATAATTTTTTTTCAACTTTCGCTACGTGCTCCTCAATTTAAGTTGAACCTTCTTTGTAAACTTTCAGGTTTCAGCTCCTTAGAAAGTACCGGTAAAACGCAGCCGCTACAAGAGAGAGAGAGATAGAGAGAGAGAAAAGCAAATGAAACTAAGGTGCACCAGGTTAGCTACCCTACAAAAAGGGAGGTTTCTCCCTTCCAGCCGTTATGAACCTTCCTTTTGAGAGATAGGGATGATTTAATAATTCTTACCGAGTGTGCTCTGCACCACTCTCATTCTTCTGGCTAATTCGGTCTCATGGTCCAACTCGGTGGTGACTACTTGTCTTAGGTAGACGTATTCCTGAACAACTCGCAGTGCCTCGCTCCCAATCATCAAGCGCTGTTCTTGTCCGAGACTGTTGCATATTCCTGTCGTTCACTGCATATTATTTTCAGATATACTGTTCTGCCTTTCTTGTACAACTCAGTAATCAAGATTTGCTATTAAAGTTCATTGCCGAGTTACACACAAATGCAATGTCATCAGTGAATCGCAGGTCGCTATATGGTATTCTCTTTTAAGCAACTCTCCTAATCTAAGGCCTTGCGAACGTCCTTTGTAAGCACGCAGGGCACTAGGGATGATTGCGTGCTCCTACCACACGCTCTTTGTTACGGGTATTTGTTCTTTACGGATCACCATGGTGACTGTGGAGACGCTGTGGAGTTCCTCCAGTAGTTCCCCCAGTATGTATGCATGGTTCGTCGATGCCTTGGTTCTGCTGTGCCTGCATGCCTGCGCATGTGCTTCGCCGTGGTGGTCTAGTGGCTATAGCACTCGGCTGCTCACCCGCACGTAACGGGATTGAATCCCGGCGGCGGCGACTGCATTTTCGATGGAGGTGGAAATGCAGTAGGCCCGTGTGCTCAGATTTGGGTGCACATTAAAGAACCCCGGGTGGTTGAAATTTTCAGAGTTCTCCAGTACGGCGTCTCTCATAATCACATGATGGTTTTGGAAAGTTGAACCCTACATATCAACCAATGCCTGCTCATATCTCGACTGAATCAAATGCATTCTAGTAAAGTATGAACGCTGCGATACTGTACTGTAATACTGAGAGCAGTATAAATGGAAATTTAATAAAGCATTTATTGACGTCGCTGGAGCTTTGTGTCTGCCTCATCCAGCTTAGTAAACGTAATGGTCTTAGACTATCTCACAATCCTGGCTTTCAGAGTACTGTAAGTTAAAGGACTTCAATACTTGTACACTTATTCACAAAGGGCCCGCTGTTTTCGGTAATGTGAGTTGGTGGGTGTTCTGTCTCTTCTATACAGCTTATTCCTATGCGATGATGCATGGCTGCTGTGTCAGTGCTCTTTTCTTCCTTGAAAATTGCAACAAAATCCTGCTAGTCAGGATTCTCTGCTCTTAATTGAAGCGTACGCTGGTACAGCCGCATGGTCACTATATAACATGACATTTGTTGATTGAAGACGGCGCATTGGCAAGGCGACAAGGAAGAACAAAACGCGCACCGTTTTGACAAAGGGGGCTGTCCCAACGAAAGATCCCATCTGTGCCCCTCTGATCGCGCAAGCGTGAACCACGACGCAGTGCAATGAAATGATATATAGTTTGGAGGCCCTTTATGACTGAGATGGCTGATGGCTTTCAATTTAGGCAATGTTTGTGTTCAGGCTATCTCTGTGGGTGAACTTCAGGGGCATGAAAAAATTTAGCTCCAACGCAGAAAGACGAGGTCTGTGAGTGCCGATCGCGCATTGTTCTTGCTACATTTAATGACACCAAAATGAGATTTTTTTTATTTTATGCGAGTTCAGCAGGACAAACTAGTGGAGTTTATACTCCTCTTGACGAAGAAAAAAGATTATGTGAAAGCGACTCATCAAAACTCTCTTACCGATTCCTAAAAAAAAACTAAAAAAACTCTCTTACTCGATTACTCGATTCCTAAAAAAACTCTCTTACCGTGATTCCTAAAAAAATACCTTCTTAGAATAAAGACCCCTGCTACGAAAATGTACTTTTCGCGGTTATGACAACCGAAGCTGACGCCAGGTTTGGCTAAGCCGCGACACTTTCCTGCCTCACTTTTACGTGTACCTTTTTTTGCATTACTCCTGACCCAAGGCGAGGCACGAAAAGCAAGAGGGCAGTGGCCGACTGTGGAGACAGGCCGTTGGGCGCCGTTATGTGTCCTGAAGCCTTGCATCATCGCGAAGAACAAAGACGCCCAAGGCAACCGAGCGCGAAGCCCGACCGACGCCCCCATTATTTGTGGCGCGCAGTAACAACCACTTTCTCCAAAAGCAGAATGTCTTCTCTCTCTCGAGAACTTGGAGACCATGCAAGACGGCGCTGACGATTCAATTTGCCGCTGTCACTGGAGGGCGTACGGCTTGCAATCCCGCATCCCACAATGATGGAAGGAAAGCGGCGGCCACGGTCGCACGATGCGTACACCCGCGTGCCTATTATGTCGTCTCCTCTTGACCTTCAGGCATCCATCGCTCTCTCGCGTGCAAGGCCTAGTTGCTGCGACTTGCACCTGTGTACAAACCTTTCGACGGGGCTAACCTGAGCGTATGCACAGTTGTGTGTACCGGTATTGGATAGTTCTAGTATACCGGACTTAGCAGGATAGCGGGATCGAAGTGCGCATGCGCGCATACGTACGTTACTGCTTATCGTAGCCGCGCAATTTACATGCCAAGTTAGCGTGGTGTACCTAGTGGACGTAATGAAGGCGGCACTTTCAGACGCCCGCTTCGAAGTGATTTTGGCGTACTTGTTCCAAAATTCAGTTCGGCCGCAGCGACTGCTTAAAATAGCTTCGCTTGCTTTCCGTTACTTTCGATAAGCTAGCGTAATTTTTGAGACAGATTTCTATTTCGAAAGTCTCTAGACCTAACTGCAACATCAGTGTAAACAAATCGGCAACAAAGCTTTTTTGAATCTGGTGTGGGGTTCATATTTATTTACTTTTATTATTAGTAAAATAAACTTGTAACGATGCTTAGCGTGGCCACGCAGCCAAAAATTCTCGTTTTTTTTTTTCCTTTTCTCTGTTCTTTAACTTATCAACCCTCCAATAGGTGGCACCATCATCCCAGTTGAGGTACGCAAACGCTATTGTCCAGAACGAACGTTTGCTGCACGGTAACACTAATAGACAGTTATAGTTTACCGTTAGCGTGATAGCGCAGGTTAAGGGAATGGCGTTACCGTGCAGCAAATGTTCGTTACGGACAGCATCTTTTCGTTTAGCGGGATAGCGTTTACGGAGTTTACGTGCCCCATCTGGAATAGTGGTGCTACTTATCGGATGGTTAATCAGTTGAACAGCGAAAAGGAGCAGAAAACGAGAAAGAATGTTTACCTATGCCATTGCGCGAAGCATTGTTACAAGTTTATTTAAGTAATAATAAAAGCAAATAAATATAAAGCAAGCACCACACGTGAAAACATTCATGTTGCCGATTGGTTTACATCGATCTTGTAGTTAGGCCTAGACGCGTTAGAAATGGGAAGCTATCTATAAAACTGCGCCAGCTTGTCCGTAATACTCGGTCATCTAAATTAACTGAAGGCAAGCGAAGCCACTTTAAACAGTCGTTTGCTGCGCACAAAGTGAATCTTTCAATAACTACGCCAAAATCACTTCGAAGTGGACGTCCGAGAGCGCCGCCACGTTGTACGCACACTACGTGCACCTGCGCTATCACGGTAACGTAAGATCTGAAAAATAGCGTACGTACGGTAAGCTGTACGGGTAACGTACGTATCTGCGCACGAGCACTTTGATCCTGCTGTCACGGTACGCCTAGTATCCCGTAAGCCCGGTATACTATTCCTTTAAACCGCGCTATCAGGCTTACGGTAACTTATAACTGTCCACTGTGCCACTGCTGCTACGTGATTTCGTCGAGGGCGCGAAGCGAAACAGGATATTGCAAAAGAAAAGAGAGAGAGAGAGAGAGAGAGAGACAAACTGTCTTTCCTCTTATTGTATATCGCCGCCTTGACCTTTACATGGCAAAAAATAAATAAATGTCCTGTACGCGCTCACTGAGTGTGTGATTGGGGAAGGAGGGCGGGGGGGGGGCGTTGATACGGCCGGCATGGACTTGGCTGACTCCCTGCAGCGCGAACAATTGCGTGCGCTTAACTCCGTAGCACACGGTCGAGCACCAGCGGCGATACGAAGACGGGCCGCAGACGATGGAAGGCAACGCGTGACCTCTCGCGGACAAAACGCCAAACAACACGGGACGAGCGTCGCGCTCGTCACGAGCGCGTGCTCAGGCCGGCGTTAGCGGCGTTGTTCCGCGCTGGACTGCTTGTCGAAAGTAGCTGCCGGCTGCACCGGGCACGGACACACTTCGTGCCATGAGTCCGCGCGTGAAGGTCATCTTTATCGCATGCTGAGGTATTCTCACTGTTTTTGACCAAAGGGGTGAGGGGCATAAATAAAATAAATAGAAAGCAGAAACTCAAGAGGAAGCCATTTTCCTTCGTGGTCGGCCAGTTGCGAGTGGACGATGACAGATGATGTTCACGCTTGCTTACTAGTGCACACCACTCGGGCACGCAATGTCTTGTCCCTGTGGTGCAACTGCAGCCAGAGACGTGTGTGAGAGAGAAAAGGACGGTGTAAAGAAATGAAAGAGCTACCTCGAATTGTTGCGTGTGAAAGACGAGATCGCTGCCTTTTCTTCTCAACGCGGTCGGGAATGCGGAAGGAGACGAAGAATGATCGAAAGCGTGCTGGATGAGCGCCGTGACAAGCACACGCTGGGGCGCGAACGTGAGAGTGGTGGTATACGCGACTTACATCAGTCATTTAGCTTATCTTTTGCCTTGCATTGCTGGCAAAGTTCTGAAAAGCGAAATTGAGGGTTGGCACTTTTGTCCCTCGCGTCTGTTCCACTTCAAGGAGTCATCTCCATATGGAGATTGACAAAACTAGGTGACTTTTACGCAGAGGAAAATAGCGTGGGGACTCATTATATTCGCCTGTGCAGTCCACAGGGTCAGTTTGCTCTGTTGTAGATTGCGTGAGTGGAAGGATACGAATTGCCGCTTAAACAAAAATCGTACGAAAGAGGTGCGCACAACTTCACCATGAAGCTTCTGCCCAAGTGAAGCTGCTGTGCACCAAAAAAAAAGAACGCAGGAGGTCATCTAAAAAAATGATATCCCTACTGTGAGGCAGTGTGCACTGCGAAAACAAAAAAGAAAGCCTTAACAGAAATATTGAGCAGCAGAGAAAAGTCATAACCTTAATCACTACAAAAGGAAGTAGCCTGCGCTGCTGATTGACAATGTAAACACCGCGGCGAAAAAGTGATGGAAGGGGTATACGCAACAAATTGTGCGCTATCTACGCACACCCTAAAACACCAAAATGAAGTTTTCGATCGATGAAACCGCCCCCTTCACCAAGCCTACCCATTTGGTGTCGCCAATGCAGAAGCTCAAAACCACAGCCGGATGGAACCACAGGCCCATCTCGATCACGTTTCGAATAAAAGTTGCGCCTCGTCATGGTATACAGAGCAAAAAAATTAACATTTCAAAAAAGTGCCCCCCTCCCCCTGAAAAAAAAAATGAATGTCTACGCCCCTAGAGCCAACCAATAATAACCACTTCCATATACCTAATAACTCAAGAGTTTTTTATGCAAATGTTATTCAGTTATGGGCATCGCAAACACTGAGTTGCTAATTTCTTTCGTTCGAGTTGTTCTTCATGTCAGAATCACTAATAATGTAAATAGTAGAAAGGTTACATAGTGATAAAATAATAGAAGGAGGTATTGATGTCAAAAACTGCAGAGGGACCTCCTTTTCAAAATAAATAGGCAATATTGGTTAGAGCATGTAATACATACTCATCAGAAAACGTGAAAACGGAAAAGATTAAAGTTCAACAGAAACAAATTAAACTGGAAAAAAGTGCATACAAAGTAGCTACAACGAGGTCATCGATAACAATACTCAATGAACAAGGTTACAAAAATACCTACAATTTCGACATTAAAATATTATAACTTTTCGATTAGTTTTGTTTTTATGAATGTTTAGTTTTTTTTCAATGGGTTTGAAATTCCAAACAGTGAAAGATGAGAAAAGAAAACTCTGCTTGCCATAATTAAAACTTAGTTTAGGTAAGACAAAGCTGTTTTTGTGTGCAAACCTTGATGTAATATTATTTGTTATATATGATTGAAGTAAACGCTGTCGCATCGCCTGAAGTTAATTTCATTGAACAAGAATTTGATAAGGCTATACATAACCAGTTTCTAAACTGAAAACGTGCGGATAGATTGTGAAAGATACATGGCTTTATGATTAAAAGCGCTAAACGTAATTATGGCAGCAGCTTGGTTTTGAAGTACTTGTAATATACTTTCCCAACACGTAATGCAGTGGTTAATGTGTGAATGGACAAATGAAAAGTACAACCATAATAAAATCTCATGATTGGATACGTATCACTTAGATAATTACAAAATGAACTTGTTGGAATAGAAGTCGATCGAAGAAATAAAGGAGCGGTTCCGGGAAGTGCCAAGTGGTTTGACGGGAATAAAACGAATTTTGTTTTCGATGCGTTCTTGTATAATTTGTTATTTTCTCACCATTCTAGTCTATTTTGCACATCTTTGTTGGTGTTCGACGTGAGTGTTGTAAGTCTTCGTTGATGACAGTGGTGTCGTCGGCATGAATTGTACATTTAGAAACGGAGAGACAGTTCGTCAAGTCATTCACATATAAGAAAACAGGAGAGGGCCTAGTATGAAACCTTGGAGCACTCCAGTATTGTTGAACATTGTTTTCGAATAATACCTTAAAATAGTTACTACATCTATCGTGGCTTTTAAGTAGTGTTGCAGCAAAAGTACGTCTGGTCCAGTAATTCCTAACTATTGAAGCTTCTGCAAGAATATTTTAAGAATTTATTCTCTCAAAAGCCCTAGTTAAATCTATGAATACCGAAGCAGTGTACTGATCCTCGTCAATCTCAAGTTTCCATTCACCTGTCAGTGCAGAACGAGTTCAGTCGAGTACAAATGGCGAAAGGCGTACTATAATGGTGAGAGAATAGTAAATTGTGTTTAATAATTAGCAAAACGCTTTTCAATAACTTTGCTGAAGGATGGTAACACACAGATGCGGCGGTAAATGTAAATTAGAGAGCGGTCAACACCCTTCTTGAAATTTGATGTGATCCTGCTATGTTTGAGCCCAAAAGGGAAACTTGATTGAAAATGTGTAAATCCGTGTTTGAGTGACCACGCTCGCCAAACTTTGTCATTTCCGACACCAGCCATTCACAGTATTGAGATATAAGTGGAAATCAAGAACTTCAATTGTCGTTTATATTGCAGTAGGAATATTATTTTTTTTTGGACAACGGCTGCAAATGCGTCGCTGCTCCAGATTTCATGTCTTCTTACTGTCGTCTCAGCTGGCTGCATAGTCGCCTGCATTTGTAATGGCGTTTTTACTTTAGTACTCGTTGGTTGGTACTCGGAGCGCGTGGCTGGTGAGAATGGCGGCGTGGGCGAGAGCGCTCGTAATACACTGCGAGTGCATCCGGTAGACTGTCGTTTTGCCCCGCCGCAGTAGTCTAGTGACATGCGGGCTGCTGACTTGCAGGTTGCATAATCGAATTGCGGCTGCGGCAGCTGCATTTCCGGTGGAGGCGAAAATGCTGTAGGTCCGTGTGCTCAGATTTGGGTGCACGTTAGAGAACCTCAGGTGGTCGAAATTTCTGGAGCCCTCCACTACGGCGTCTGTCAAAATCTTATGGTGGTTTTGGGACGTTAAACCCCGCATATCAATCGAATCAGTGATTCTTTGAAATAGCGGGAAATGCTGTAGACACAGCGCGTGAAGTTAGCTTATCACTTTGCAAAGTTCTAGTTTTAGTAAATTTTCCTGCGAATTGAGCGACAGAGCAAGCGACGCTGCGAAAGCCTGCAAGTGTAAAACGCGTGGAGGTAAACTGGACTGTCACAGCCTGAGGATAGATGGAAGGACCGCCTCCAGATGCTTTGCGATTTGTCTGCTCTCGACAGTCGTGCTGGGTGCTTTTCGTTTTTGACCACGAGGACTTCGGCGCTACTGATACAAACTGTAGGCGCAGCACTCATTAAAAGTTCGTCGTGCGTCTTCCCCCGAGCGTCCGAATGTTCGCTGAATTTTGCCAGTAACTTTAACTTTTCCACCAAAAACCAGTGGCAGTAAAATCTACTTCCTGAAACAGGAGACACGGCCTTGACGTCATGGAAATTGGCAAACGCAATTGGACAGGGTGAGACAGAAAGTGCTGCTGGGTGAGGTTTCATTTATTCTTAGGTTACAAGAAACCATAGTTGTACAGCGATGTTTATTCATTTCTGATGCGCGAAAGCTGTTAATTCATTACTGAGCGTTCGCAAAGAAATGTTTACGAATAGTCCGTGCTAAATCAGCGGAAATATTGTGAACCAGCGCCACGTCAGTTGCCACAAGTGTAGGCTGCCCAGAGTTGCACGCTATGAATAGGAAATGTAGTTTAACGATGAGTGAGGGAAAACGATTATTTTTTTTCTTTTGCCGTCTGCAAAGTACCGCGGAGTTGACAAGCTGAGACTATAACGATTCGCTATGCTGGTGTGTACAGCTGTATACGTGCATTGATTGACATGATGAATATGCGCGGTTTTCGGCAGCTATGTCACACGGTGTTCAGTGCACTCGATTCATCTCTTCTTCTTTTTCAGCTGGCGCCATTCGGCCGCTGCCAGGAGGGCGTCCGCGACGACAGCCACGTGGAGAACGTGGTGCACAAGGCGGTCGCGGACGAATTCAGCAGCGAGATCCTCACCAACCGCACCAGAGGTAGGCGTCCGCCAATAAAAACATGAGAGTGACGCGTCGTCGTTTCGAGTATTTCCGAGTAATGGGATTTTAGACTGACGCATCAGATCTTTCCTAAACACGCAAAATCTGGATACATTGTAGCAGAGACCGGCCGCATCGGGCAACAGTAGCTGGTGCTTTAGACAGGACGTAGTGGATGCATAGGTGCGCTGCTGCAGAAAGTCTCTATGCTGCTTAAATGCTTGCTGCTGAGTTTTTTTTTATGCGAATGCATCTTAGTCAGGCTATGTCAGGCGTCCGGCGGCGTCTGCGTGCCGGCAGGTGTTATCTCTGCGCTCTCACTTCCTCTGCCATAGCAACAGCTGTGGGCGCGCGCACTTATCCTCGCCCCTAGCAACCGGGACAGGTACTGGGGGCGAAGTAGTGTAGAGTGAGTGGACAAGAGACGCGCTCTCTGGCGTGTGACAGCGCTCGCATCGCGGAATCTCGGCGGAGCACCCGCGTGTGTTGAGGCAGAGTAGGAGAGGGTAGGTGCCATGGAGGAAGAAAAAGAAAGCATTGCGTCACATGAGTGAAGCCCACCTTGTCGGCTCAACACGTGATCAAAACGTCAGAGCTTGCGGTAGCTTTTAGTACTCTTGGTACTGTGCCACCTTTGAAGCACCTGCGTGAGCCAGCCAGTCTGCGCTGAACCAGCGCGTTTCGATAAAACCTACCGGGCGCCGTACTCCGAGGTATCGGGAAGTCTGGTTTATTGCGTGATCTCACGGCAAAAAGTCACGTGTTGGGCCGACTTTGATAGCTTCAAAATGAGTTGGCTTGCCAAGGCTGGGTACGTGACGTCATGCTTTCTCTCCTGTGTTTTTCCTTCCTCCATGGTAGGTGCAGTGCTTCAGCGCTCCTTCTCCCGCCGTTCGTTCTCTCTCCTCCCTGTGTCCCACTCTCCCGTCGGCTCGCTCGTACGTATGTGTAAACGCTGTGAAGCGCGCGCCTCGCTCTCGACCATTCGCTGGGTGATGAATGTGTAAATGAATGGTTACGGTAGAAATCCTCGTCTTGTCATTAACTTACGCCATAAAAATTACTACGCCGTGTACTCTCGGCGCAAGAAATGCACTCGCATTTCCCCTCGATTCGAGTCCGGGAGGAGGGGGCAATTTTTTTAATATGATGAACCTTTACCATCGCCCTTGGAAGAGGCCTCCTGACTTTTTATGTTTCTTGTTAAGCATCCGTGTGATGCCGTTGGTTTCTTGGTTCCTCCGAGAGCTTCCTTCCCGTGGCATTAAGTAAGGGTCTCCTTCTGACGCCATACTTGTCGCCTTTCAAGCCGGCTGGCATCGTCCTGTCGTATTATCCGCTTCCGCCGCTGTGAGCGGTCATCTGGATGGCGCAATTGCGTTCTTATCCTTGACGCTGCTGCAGAACTGCGACATGCCTCAACATTTTCTTCCCCCAGACCGAGCCTTCCAATTGTGTCGGATTGGCATCCGTGCCACTCACTTCATCGTCATAGCGCCCCTGCCGCAGTTTCAGCGAGCCGGCGCCGGTATAGGCTTCGGAGGTCGCTCCTCCTCGCTTGACGGTAGGCCTAACGGCGAGATTAGCGAGGCGCATGCACGGCGTAGTCGAACACCAAATATGCGATAACATTCTTCAACGTTCTTTTGCAGCCTCGGAAACGGTACCCACAGGATTGTAATTCAGTCTTGACTTACAGCCTGAAACGAGCTTTAGTGCCAGTATATTCTAGTAAATTAGCCATTTGAACTCAATAAACATTTTCGAAACTTACCTTATTACGCCTATCGATGGCATCTTTAGGATGCCGAGCAACTTAAATACCTTTTTATTTAGGCCCTCTTGTACGTGTTTGAGTTAGAGTATGAGTTTATTTGTACCACATACAGTTTAAAGTAAGTGGTTGGGACGGCGAAGTTGTCGTTAGGAGAAAGAAAGTGCCACGGCTACCTATGCAATAATTTCATGAGAGAGATGCACCACGTTTCACACTCGATGCTTCGCCTCTTTTCAGCGTACCTGTCATGCGCCTCCGGAGAGATGGTTGTCAAAATCAACTTCAGCGAGCCTTTCCGTGGCATTACGTACGTGGACTACGACAAGACCAGTCCCTGCAAGTTCTACGGCGACGGGAGGAAGTACTACGAGCTCAGAATACCGCTCAAGGGGTGCGGCACAAAGCAAGTGAGTGATACGTAAACGGCACACGTGGGCAGCGGCGAATATTGACATGCGTTTTGCGTGTCATAACCACATAAATAAATAATAGAGTAACGAAAAGATGTCAAATATATCACGAACGGGATATACAAACACGTACCATTTATCCAACGGCGTAGGCCCAGTTCCTCTCAAGTTATGACGACTCGTTCAGTTATTGCATTCGTGTGGTCCTTTATACGCCCTTTAAGAAAACATACCAGGCTAGTTGGTCGGTTACGTTCATCGAAGCCATACGCTGAAAAGGGGTGCGCCGCATGTACTGTCATCTTCCTCACTTGCCATTTTCTCAGCGCTATGGCTGCAATGAACGTCTGTTGTGTCGATTGATTCGACCTGTTAAAATATCGTCCTAAAAACTCTGAACGAGAAGAATTAACATATCCCCCCTTTGTTTCCGTACCCTGGCACATTGCTTTATTTTAACATTATTAATGATTTAACCTTCAGGACATGGTACATAAACGCATCACCGTTGGAATAAAAACCAAAAATATTTATGGGGGTTTCATAACGTTCGTAGCCATTAAAATATCTGCTGATCTGATGCATTGTGGTTATCAGCTTTCTAGGAAGGTGTCAGTGAGTAGCTGTCTATGATGCATTTGTTCGGCTTTGAGTCAAACATTACAAGGTAGATTTACGTGATTTTTAAGTGAAGTATTGTGCACACTGCGGACTTACCTGACACTGCCAATGCACTTATGTTTATAAAGCAACTTAGAGTCTGCCGCAATGTCACCCCTCACGTTGCTGCAAAAGCGTCAGTTTCGCAAATCGAAGGGCACTTTACGGTGCAATGATTTGAATATCATACGCAACTTTCGTCTGCCCATTCGTTCGGGGTCAAACAACGCTTTAAGTCTAGCTTGTTGAGTCATATGTGTACATGTAATGTTTATTGGACTGTTATAAAAACTTAGCATTGGAAACATAGTTGATGTTCAGAGCACGTGACGATTTTTGTCGTTGGAGTAGCGAAGGAACGTTTATTATCTACCTTAATGTAATATTCGACAGCCAGAGCCAAGCCAGCAAAGAAGCACCAATCGACGTTGGACTGTCATAAAGCCTGCATAGGATTTTTTTTTCAAAGCAGTTTAAAGGGTGACTCTGTGGTAGAATGTTTGACTGCCATGAAGGATACCTGGCTTCGAATCCCGCTCGACAATGCATTTTTTTCTCAGTTGGTGCGGGAAACGGTGGCGGTGGACAACTACGGCACCACCAAATTCGGCTGTTGTAGTGATCCCATAACAAGTTTCGTACCAAATTGTACAAAGTATTGCTTCGGTAAAAGTTCTCTGCACTGGCATTTCAATTCTACAGAAGAGAAGTTCATAAGTGGCAGACGAGCTGTAAGAAGAATGTATTCCGTTGTGAATCAGTGAGGATACATCTCCTCAGGGCAACGGTGTGTCTTAGCTTTGCGGTGGTGTAGTGGTGGCCGTGATCAGTTTGTTAGTCAAAAAGAACGGAGTCGATGCCCGTCGTTGTGGTCCCAGGTGAAACTACATCTGTGTTCTTTGAGTTGTCAGTGTGCATTAAAAAAATCAAGCTCGTCAAAATTATCTGGCGGCTCCTATTACTGCATGCATCATAATTATACAGTCGTTTTGACATGTAAAACGCCGTAGATTGTTATTACTACTACAACTAATAATGATATTTTAAAAAATCACAGCATATCCGTGGAGTGAATGATGATGAGTGGGGAGTAGCGTCCGTCAGTCCGTCTGTGCTTCCGTCCGTCCGTGCGTCCATTCATTCGTCTGTGCATCCATCCGTTCGTCCATGCGTCCGTCCCTGCGTTCGTCCGTGCGTCCAGCCGTCCGTCCGTGCGTCCGGCTGTGTACCCGTCCGTGCATCCACGCTTCAGTCCATCCGTCCGTCCTCTTGCTGTCTGTCCATCCGTGAATCCATCCGTCCGTCCGACTAGCGAACATTTCAAATACCATCATCTCGCATCTTTTCATCGCGATCGTAGTCGCGCTATCGTCTCTCTCCTTCTTCTGTGGCACATACCCATCCCTGTGGCACATACCCGCTCTCTCGGGTATGTGCCACCGGCGGTTACACACAACGACAACAGGGTACGCACAAGCCACGCCATAAGGAGCTTCGCCCCTAAAATGATAATGGGTATCCAAATCCATGTTAATTTATTGAACATTACCTGAGAACATTCGATAAGTGCCGAGGATCACTCACTTTTGTGTGTATATGTAGCTTAGCCCGGCACCTTTCCGAGGACCGAACGGTATAGGTCAAGTTACAGATCTGCTATAGTCTCGGCTTAGATGCCATATGGGCCGGAACGTGCACAGTAATGTGAGTATTAAATAGCTTAGAGAAGAGGACAAGCAGTTCATCAAGTTAGTGAGTAAAGCGGAAAAGTTATGACTCAACATGTACCGTTTTATGTTTTTGTTATTTGCGAGCAGACAGTTGAATTATTCAGAATCGCAAAGGGTACTTACACGCCACGAAACGAGCATAATGAGTACAGTTTGGTTAAAGCATTGATTCGCATGCGTATACAGGTCACATGCGATGCATGTTTAAAACCGGTTTAGTTTCATGATTGGAATGACCTTATCTGCAATATTTTTTGTTTGCAAATTGAAGATAAATGCGTTGCGGTTAAACAGGATGCAGACTGAATGACCTAGATCACCTTGACAAACAGTGGGGCTTAGATCAACAGTGTGCTACCCCTGTGACTACGCCACTCTTTCGAGAAACGATAAAGCGCAGGTTGTATCCTAAAATGTAACCTTGCTTTAATGTTATCTACTTCTCTTCATAGTTTCCTTAACGACTTCTGTTATCTGGCCTGATAGTTCTATCACTTCAATGCTCTTTTTTTTCTAGGAGGCCCCGAGAGTTTTCATCAATAATATCATCGTACGCTTCCATCGGTCCCTGGAGCTCGAAGAAGATGAAATCAAGACTATCATCTGTCGCTATCCGCCTCCCTTGGCACCACCGCCCACTAATGTGATTGCACCTATGTGAGTATGAATTCTAAAAGTGTCTTAACTCCATGTGGCCAATCAATGACGTTAGTGTATAATATACAAACAGACATGGGGAAACTCTTCGAGTGTTGTAAGTAATGCTGACAGTTTAATGCATAAGATTCCATGCCCAATTTTTATTATCAATCAACGCCCTTCCTAAAAATGATTCAATCCAGTTAAGGAAATGGGAAATAGCGCGAAAAACAAGACAGTAACACAAACGGACAATTTATATATATATATATATGTATGTATGTATGTATGTATGTATGTATGTATGTATGTATGTATGTGTGTGTGTGTGTGTGTGTGTGTGTGTGTGTGTGTGTGTGTGTGTGTGTGTGTGTGTGTGTGTGTGTGTGTGTGTGTGTGTGTGTGTGTGTGTGTGTGTGTGTGTGTGTGTGTGTGTGTGTGTGTGTGTGTGTGTGTGTGTGTGTGTGTGTGTGTGTGTGTGTGTGTGTGTGTGCGTGCGTGCGTGCGTGCGTGCGTGCGTGCGTGCGTGCGTGCGTGCGTGCGTGCGTGCGTGCGTGCGTGTGTGTGTGTGTGTGTGTGTGTGTGTGTGTGTGCGCGTGTGTGTGCGCGTGTGTGTGTGTGATAAAAGTTGTAAGGGACAGGAAAACAGTGACAATTTGTCAATGCTATGTAAAAGCAAAATCCGTCACTCACGTGCAGGATAAGCTCCTTGGTGAGAAGCGCTATCGATGGCATTCTAACAAACACGTCATGTTCTCATGTTTTCCGTTGTCAATGCAACAGGACTCGCATATTTCACGTGCTCTTTGGTCACCATAGCATCTTAGTTTTCTGCACTGTTCAAGCAAAGCATGACAACATCATGCAGAACTGTGTGCTGCTAGGTGACTTCCGACGGAACACTTCATTGGATTGCGGTGTTCTTTTAGGCGGTCATTTACTGACTGGCCAGCTTGGCCGATGTAGCAACAACGGCACGAGAGGGGAAGCCCCGCCGTGGTGGTCTAGTGGCTAAGGTACTCGGCTGCTGACCCGCAGGGCGCGGGTTCGAATCCCGGCTGCGGCGGCTGCATTTCCGATGGAGGCGGAAATGTTGTAGGCCCGTGTGCTCAGATTTGGGTGCACGTTAAAGAACCCCAGGAGGTCTAAATTTCCGGAGCCCTCCACTACGGCGTCTCTCATAATCATATAGTGGTTTTGGGACGTTAAACCCCACATATCAATCAATCAACGAGAGGGGAATCTCAAAGACCGCGTTTCATACATGCAACAAACTTAATATCCTGTTTTTTATCACACGTGTGAGGCTGTTTGTCTTCCCTGTTCACTTTTTTGCACATACTAGATAAATATTTTGGGCTGAAAGACTGCTTCGATGCCTGTTTTTTTTCGCTGCTTTTTCATAGAATGTGACTCCCGGTGCAAATACGGAGTCACCACTCTTCTTGAAACGGAACTCTTTTTTTTCTCTCAATCACTATTCTGTTTTTCTGGCTCTTTCAAGTCTACGTAGACCTTCAGCTATTCAAAAACAGTATACGTTGTCGCGGCAACCCTCTGCGCAGTCTTAGCTCTTGCGAGTCAAAGCTGTTGCACTTTGTGTGGTGACGCGAACGCGGCAACGCTGTCGCTACGAAGATTTTGCAATCGCTCGTTGAAGAGGTTATGAAAGTGTGAAACTGTAAGGCAAAAAATCATTTTAAATGCAAAAAGGGGTGTGCCGTACAGCACAGGCATACACAGAAAGTAATGACGACACAGGTGCACAGTCGCAACTGGAACTTTATCGATGAGGCAACGCGTATCTATAGCTTACAAAGTTTGCACATAGTACGGTCTCTCGCCTTCAAAACAAAAGAACTATCCCTGTTAGACGAAAAATCACGAAGGCGCATGCGGCTAAACGTTTAAAAAAAACAAGTCGAAAAAGAAACGGTGTTGGAGGAATGATGAGAAGCACAAATTGTGGTGCGGCGTAATAGGCACTCTATACTAAGCGAGTTAAACTGTACTCTAATTATTTAGCAATGCCTTCAAGGATAAAAAGAACATTACCTTTGCAGCTAGACATGCTTGTATGCAATATCCCGCTGCTCTAGCATAGCTGCCACGCGCAGAGGCGATAAAAACTGTACAGCGGCTTTCATTTCAGCTTCCTGTGCGTGCAACCAGTGCAAATAAGGCTGAAGTAAATGTGCGAGTTAGCTCAACTTTTCCACCGGTTCGAAATGTTTCTGGTGTACTGTGTGCTATGGTAATGTTTTGTGCAGTATCACACGGCTTTCTGTTGTTTGCTACTCAATGTGCAAGCATTCATTTCTTTTATTCTTTTTCTCGCAGTATCGAAGCACCACCAATTTTGCCAGCTACGAAGCATCCAAAGCTGTCCGAAGTCGAGTTGCTGCTCATCATATGCGCTTTGCTGTTCCTGACGCTTCTACTGCTGGGCATAGGAATTGCTTACTACTGCCTGAAGAAACGCAACATCAAGGTTGTCAAGAAGAAAAAGGGAATTTCATCGGCACCCGCTTCGGAGATTACCAAGCTCAGCGGCTCAACAATGGGGACAATGTCCATGTTCGATCCTATTCGCATACCAAGGGCGATGGCCACCTCCACTTCTGGTTCAGAAGCGGCTTTGCTTACTCCTGTATCCGCACAGCGCTCCGAGACAATACCATCGGATTACCCAAGTGAGTCGCCGTCCTCAGCATCTGACGCGGAAGAGGTCGTAGAGCAACGCCATGTCGTTGTATCGACAGTCCCTGTGCAAAAACAGTATGATAACGAAGCCTTCGCTGGCGAGCCATACCCGATGGATGCTGAGAGGGCTGAATCACTGTCTTCTGTACAAATTGCGACAGTTTACAAGCCTTCTATACCCAGGGCAAAAGCGAAGCCATATCCTATGGATCAGGAACGTGACGAATCAGTATCATCTCTGCAGCAGGCGCAGTTGATTCTTAAGCCGACTTCAGCGAAGCAACAACAACTGCACGCAATAACCGAAAGCGAAGACCAGCTTGACACTGAGACTGTAGAGAAGAGCTACGCCGCTGTGTCGCGGGTAGTTGCTGCACCTCCGACTGCTTACAAAGTAGAACCGCCAGTGTACACTAAGGTTCGCAAGAAAGAAGAGCCCCGACCTCCATCGCTGTATGGCAGCATTCCTGACAACGATGACTGGTCCCACTCGGAAGTCGAATTCGTGGCTGATATGAAGCCCCTCATTCGAAAGCCCAAACGTACCACACAGGTTCTCACAGACTATCTTGTCACAAAACAGGATGACACAGATCTTCGTGAAGACGTGACAAAGCGCCGCCAGGACACGTTGCGTTCACTTGCTTTGCCCTCTGAGGCTCCAGATACTTCTGCGTCAGAGATCACTGCCATTCCCGAAACGGCGCTAGCTCCACGTAAGCCGAAAATTACCGTCAAAAATATTGACGAGGTGTTTGTCACAACAGAACATGAGACGATTGCGACTGAGCATGTCGTGAAGACGACGAAAGATACCACAGAACAGCTTGTTAAATCTCCGACGACTCCGCCCTCTTGGGACGTGACTATCAGGCACTACGCACCTGAAGACGAGGGGCCATCCGGAGAGGGATCGCCACTTCCACCAAGATCGCCTTCTGGGCAGCCTCCGTACACAGACAGACAAACATGGGAAGAAGATACAACAGAAATAACTCGAGCCACTGCCACAACCACCGCTGACCACCGCCTTCGGACAAGCTTTTCACCAGAGCCTAAACCACCTCTCAGCCTGCGCACCACATCACCACCCCAGTGGGATGTACTGAACCGAGTGATAACGCCACCGCCCGTTGAAGGCGTGGAGGAACTTACACCTGACGTAAAAACGAAGTGGAGGACGCTCGTGACCGTCGACGACGTATTTCGAACCCTCGTGCATGAGGCTACGACGACTGAGGAGTACGTCCGCATCAGCCAAGACTTCCGGTACGAAGCAATGTTTGAACGCCGCGTGTGGGACGTTATCATTCGCGTGCTCACACACCCAGACTACCTCCACCCGCCCATCCACGCTGAATTCCCACCTGAGGTGAGACCACCGCGTTACCGCAAAAACCAGGAGCAGAGGCGAAAATCTTCACTACCACACGTGCTCTCAGGTGCGGGCATTCCAGCCGATCTGAGGTCCTTGCCAGAGTCGCACAGATCGAACTCGATTGGTGACTTCGACATGAGGTCAATGACTGAGATCGACGTAGACTTCTCGCGTCTCGAACGTGAGTCCATTTCCAGTGATGACACTCTACGGACGGGTCTCAGCATTACCGACCGCGCTACATCCGAGTTTCTCGAGGACATTCCCAGCGTCGAAGGCCGAGCGTCCATCGACGGATACCTGCCTGTTGTCGAGAGGATGTCTGCCGTGCCACCAGTCGACACAGACGACGCTCGCAGTGACGCTACTTTCGACATTCCCAGCGGGAGATTCGTACCAGGCGGAGCCCAAGGAGCCAGTCGCACGTTCGTCGAGCGCTCTTCTAGGCAGTACTTCGAAGACTTGCCAGGCAGCCAGAGCAGGATCACGTCGGACCACATGAGAATGCAGACGTCGAGGGTCGTCAGAACGGGAGGTCTGGAAAGAGCGCCCAGCATGGACGGTAGAGAAGAGATTAAGTCCATTACTGAGCAGGACATCTACGACTGGTTGCGATGAGTTTATTGCAAGTCTACACGCCAGCGCTAACTTGTTGTGCATAGCGGCACACCACTTCCACCAACTTGCTTTCCCATCAGTGATGCTGTGCCAGGATATATAAAGTGCCCCGATGATGCCTTTTGTTTAACTCAAACCCAGGAGATCCCAAACTGCACAGTCAATGCAAATGATGACAAGAGAACTCTAAGAGACGCGGTCGACTAACTGGTTGTTCTTTTTTTATTCTTGTGCTTTTCGCTTCTAGTTATTGATGGTGCATTTATCTTGTAAAATATGAAGCAGCGTTGTCTGGCACATTTTTTTTCAGGCAGTGACTTACACATTACCCAGTAAGCTCTAATGCTTTCTGTCCTCAGCGAAATGGGCGAGCTTCATAGGTTGATTTTCGCAACACCATTTCTGTAATATATTTTCTAGATGAAGATGCAAGGCCCGACTCATAGGAGCTATACAACTGTTTCACAGAGTGCATATTTTGTCGTGTACTTCAGAATATCGCGAAAAGTGACATTTAGAAAGCTTGCCATGATTAATTTGCTTTATCCTCAGCTGTATGCGTCAGTGTGGATTTGTGTATGTGTAGAGAGGGACACCACGAGCACGTAAATGAAGTCAGAAGTATGATGGGGCCAGTCCCCCAACTCTAAGATACGGAAGGCTCGGGCTGTACTTTAGACCAAACGTATATGTCTAATGTTTTTATATTTTACAAGCTCGAGTCACTGTGTACCATGTAAAGGGAAAGCTTGCCTTTGTGACCGCTTTTACTGCCGTTTTGAGTCTTTAGTGCGCCCAGTTCAAATAAACGCAAATGAAGTAAAATAGTGCATGAACTGGTGGCTTTGCTTCTTGTTATTTTTGTTTACGGTGTCTTTTGTCTCTTTGAAAAAGAACGCGCGCTGCATAAACTGCTTGTTTTTGTTTTAAAGAGATGATTGTTTGCTGCCTTTGAAAGATTTATGACGAGGCCCTACTGCCATTTCTGTATTTATTAATCGAGACGTGTTAAAGATGACAATAAAGCGCATTTTACACCATTGCTTTAGTAATAAAATTATTTTGGAAGCAGTTGTCTTTTTGTTTCAGCCTGTACGCTGTCCGAAAAAACAGTTCTACGCATGAAATCGGCGAGCCTCCATAAAGTTACGCACTAACTAAGCTTGAGCTATGCTGAGCTTTCGCCTTATTAGTCTGAGAGCTTCGTGGTCTCTTCGGTGACATTCATCGTCACTTGGTGAGCGTTTTTCGAATCAGATGAAAATTAAGTGTCGGGGGCATGCATGTGTCTTCATATG
Organism: Rhipicephalus annulatus; assembly: GCA_013436015.1. Taxonomy (NCBI): domain Eukaryota; kingdom Metazoa; phylum Arthropoda; class Arachnida; order Ixodida; family Ixodidae; genus Rhipicephalus; species Rhipicephalus annulatus. The sequence goes on along the minus strand of WOVY01009818.1, from coordinate 379,137 downwards.
CGAGATAAGCCGTCATTGAAACAGCGAAAAATTATCAGACCACACCTACAGGTGTACTAACAGGTTTCGACGTGCCATTTGCCTTCGTCTTATATTCAGGTCTAGTGATGCCATCTTCGGTACATGTACAGCTAGCGAAACGGCCGTGAGCACGTTCTGAGCGTGGCATGTAGTCATGTTTCTTATGACATCCAAGTCATGATAACCTTGTTTGACGTGTTATTTACCTTCGTCGTCTATTCACGTCACGTGATACCATATATAATATATCTGGAGCTAGTGAGAAAGCCACAATCACGCTATCAACGTAGAATGCAGTCATATTTTACATGACACGGATGTCATGATAACCATGTTTGGACCTGTCATTTACCTTCGTCATCTATTCGGATCACGTGATACAAAATTTGGTAAATTAGGAACTAGCCAAACGGCCGCGAGCGCGCTATGAGCGTAGCACATTATGTTTTACATGACACACATATCGTAGTTATCGTGTTTGGACGTGCCATTTACCTTCATGGTACGTTCGCGTCCCGTATTACCAAGTTTGGTATACATGAAGCTAGCGAAACGGCCGTGAGCGCATGGTGAGCGTGACATCTAGTGATGTTTTACATTACATGCATCTCATGATTATCATGTTTGCACCGGTCATAAACCTTCGTCATCCATTCACGTCTCGTAATACCAACTGTGTAATATGTGATGCTAACGAAACGACCGGAAGTGCACCATGAGCGTGGCGTGTAGTCATGACTTACATGACATGCATGTCATGATTTCCATGTTCGATGATTTGTGGGGTTTAACGTCCCAAAACCACTTCTGATTATGAGAGACGCCGTAGTGGAGGGCTCCGGAAATTTTGACCACCTGGGGTTCTTTAACGTGCACCCAAATCTGAGTACACGGGCCTACAACACATTTCCATGTTCGAATATGTCTCTTATGTTCGCCATGTAGTCATGTCAAAGAATACCTGTTTTGCAACATGTCACGTGAATGAAACCAACGAAAGAGCAGCAGAACCATGAAATTTAAATCATGACATTCATGACATACATATCATGATTATCATTTTATAACTAGTCGGCTGGGCTCGTCTTATAGTCATGTTAAGGCATACCAATTTTTGTATAGATACCATTATCAGACAGACAGACAGACAGACAGACAGACAGACAGACAGACAGACAGACAGACAGACAGACAGACAGCAGCAGCAGGCAGCAGGCAGGCAGGCAGCAGGCAGGCAGGCAGGCAGGCAGGCAGGCAGGCAGGCAGGCAGGCAGGCAGGCAGGGCAGGCAGGCAGGCAGGCAGGCAGGCAGGCAGGCAGGCAGGCAGGCAGGCAGGCAGGCAGGCAGGCAGGCAGGCAGGCAGGCAGGCAGGCAGGCAGGCAGGGCAGGCAGGCAGGCAGGCAGGCAGGCAGGCAGGCAGGCAGGCAGGCAGGCAGGCAGGCAGGCAGGCAGGCAGGCAGGCAGGCAGGCAGGCAGGCAGGCAGGCAGGCAGGCAGGCAGGCAGGCAGGCAGGCAGGCAGGCAGGCAGGCAGGCAGGCAGGCAGGCAGGCAGGCAGGCAGGCAGGCAGGCAGGCAGGCAGGCAGGCAGGCAGGCAGGCAGGCAGGCAGGCAGGCAGGCAGGCAGGCAGGCAGGCAGGCAGGCAGGCAGGCAGGCAGGCAGGCAGGCAGGCAGGCAGGCAGGCAGGCAGGCAGGCAGGCAGGCAGGCAGGCAGGCAGGCAGGCAGGCAGGCAGGCAGGCAGGCAGGCAGGCAGGCAGGCAGGCAGGCAGGCAGGCAGGCAGGCAGGCAGGCAGGCAGGCAGGCAGGCAGGCAGGCCAGGCAGGCAGGCAGGCAGGCAGGCAGGCAGGCAGGCAGGCAGGCAGGCAGGCAGGCAGGCAGGCAGGCAGGCAGGCAGGCAGGCAGGCAGGCAGGCAGGCAGGCAGGCAGGCAGGCAGGCAGGCAGGCAGGCAGGCAGGCAGGCAGGCAGGCAGGCAGGCAGGCAGGCAGCAGGCAGGCAGGCAGGCAGGCAGGCAGGCAGGCAGGCAGGCAGGCAGGCAGGCAGGCAGGCAGGCAGGCAGGCAGGCAGGCAGGCAGGCAGGCAGGCAGGCAGGCAGGCAGGCAGGCAGGCAGGCAGGCGAGAGCGCACAACCGTCACAATTCTTGCTTGTTCGGGTGTGAGCAGGGCGCTTTTTTGTAAACGCGGCCGTGAGGGAAGTGGCGTTTGTGCTACATTTAACCACTGGCAAACCATAGCGCAATGTTTTGGTGGATGCACAAAATGCCCGAATCCAGAGATAGCGCGAGTGCACCACCACGCCAAAGAAGCAGCAAAAACGCTGCCCATATAGATACGCCGATGCGTCCGATACAAATGACCTCAGTGCAGGCGAAATGAAATCAAACGTGTACAACTTGACCTAATGATGCAAATTTGGTGTCTTGTTGGTCAAAATCAAAAGAGTATGCGCCAATAATTTTGCGGTATCCAACCAGAAACGTATTCTCGCGTTCCGCTCACGCCGGCATGCCGTGGACGGGAATCAAACGCATCCTTAGCAGCATGACACACTTGATTTTCAATTTTCGCACGACCGAGCGCGGGCACCGTTGGCAGAAGAAGCAAAGGCAACTCTTAAACTTTTTTCCAGGAATATTATCGATGCTTTTTTCGTCATACATCTCCAGCCAAGCAAAAAAGTCACAGTGTCGCCGCAAGGGCGAAGCAATGAATACGATATCAACTACTTGGAGTGTAACGCTGGGAACGGCTGGCAGATCAAAACGTGCAGCGCGCTGCTCACGTACAAACGACGCACGAAAATAACACACACAGGAGGAGGCCTAATTAACAACGTTTAAACCTCGGCACTTAACGTGCTGTTGAAAGAAAAACGGCGCACGAAACGTAATCACAGGTACATATATTAGGGTGAACTAACGAGTGTCCCAGTTGTTACTTCGCTGAGTTTGAAAAGCGCGCTCTATTCGCAAACGGGGCCTGCCCGTAGAATAAAGACCTGCCAAGCTCGATTGAGCAAAGCGACTTTCGTGACCGAGGCAACTAACGCAATCGTTCCGGTGAAAGGTCAAGGCACATGATTAGGTGCGCGCACAAGCACCTGACCCCCTCATCCTCTTCTCTTCCCCATCTGCGGGGCAAAGTACGCGTGAAAAATAAGCGCACGTTGGCGCATCGCAACGAGCAGGGTGCGGAGTGCGGGCAGCTTTTTAAAGACGACAGTCTATAGAGTAATATAAAAGGCCGAGAAAGCACACTTCCATAGGCCCCTGCGGCTGATTTGGGTTCGCAGCGCACCAAATGGTGTGGTGAAACTTTGCAGCATCAGAGATTGTAGACCGCAGAAAAAACTGCTTTGGAGGCCATGTTGTAGTGACTAGGATTAATACATAGCCTCCGAGACCACTTTTACGTACGTGCACATCTCTGAGGTCATAAATGAATGAATGAATGAATGAATATACTTTAATTAAAGTTCGGCAGCTTTACCGGGCAAGGTGGAGAAAGAGGGGATTAACCCCTGTCCCTTCCCACTCTCCGTCGATTATAATGGCGTTCCCTCAGGTGACCGCTTGAAGTCATCGCACCTGGGCGGCCATACTTTAATTATTATTTTTAGCACGTCATTTGCATGCATCGATGAGCTTCGTGTAAGCTGCACCGTTAGAGCGGCAAGCACACGATGCAAATGTCTGTCTCTGCACACAATTTAATTTAAGCATGAGAATCATTGGAGGAGCGAAAACTGTTATTTTCAAGTGATATTCTTGGTAAGCACATGCCCACTTTTTTGTTTGATAAACGCAGGCACAAAGAGAGGTTCATTGCACTGCGAGACGCGAAAATACAGCTGCCATGTTATGATTATAAATTACACACAAGAAATAAACATATAGGCAACAATATAACGAGAACTGCAGCAGAATAAAAGTGTAATAAACGCACACAACTACACATACAGTGCACAACGCGACACGGCAGTAGTTGCCTCAGCACTTGACTCCGACATGCACCGAAAAAAGAAAAAAATATTGGCTACGTTTTCCTTCCCACCTTCACACTAATTTTCTCCTGCTTATTTTACATCGCTCTTTCGCGAAAAACAGGCACAAGCAGTTCCCGCAGCAAAAGCAAAGCAATTTAATGTGTCATGCAAGCCGTTAACGAGGCAGGAGTGTTTACTCAAAGTTAGGCCCTAGCTTTAGCTAGAAAACATTTTTCTAGATTAGCCACTTCTCTCTTATTGCGCACGTTAACCGTTGAAGCAATTCACGAACAGCACAGACAACGATACTGAGCATAGCTGCACTTTTCACAAAATCTCACTCATGCAGTGAGTTCGAATACATGTATACCGGCTCAACGAAAACCTAACAACATGAGCGGCGGCTCAATTTCTTGAGCTAAGAAAACATATTCTCGCAAATGGGCTGCGAAGCATTCCTGACAGTTTTTTTTTTTTCGTGGGAAGCAATCCTCGAAAACAGTACGTGAAGTGAAGAGCACAAAAAAGATGTGTGCCGAGCAGAACAATGCCAGAAACGTTAGGTTAAGGCTTCAATTACAAATGCAATATGCACCTAACTTAGTATTCATGGCGTTCATACCTACCAGCAGCCAAGCTGAGAGGCAGCCGAAACAAGCGAAGACCACGACGCGCGCCAGACACGTTATCGCACATATTTTATGGCATATTCCTGCTGCTGGCTGTACTTCTTCATTGCCGCAAATGCTCATGAACACGGAGCATGACAACGTTTGCCGTCGCGTGGATGCCATGTGCGCGCAGATGCCATGTCCGCTTTTTGGTCCGAGTGACCACTCTTGTAATTTTTATGTTACTCTATGGACAATGTTTTTTCGGGATCTTCGACGCTAAAATTTTAGTCAGTGTGTCTTTTCGTCTGTACATTTGTCTGTTTTTACTTATTTATTTACAGAGTTCCTGCAACACCATAGTGGCATTACTGCATTTTGTGTTTACACACAGAATTCAATGAGGTTACTAACATTACTGTAAATAGCGACGCTTTAAACTTTCTGGGAAATAAAACAACATATAAGAATTACAGAATGCAATAAAAATATTTTAGTACAATATGACACGTGGCAAACAGGTACTAAAAGTGAATAGGCATGTCACGATGTCATCACTATGAAAAAAAAAGCGCTGTTGTCACTCAAGTTTACGATATCTTCGGGAAGTTCGTTCTAGTCTCTAATTATTTTTAAAAAGAAGAAGTTAGCAAAAGTTGTGGTTTTGAATGCGTATTCTCGTATTTTATGTGTGTGTTGGCATCTTGTGGAACGATATGTTGGTGCTAGTAGGTATTCCGATTTCTCAATTCCTGTTAGGTTATCGTATATACTATGCAGAAGTTTTAGTTGAAGTTTTCATCGTCCAGATTGTGTAGAGTTTCCCAGCCTAATGTGGCCTTTATATCTGATATACTAGCAAATGGGTCGTAATTTTTGCTGAAGAAACAGGATGCCTGGTTTCGAATTTTTTCTATTGTTCCTGCAAGATACTTTTGAGCCGTGGTAACAATACCTCAAACTGCCAACCCCATCCACAGCGCTCGCCAATATTGCTCAAGTTTCAGAATTCATACTTGAGTGATTGTCAATTAAAAAGCAATTATTGTGCATATCTGAGGCACCATAACACGTCAGTATTTTCTATGTGTGTCTTCATACTAGATAAGGCACACAAGTGATTCTAAGGACCGTAGCGTTTATAACGCTGCTCTGACAGTGCGCCGCGATGCTCAAAAAGGCAAGCGTTTCCAACGCTTTGCTACGATGACACGGTGGTGGCACCTGCCCATCGCTTTGCATTCTACACCTTATCGCCTCCGAAACAGGCACGCATTTCTCTCCTTGGGCGCGCACGCCTTCCTTCGTTGTCAAAGATAACTGCCGGATGGCGCTCGTGTCTAACGTGCCTTGACGCGCTCGTTCGCCTTCGCTGCTCGGATCGAGACTCTCTAACGCAGTGCTTCCAGAATACAATTCAGCGATTTTGTTGTGCGGAACATGAAATAAACGTTTTATTCACTCTCTCCACACGCAACAATATCATTTTTCGACGAAATTTGCAATGAAACATGCACATACGGGGCCAATTTTTTTTCTTTCTTGAGTTTTCTTGTATATAAATACTTATACTCGCACGAAAGGTGCTTGAGCTGTCGCATGCAAAGGTTTGGTGCCAAGATAAATATAGGGTGGCTAGAATGAGGTATGAAATGCGAGCCGTGTTTCCCTTGCCGAGCGGTGCCGTGGTGCGCGATATTTCCGCTAGGTCGTGATTTAGCGTGGCGATCAGAGGCACTGCTGCTAGCGCCGCTCCTAGCGCGACAGAGACTGCTGCAGGCACAGTTTACGCCGGGGGGAGGCTGCTGGTCACTCGTGGCAAAGGCCACTCAGCATCGTTTGTGTTCCACGTGATGCGACGAGTTTGTTGTGTTTGCCCTTAGAGGACTGAATGGCACCTACAAAGAAGAAAAAAAAACACTGCGCACTTGTTTTGTGCCTGGGTGCAACTCAGCTGGGATACGTATGCTGCGCGGAATATGTTCCGCTTTTTCGTGCGCCGGTATGCAAAGACAGGTTAGAAAAATGGGAGCGCGCCATCTCAAGGGCGCACAAAGCACTCCAGGAAAATTCCACCTGCTGCGAAAAACATTTCGACACAAGCTAAATGTATTTTATTTAAGGGCATTAAAGACTTTTGTGCATGTGTGGAAGGCATGCATCGGCAAGTGGAGATAATGAACGCTTTGCCACCCTCTTCAAAACTCGACCATATTTAAGCGGTGATGCGGTGTTCACCTTATTTTCGAACCTGCCCAAATATATATCGAAGAGTTTACCTAGAGAACGAAAAATACGAAATGCTGCTTCATCGGACAACGTACCAGCAAAGAAGTGTCATTATAGCCCTCGCACGTTAGAGCATTGCCACTATGACTTGACGAGCTGCCAAGTCAGGCAACTAGAGATCGGAATTTAGGGGGACTTCTGATTGATATGTGGAGTTTAACGTCCCAAAACCACTATATTTATTTATTTATTTTTTTTATTTATTTACAATACTGCCACTCTCATCCGAGAGCATAGCAGGAGGGCATACAAGTGTGTGTACAAGAAACATGTGAATCTGCAGGCTTGATTCATGAGGAAAAACAAAAAAGAACATATGCACACAAAGACGGAATAATTGCACAACTTTACGCATAAACACGCCTATGTTACAAGCTGTAGTAACAAGAAGAAGAAATAAACCAAAGAAACAAGTCCATCAAAATGGTAAGAATAGTTCCAATACAAGGCTGCAGCAACGATATACACAAGAAATTAACATATTTGTAAACTGGAAATGCTACACGTGTGCTGTTCGGTTAGCGCAACAATAAGTGTTATTTCTACACTGAATAATCAAGCATTTCGACGAACTTAGATAACGAGTCAGTGCTTGTTATCACGGGGTCGAGTTTATTCCACTCGCGTATTGCCATGGGAAAGAAAGAGTACATAAACGTGTCGTTACTGCAGGAATATTCGGTTATGGTGCGGTCGTGTTTTTGACGTGTAGGGCGGGTCTGAGAAAAAGATATGTATTTATGCGTATAAATCTTGTAACTGTTATGAATTAGCTGGAACAAGAATTTTAGGCAAGCGTGCCTCGCTCTAACTGACAAACTTTTTATTCCTGAATCAGCCAAGAGGTTAGTGGGAGAGTCAGTCCGTTTATATTTATTGTAGATGAACCTTATAGCCTTTCGTTGGACACTTTCAATGTTTTTCATGAGGGTAGTCGAGTGCGGAAACCATATCGTGCTTGCATATTCCAGAAGCGGTCTTACGAACGTTCTATAAGCTAACAGCTTGGTTGGAGTGGGGGACGTATTTGGCACCGTTTTAGGTAGAACAGTTTGCGCAGCGCGGCGGCGGTAATATTTGTGATGTGTGAATCCCATCTAAGATCGGAAGTAAGCGTAATTCCTAAATATTTGTGTTGCGAAACCTTACTTAAGGGTATGTCATTAATGAAGTATGCAAACATAGAATGCTGTTTTCTTGTTGAAACAGTCATGGTAACGGATTTTTTAATGTTTATTGTCATTTGCCAGTCAGAACACCATTTCGTTATTTTACTAAGCGACGTGTTAAGCATTAGGTGGTCCGTATAGCTATTAATTTCCCTGTAAATAATGCAGTCATCTGCAAATAACTTGATGTTGCACTCGATATTGGAAGTTATGTCGTTAATAAAAATTAAGAATAATAACGGTCCTAGGACTGACCCCTGCGGAACCCCGGATGTCACAGGTACGGTCTCAGATGGTGTGTTTTTGAAGACAACAAACTGGGACCTGTTCGAGAGGAAGTCTTTTACCCATGCCGATATTGCGCCTTTGCCAATCACATTTTCCAATTTCCCAATTAATTTAGTATGGCCTACACAATCAAATGCCTTGGAAAAATCCAACAGAATGATGTCTGTTTGCGCGTGGTTGTTTATTGATAGTGCGAGGTCGTGAACTAATTCTGCTAGCTGTGTAATAGTTGATAGGCCGCTGCGAAAGCCGTGCTGATGAGGTGATAAAAAGTTCACTATTTTCCAAGTAAACAGTTAGATGCTTCAGGATTATGTGCTCAAGCAATTTGCATGACGTGCTTGTTAGTGAAATTGCCTGAAATTTGAAACGTCATTTTTGTCTCCTGATTTGTGAATTGGTACTATTTTTGCTATTTTCCAGTCTTCCGGAAGGGTAGATGTTGAAAGCGACTTGCGAAAAATTAGGCCGAGGTACTTGCTACACCATTCTGCATATCTTTTTAGGAATTCATTCGGTATGTCATCCGGGCCGGTGGATTTTTTCGGGTCCAAGTTAAGCAATAGTTGCATAATTCCAGCGTCTGTGATGTTAATTTCGTCAATTTTGTCAGTATTGTGCTGTCCCAAATAAGGTGAAACGCCATTATCTGTCCTGAATACCGAGCGGAAGAAATCATTATGAGCATTCGACTTCGCTACCTTCTCTTCTGCTGTTAGTGTAGACGACGCTTCAGGACTTTTACGAAAATGCCTCCAGAATTTCTGCGGGCTATTTGTGATAAAGTTTGGAAGGGTTACGTTGAAGTAATGCTGTTTGGCTTGCTGCGTCTTTGTTTTCAGTCTCATGACTGCATTTAATAACTTCTCGTTACCTGGTGAGTTGGCGGGGTTGGTCCTCGCTCCCCGCCGTAACCTTTTTACTTGACGTTTCGCTTGGATAACTTCTCGATTTATCCATGGGTTTTTAGGTTGTTTTTTGTGTTTCACAGGTATAAAGGTATTGATGCAGCGAAGAACAATGACCTTGAACTGGAGCCACAACAAATTTACATTTGCGGACATGTCTGAGGCAGTTTCAAAAAAAGGTTGGAATTCATGCGCGAGATACGTTTGAATACTGTCATTGTTGGCTTTCTGATAATTGATAATGGTTACTGCGGTAGGGTGAACTGTGATTTACAATCAAGTACCAACCGACAAACAGGCATCTTGTGGTCAGATATCCCGTCAGCAACGCTTATCTCGATTTGCTCGTTTGGAAAATGGTTGCTCAGAAGGACGAGGTCGAGAATATTTTCAGTGGTTCCTTGTATGCGTGTTGCATCGGCTACTACCTGATGAAGGTTAAAATCAAGCATTAAATTAACCAGTGCTTTCGATGACAGAGACGTGTGGTGCATAGTAGCCCAGTCAAAATCAGCGAGGTTGAAGTCACCCATAATAATCACACGATTGCTGCGTGCATGCTGCGAAAGAAATTCTTGGATGAAAGATATACCGTCTTCACCAGAAGACGGGCTACGATAGACGCATCCAGTGATTGTACTCGGGCCGTCGCAAGCTATCATACAAAATACAGCCTCCGCACTTGCTACCTCGGGCAAACATGTAAAAGGGATACATTTTTTGATTAATAAAGCTACCCCTCCGCCTCGAGTTGGCCTATCTTTCCTGATAACTGAGTAGTTCGGGGGAGCAATTTCATGGCTGGATACGTCTGGGGAAAGCCATGTCTCCGTTATAGCCACAAGGTCAGGATCATAATCAAGCAAGATATGCTCGAGTTGTTCTATCTTGTTTAGTATACTCCGGGCATTTATGTTCAGCAAGGTTAGCTCTTTAACAGCGCGTTGCTTCGAGTCGTCGGCTTGCTCGGGATTTCTTTTTGCTTGGTTTCTTTCATCGGACCTTTGCTTGCATTTTGGTCGTTTTTTTCATCGGTATCTTGTCGCTCATTTCATCGCTCCAAACGAATGCGCGCTTGTCAATGTACAATCTGTCAAATGAAAGGGCTAACCTTTTCTTTGTTTTCACGGTTTGGCTTCGCACTATCCCATAGCTTCTTTCTTACTTCTCGTACTTTCGGCGAGAAGTCTTCGCCAATAGCAAACGAAGTACCTTTCAGTTTGAATCCTCTTTTTAGAATTTATGTTTGCTCTCTCCAGTCCAACAGCCTAAACATTACTGGCCGTGTTTTTTTGGGTGCAGGTTTACCTAACCGGTGGATCCGTTCTATGGCAACCTTATCTAACTCGAGTATCTCATTGATTATAGTCGTGTTCACGGTGTCCGCTAACGTATCGCTTGTTTCTCCGTCAACCTCTGAGAGACCGTAAACAATCAAGTTATTGCGCCGGCTACGGTTGTCCACGTCATCCATTTTCTTTTCCAGAACTTCAATGGCTCGACTCATAGAATCAATCCGAGTTTGGCAAGATTCTATTTTAACTTCTAGTATAGCCAGGCCATCTAATTTCTTGTCAATGCTAGCTAGCCGCTCTTCCTTAATATCTCTGATGTCGGCCGCTATTGCTTGCAGTTGCTTTGCAATGGCAGCTAAATCCGGGCCTGGGTTTGATTCGATATCCCCGGCTAGCATGAGCAATTTTCGCACAGACACTGCAGTTTCATAGATACAACAACACAGCCATGGGCACGGCAGCACTACCAAAAACGGGTCACTTGAACGATAGCATTTTCCGTAATTTTTTCTTACCTGCAGTAGGAAGACAAACGGATTAGTCGCCATACTGGCAGAGCCGCCGTGCCCAATAGCTGCGGTGCTGGCGGGTAGGCAATTTATAAGCTTGGTGGGCGGTGGCGCTGGTATGAAGTGATGCGCCAAGTGGTCGGCGCACGTTGAGGTCTGGTGATGCAGTGGCATATACTGTAGATTATCCATGTGGCAGGTCGAATTTGGAAGCGCGTGGCAGCTGGTGACGTCATGGTCTAGTGCAGTCCAGGGCAATCCATGTAGTTCGGCGCTTCTAGCGGTGCCGAGAAGCACCGGTCCCACGAACATCTGCAGTAGGAAGACGAACGGATTAGTCGCCATACTGGCAGAGCTGCCACGCCTAATAGCTGCGGTGCTGGCGGGTAGGCAATTTATAAGCTTGGTGGGCGGTGGCGCTGGTATGAAGTGATGCGCCAAGTGGTCGGCGCACGTTGAGGTCCGGTGATGCAGTGGCAGATACTGTAGATTATCCATGTGGCAGGTCGCATTTGGAAGCGCGTGGCAGCTGGTGACGTCATGGTCTAGTGCAGTCCAGGGCAATCCATGTAGTTCGGCGCTTCTAGCGGTGCCGAGAAGCGCCGGTCCCACGAACATCTGCAGTAGGAAGACGAACGGATTAGTCGCCATACTGGCAGAGCCGCCGTGCCCAATATTATTTCGAGAGACGCCGTAGTGGAGGGCTCCGGAAATTTTGACCACCTGGGGTTCTTTAACCTGCGCCCAAATCTGAGCACACGGGCTTACAACATTTCCGCCTCCATCGGAAATGCAGCCGCTGCAGCCGGGATTCGAACCCACGACCTACGGTCCAGCAGCCGAGTACCATAGCCACTAGACCACTACTTCAGGTCTAGGGGGACTTCTGTATCTGTGAGAGTCTCTGTACGACCTGGTACAGACTACAGAAACCAATTGACAAATGTGTTTAGCACAGTGCGCCTCCTTTCGAAAATATTAGGCAGTCTTGTTGGCGATCTGTAAGCAGTGAAGTTCCAGAAATCGGCTGCATTGAACATCGCAAATTGTTGTCAAAAGCAGTGGTCAGATTCTTTTGCGTGGTGAGAGTTCATTTCTTTTTGAAGAGTGTGAACCAAGCAATAAGAGAGAAAAAAGTCAAGCGATTGAAACTATGTGTCACGTAAAAAAGATTTTTTCCAGTCAATTACTGCAATAAATTTTGTTACAGCCACAAAACTAAGTGTTGTTTCAGTTTCTACAAATGTTTCAAAATACTGCCTCAAGTGTATTACAAATTCAGCATTGAGAAAATGGCAATGCGTAACTGCACTCGGTAAGTCGCACTGTCCAGGCAGGCTTAGCAGCAAGCGTTGTTACAATCTATCGTTGGTTAGTACAATGTAATGTTGGCAAACTAGCATTGTCAAAGATGCCATGATCCCGTAAGAGCAAGTACCTTTTTTTACTCTCTGAAGACGTAGTTCAATATTATAGAAAACGAAACCATATTTTGGGTTCACCAAGCATATAAACAGTGGTGCTGTCGAAATGACGCTCCGTCAAAAACTGCGCTCTAATGCGATGTTCGTTCAGCAAAAGATGCGTGTATTTATAATTGGTGAAATTACTGCTTGATATTTAATTTGACCGAGCCTTTGAACTGGCGAAAGACTTGAAACGACCATCGCGGGTGCGTTGGAACTGAGAAAGCTGGCAGCGCCTCCAACTACAGCACTACCACTGCCGGCTTGTGAGCGGGAGCCACGTTGGAGCGGCCGGTTTTCACACCTGTCTATTCTAGCCACACTAATAACAGAGTCCTTCAATGCTTTACTGGTCACGAAACTTCGACGCTAGTTTCATATAGGGTCCGAGGGCGCCACTACTGGCGCCACAGTCGCACTGAGGTGATCCAGCCGCCGCGCGTGCGGCATATTTGCCAGCTTTTGGCATGAAAACGCTCGCTGCTTCTGATCTCCGCGCGCTGGGTTTCTTTTTTTCTTTTCGTAGCTGTTAGCGATGAATCGCCCAAATATTGTGTATACCACCTGCCTCCAATGGGATTTTATTTTTTCGAATAAATCACCGCAGACCTCGGCCACGAACGGCCACTGCTTTCGCGTCTTTGGGCGCAAGCGCTACGCCGTGTTTACCGATTTTAAAATATCTTTTGTTTGTTTCCTTCAAGAAAACTTTGTAACCACAATATATACGGTAGCTCCATAGCTGCGGACTGCTGCGGGCCTATCAATAATGCAACGAAAAAAAAAACTGAAAAGAAGCAGGTACGCCTCCTTCAGAGTAGGCTTTTAATGAATCTGTTGAGTGCTCTGGAATGCGCTGAGCACCCAGATACCCAAGTAATATTCTCTTTTCGATGAGGTGGTACAGTAACATTTAAAAGCGCTGCATAAAAGGAAAGGATCAAAACACAAAATGATGTATGTTGCACTGTGTGTCTTTCCACGAACCCGCTTTTCAATCCTTGCAAAAAAGGAAGCGCAAACTTTTATCACATGCTACAAAAATAAATTTCAATATTATGAAGGGAGACAAAAGAGCGTGGTGCAGCGTACAAAAATTTATTGTTTGCGCTTTGGTGTGTAGCACATGGACGAAACAGAATATTGCCACTCAACAAAGATAAACGTAAAGTTCTACTGAATGAAGTTTATTAAAGCGAACTCATGCTCTGCAAAAGACTAGAAAGAAATGCAAACGTCAAAGAAGCAGTCCGCAGCGTGGCCTGCACAGAAGACATCTATGAAGTGAGTCACGCGGCATTTGCTATGCATGAATTGCTCTCAGGACGTCATCAATTTTCGATCCATGAAAATAGGGTAGACAATACTTTCGAGTATGTCGACAATACTTTCGACAATACTTTCGTCCTCATGTGCCCGTAAAACTTCTGTTTTACGGGCACATGAGGACGACTCACGACGTCGCTTCGCTGGGACCTTCTTGTCAGGGTCCGTGACCGCTGCTTCGGCTTCGTCAAATACGCTGGTAAGCCGTCAAACTTCCTTGGAATGGCACAAGGCTTCAGAAGGGGCTTGTCGCGTGGAAGTGACACTTTTTCGCCATTCACCACAAATTCATCTGCGCGGACGATGTCACTGTCATCGAAATACTTCTCGCACACTCTCACATACTTAGAGTCGAAGCAAAAGTCACCCGTTTCTTGCCTTGGAATTAAGCGCTTCCATTTCTCGCGCAGCATGCCGTCGCTGGGTAAACAGAACAAGGAAACTTTTTCTGTTCTGCCCTTGTACCCGGAACGACATCCCGGGACACAACACGTGTTCGGCATCGTCACTGCACTAACGCCGCATCACAACAGCACGATATGCACGTTTCCCACACAAAGCAAACAACTCGCAGCGTCGTTCGAGCCAACGCAACGCCGCCTGACCAGCCCGACGAATCCCCTTATTGAGATGGTGGCGCCACCGCGCGGCAACCCAACGCATCATATGAAGCTCTCCCATTGAGTTACGGAGCAGTTTCGTGACCAGTAAAATTGAAGGACTCTGCTAATAAGTACAAGACAACGAACGCCATGGGTGTGCGATAACGTAGCCGCGAGTGAAACGAGGTGAAAACGGAATGCGAAGTGACTGAATTCGACCAGCCCATATAATAAAGAACCAATCTAGAGAAGGGAAAGTGTAGCCTTGACAACAGTACGCAATATAAGCAGGGGGAGCGCATGGAACTACCGAGGGCAACCAAGAGATGGCGCTAAGTAAACAGGAAGGGGGAAACAAAATTTGTTGCTTTTTCTTTTTTGGGTAGGAAAAAAATGGCGGCCCTTTTTATTTCGTACCGGGTGCATATGCGTCTACACGGTTCCCTCGGCTGATTCTTTATTATAAGGCTATATCCTTATTTAAACAGAAGTGGACGAAAGAGACCGGGACTCTTGCAGGGCTACGGGTGACTCGTTATCTTTCGCCCGCTTTATTTAAGCGCGTCGATACGCTCAGTAACACACCAAAGCGCCCTTCGGAACACAGTACCTGTGCGTACAAAGGTTACATGGAACTGAAAGGCATTCATTGGCAGCTGGTACAAGTAAAAACAATTCACGAGTGAGTACGAGGAACAATATTTATTGACAGCAAACCAGAAACCATACTTCAATGCAAAAACAAAATAAATATTGTGTTAGAAGCATCATCACGAGTTCGCAAACGGCACGCCTTCGTTTTCAGAGGCAAAACGAACAGAAAAGCATGTCTTGTTAGTAGGAACTATCATGACAAAACAGTCGCAAAAATCCGCATAAGGTGCTTCAGCAACAGCTTCGTATTACACCTGCTCCTTTTGCCGAGGACGGCTTCAAACCCACACTTTTTCTTGCATTACGACATAGTGCGGTTAAGGTTAAAACACAATGAAGTTGGGTTTTTCTCGAGGAAATCACGGTGGAGCGAAAGTCGAGAGAAGCGAAAGCATTCGACACTAGTAGGATCAGTGTGAATGTAGCGGGCACAAATACACAACACTGACAGCGATAACAAGGTCTGAGAGTGAATTCACCGACAAAAAAATGACAGATGTGCGCGCATTGGCAAAAATATTTTACCTGTCATCACCGTGGAACTTGCAAAAATAGATGTCTTTGCCGGGCAGTTCCTGTGGCACCATACAGCAGTACAGCGACTATACCTACAGCAACTGCAGTGACTTACCGAAGCGAATGAGCACGGGCTAGAAAGAAAACAGAACACCAAGGACTACGCCAACCATTGGATGAAAATTAGCTGCGCAATGCGCGTCGGCTGCCCCCGTTGAACCGCATCCACAGCAGCAGTACATGTTTTCCGCTTCGTCACCGTTACCGATAAGAGAATCTATAGTAAAATTCAAATAGCACCACGATCGCTAAACAAATTTAGTGCTCAGAAGTACTACTCAAAACGCGGAATTCAAATGTTACCCTTCAATTATATTGAAAAGAGCACTTTTTTTGCATAAATCATGGCTCTCTTCGCTTTAAATTTTTTACGTGTTTGTTTTTTAATTTTTAAAATTTTTACGTGGTTATTTTTTACGTGTCGATTTTTTCGCCCCCCATTGGCGATGGGTGGAACTTACGACTATCCCAGGCCTGACCCGCCGGTCAGACAAACTGGTAACGGAAATTTTCTAGTGAAACCGACGCGTGATACATCTATCCTTAACATCACCAAGCATATCATTTTCAGTGCGTGGTGTCGTTGACTTCAGTCCAAGCGAGCCGAGGCCACGCGTCGGAGCGTTCAAGTTAAACGCGCTGACTGCTGCACATAAATGGTTCGCTGTTAAAAAGTAGTAGAAGTCTCACTTTGTGACGTATTGGTTAGTGTGGTGTGCTGAAGAGCGCGAGTTCACTGCGGAACTTTCCCTCCCGTTTTAAATGCGAAGCATTTCTTAGCGAACTTCGGCGACTTTGAGCGTATCCATCTATCTACTTAGCCGTCTATGACTTTTAGCTCTCCAGGCTATTCCGATAATGGTGTCGGTACCAAAACTCGGATGGCATAACATGACTGTATGAAGAACATGCGTGACTAGTCACGACGTTAATGCCACGACATGTATATCATGATTTACATATCATGGCCTTGCTTCTCTTGCAATGGTGTCGTTCATATGATATGTTGCAAAATTGGTATCGTATTACATTACTGCATGGCAAACACACATTACAGACCCTAAAGTGGAAATCATGACACGCGTGTCATTTATAAACATGACTACATGCCACGCTCATGATGAGCTCGCGACCGTTTCGCTAGCTTCACCTATACAAAATTTGGTATTACGGGGCGTGAGTGGATGATGAAGGCATGTGGCTGGTGCAAACATGAAAATCATGAAACACGTGTCATGTAAAACGTTACTACATGCTACGCTCATACTATAGAGCATTCGCGACTGCTTCTCTAGTTCCACATATACTAAATTTGACATTACGGGACGTGAATGAACGACGAAGGTAAATGACACGTTAAAACATGATAATAATTATATGTTTGTTATGTAAAACATGACGATAGGCCAGGCTCATAGCACGCTCGCGGCCATTTGGCTAACTTCACATATAACAAACTTGGTATTACGGGACGCGAACGGACTATAAAGGTAAATATCAAGACCAAACATGATAATTATGACGTGCAAGTCATGTATGGCATAATTTACGCCTGCCTTGTTACGTTGTGTTGATTTTAAAGTGACAAATCAACCTTCTTCATTCGTGCATCGCATACACTCTTTAAAAAAAGTTAGTAAAAAGGTAGCAACTGCAAGCAAATAGGTAGTAACTGCAGCGCTTACTACCTTTCTTCGGCCGTTACTAACCTTTTGCTACCTGTTTACTACCTACGTTAGTAAACAGTTACTACCTGCAACCGTTACTAGCTTTTTGCGACCTGTTTACTACCTACCTTAGTGAACAGTTAGTGACTGGGATGAAAGAGGTAGTAACTGCAGTCGTTACTACCTTTCTTGTCCCGTTACTACTTCTTTGCTACCCGGCTTCTGACTATCTATTCAAAAATAGTGTGTGAATGCGATTCTGATGATTTATGAGAGGAATTGTCTCGACGTATTATAATTAAACAGAAAAATGACGCAGAAGGTATCCATTGATCAAGAAAATAATTTTTGTTCTAGATTACGCAACCTAGATATTGTTACGGGGAAGATTTATTCACCGAGAGCTGGTCTTGCTAACGGCTTAAAGAGCGCACAGTCATGCAGGCCAACGGGAGAAGCTCGAGAGTCCAACCCACAACAACCACGTTGTCGTCTTCTTCATTTGGGTGCCAATTCAGCTGTGTCGGGGCGACAGTTCCATACACGTATCATCACCCCGGCCCGTAAGGCACCGACGGTGCCTGTTAAATGAGCGAGTCGGCGTTGTAGGGCTTGAGACGAGAAACGTGGACTACTTCCGTTCTGGGTGCAGCAGCTGATGGGTTTGTGGTAGCGGCAATCTCGTAGGTCACAGGTGTGACCTGACGAATGACTTGGTAGGGCCCAGGGTATCGCGATAGTAGTTTCTCGCAGAGGCCAACACGTCGAGATGGGAGCCAAAAGAGAACAAGAGACCCCGCAGAATAAACGGCATCTCTATGTCGACGGTCATAAAGAGACTTCTGTGCTGTCTGCGACGACGATAACCGAGCACGCGCTACCGCGCGTGCTGTGAGGGCACGGGTGATCGCATCCTGAGCGTACGAAGTGGAGGATGGGTGGTCTGATGAAAGCAGGTCTGTCGAAGGGCAGTAAGGGATGACGTCCGAAGAGTAGATAAAAAGGGGAGTAGCCCGCAGTTTTATGACACGACGAGTTATAGGCGAAGGTTACGAACGGAAGAGCTATGTCCCAATCAGTGTGGTCGGTAGATACGTACATGGAAAGCATGTACGTCAATGTGTGGTTTAAGCGCTCAGTAAAGCCGTTAGTCTGAGGGTGGTAAAATGTGGTGAAGTTGTGACGGGTAGCACAACATCGGAGTAGATCATCAACCACACAAGATGGAAAGTAGCGACCACGGTCTGTGAGCAGGTGAGTCGGAGCGCCATGCTGGAGAATAACGTCGTACAGCAGGAAGTCGGCAACGTCGGTTGCGCAGCTGGTTGGTAGCGCTCGAGTGATTGCATACCGAGTGGCATAGTCTGTGTCCACTGCAATCCATTTATTTCCAATTGTAGAAGTAGGAAAGGCACCTACCAAGTCCAATCCCACTCGATAAATGGCTCGGCTGGAACTTCAATAGGTTGAAGAAGACCGGCAGGGGGAGTCGTAGGCTTTTTTCGGCGCTGGCAGAGGTCGCAAGATGCGACGTAACGGCGAAAAGAGCGGTACAGACCCTTCCAGAATACTCGTCGTCAAATGCGGTCGTAAGTTCTGGAGACTCCTAGATGTCCATAAGTTGGAGTGTCGTGGAATTGTCGCAGAACATCCTTTCGCAGGTGATGCGGTCCGACGAGTAAAAGTTCCGCGCCGTCGGGGTGTAAGTTGCGGCGATACAAAACGTTGTCTTGAAGCAGGTATCTGCTAAGAGAAGGGTCAGCATAACGCGATTGAAGGCGGTCAATGATGGTTAGCAGCGATTGATTTCGGCGCTGTTCGTCAGCCACGTTCAAAAAGTCAGTGATGGCTAAAACGCAGGCATCGGATTCCAAATCAGTGGAGCTAGGTGGATCAATGGGGTGCCGGGATAAGCAGTCAGCATCGCTGTGCAGCTTTCCAGATTTGTAAACAACCGAGAACGTGTACTCCTGTAATCGAAGTTCCCATCGGCCGAGTCTTCCTGTAGGGTCCTTAAGCGTCGACAGCCAGCAAAGCGCATGATGGTCCGTGATGACTGCGAACAGACGTCCGTATGGGTACGGACGGAATTTCGCAATAGCCCAAACGAGGGCTAAACATTCCCCCTCAGTGATAGAAAAATTTTGTTCCGCTTGCGACAAAAGGCGACTAGCGTAGGCTATCACACGGTTGGTGCCATTCTGTATCTGAACGAGTATAGCACCAATGTCATGGCTGCTTCCATCGGTGCGAAGCTCTGTTCGAGCCGTTGGATCAAAATGAGCCAACACAGGTGGTGATGTGAGGGCGGTAATTAGCGACGCGAAGGAATGTTCTTGGTCCCTTCCCCAAGAAAAGGCCACATTCTTTTTGAGGAGATCCGTGAGGGGCCTAGCAATATCCGCGAAGTTGAAGACAAAGCGGCGGAAGTATGAGCAGAGCCCAATAAAACTGCGAACTTCTTGTGTGGAACGCGGAACCGGGAATTCTCGGACTGCATGTACTTGTCAAGGTCGGGTTGAACACCAGTCGCGTCAACAAGGTGGCCGAGTAGTTTAATCTGCCGACGTCCAAATGAGCATTTCGGCAAATTCAGTTGGAGACCAGTGCAACGAAAAACGTCAAGAATTGCCGAGAGACGAGACAGGTGGCTTTCGAAGGAGGGCGAGAAAACTATTACATCATCCAGATAGCAAAGGCAGGTCGACCATTTGAAACCGCGAAGAGAGTCCATCATACGTTCAAAAGTAGCCGGGGCATTGCACAACCCAAAAGGCATGACCTTGAATTGGTAAAGGCCGTCGGGTGTGATGAATTCTGTCTTCCCGCGATCGCGGTTGTCGACCGAAATTTGCCAGTATCCGGATCGAAGGTCAAGGGTCGAGAAATAGTTGGCGCCGTGGAGGCAGTCGAGCGCATCATCAATTCGGGGTAAAGGATAAACGTCCTTCTTGGTGATCCGATTCAGGTGGCGATAGTCGACGCAAAAGCGCCAGGTGTTGTCCTTCTTTTTAACTAAGACCACAGGGGAGGCCCAAGGACTCGATAAAGGCTCAATGACGTCTTTACTCAGCATTTTCTCGACCTCCGCCTGTATAACTTGGCGCTCAGCATGTGACACGCGATAAGGGCGTTTGTGGAGTGGACTGGCGTCGCTGATGTCGATGCGGTGGGTTACGGCACTTGTGCGGCCCAGGAGACGGTCGTCAATGTCAAAGATACCCAGGTAAGAAAACAGAACACCCCGGAGCGCGGCAACTTGGGAAGGTAAGAGGTCGCTGGATATCATCTTGTCTAGGAACGCCTTATTTGGCGACGTGATGACAGGTTTCGCCATGGTCTTAGTGTCAGGTGTAAATTGAACAAATCGAACATTCATCAAGGGTGGAAAGATCGGCTAAAGTGATGCCTTGGGAAAGAACTTGGGTCGACGTAGAGAAGTTCAGAACTGGAAGTAGCACCGTGTTGTTAGCAACAACGACTATAGTATGTGGTAGTGCGATGTGGTGCGTAAGGGTCAAATCAATGAGGGGAGCTACAAGATAGTCTCCATCAGGAACGGACGGGAAGGGCGACAGAGGAACGTACATAGCAGCCTGGGGTGGTAGCCATAGAGACTCCACGGATCGTAGCCGAGTGCGACTTGGAGGAGTGAAATCAGAGCACAAAGGCAATTCGAGCCGTAAGATACCGGTAGAACAATCGATGAGAGCGGAGTGGGCGGTTGAGAAGTCGATTCCAAGGATGACGTCGTGTGGGCAAGCATCGAGGAGTGCGAAGAGAACGGAAGTGTGGAGGCCAGCAACAGTAACGCGGGCAGTGCACATACCAAGCACCGATGTTCGACTTCCGTTGGCAACTCGAACAGTAGAGAACATAGCTGGTGTGAGAACGTTTTTCAGGCGAGATCGAAGTGTAGAACTCATAACAGATACTTCAGCACCAGTGTCAATTATAGCAGTAATGGCGTGGCCATCAACGAACACCCGAAGTAAATTGCGTCTTGAATTTGTAGCCGGTTGAGGGTTTTTGTTCCGAGTCGTCAACGCAGCGCCACCTCCAGGAGCTGCACTCGTCAGTTTCCCGGGGAATGGCCAGAATAAGCCGGTGACGGAGAGCGGTGGCGTTGAGGGGAGCGTGACGGCCGACCCTGAGGTGACGGCGAGCGGCTAGACCAGTTTCTTTGGGCGAAGACGTCAGCGTAGGATGGTTCAGAGCGTGGAGATGAACAGCGAGCTGAAGTGTCCTGAATATGGTCATCTGAAAAACCGGGTTGCGAATAGTGTCCACGGTCCGGACGGCGGTCGACATTAGGAAAGCTTGGCCGGAAACACCACCTGTTGCGGCAATGGCGGGAGATGTGCCCAACTCGAGAGCAAGAAAAGCAGATGGGTCGATCATCATGCGTGCGCCACTCAGATGGATTTCGGTAGCGTGGTGGAAACCGAGGAGTCGAAGCTGCCGCAACGACAAGTGGAGCAGAGTGGTGGTCAGCGTTGTGGACAGGAGTGCTCATGGGCTGCGGCATAAGTCTGGCGGGCTGGGGAACCTGAACGCCAAGGTTAGCAAACTCCTGGCGTACGACGGCTTGAATAAGCGAGACTGTTGCCCAGTTGTCTTGCGCAGGGGGCTGATAGGAAGCGGGTGCCATGGCTTCCAGCTCCTGGCGAACAATCCTTGCGATATTGGCAGGAGCCGCAAGTGAACGGGGCGCTGCAGAATCCTTGCAAGACGAAGTTGCAGCAGTGTTTGGTAGTCTCGCGATGTGGTGGGTGATTCGCCTGCTTTTAGCTTCATGATGGAATTGACAGTGGTGCAGTTCTTGCACATTAGTATGTTGAAAGCATCATCAGCAATGCCTTTCAACACGTTGCTGATCTTGTCCGCCTCGGACATGTTTTTGTCAGTCTTCCGGCACAGTGCCAGTACGTCTTGGATGTACGTGACGTACAACTACGTCGATGATTGAACACGCGACGCGAGTTCCTGCCTGGCTGCCATCTGACAAGCAACTGACCAACCGAACAAATCGCGAAGCTTTTGCTTGCATGTGTCCCAGCTGGTTAATTCTTCTTCATGCGTCTCATACCATGCGCGTGCCGTACCCCGTAGGTAGAATAGAATATTTGCCAGCATAAGCGTTTCGTCCCACCTTTAGTGCTTGCTGACGCGCTCGAATAATGCGAGCCATTCTTCGACGTCCGTGCTGTCCGTCCCGGAATACGTGCCAGGGTCGAGAAGATGGGGGATAAGCACAGGTGATGGAGCCTGCGCGGATGGCGAGGCCTCAGTGCCAGTTTCAGGCATCGCGGCTGGACAAAGCTGGCGTCCACTGCAGAGTTCCAGAGCCGGGTTGTGTGAAGACCCAGCACCTTCCACAAAAAGATGTTACGGGGAAGATTTATTCACCGAGAGCTGGTCTTGCTAACGGCTTAAAGAGCGCACAGTCATGCAGGCCAACGGGAGAAGCTCGAGAGTCCAACCCACAACAACCACGTTGTCGTCTTCTTCATATGGGTGCCAATTCAGCTGTGTCGGGGCGACAGTTTCATACACGTATCAATATGTAAACGTCATTCTGATATTGTCGAAATGGAGAAGTACAAGTTAACGAACCATAAGCAAGTGCTACACGCGTTGTAATAGACAATTACAACAAACTTAGTAAATTAGAGCACATAATAACAAGACCGGCAGATCAAAATAAACCAGATGGTCACAATCAGCCCCCAGGACAGCCACAGTTATTCAACTGCGGCGTGTCTCCAAATATTATCATTGTTTTGGCGCGTCGAGCCCCAAAAACGATTATTACCTTTTAAACGCTGATATATTAGCCGTATGAAGCATTCAAATGCACTGAGATTGAATTCGGTACCTTGTTCCGGCCACTGTACATAATGCGTTTTTGTGGCTCTTTTATGATAAATAAATATAACATATAATTTTTATAAGTAATGTTGATTAAACTTATTGTGCTACGTCACCAAACAAACGTAACCATGTAGTATATTATAGTGATATAGATTTAAATTAGTTGTAATTCATTCTGAAACACACGTGCTCCCCTGTACCAAACGTGCCCCTACAAAGTAGAGGCTATGTATACCCCATGCTTACTTCTTACGTATACGTAAAAAAGTAGTGAACTTGTTTGGTCTATTCCTTCTTCGCATTCATTGCACACCACTGTTCCTTATTCGAAGTTGTCTGGTAATGAGACAATAATTGACCAACATTACCAGTAAAAAATAATGTCAAAATGAACGAACAAGTATCCATAATACTTTTTTTTCTTGAAACCTTTAAAAGTTGCTATCCATTGGTGGTAACGGCAAGGGTAGCAACAGTTACTAAATGCTGGTAGTAACAGCAAAGGTGGTAACCGTTACCTCCCTCACCGTTACTAACTGCGTTTACTGCCAGGGTTGTAACATATGTGACAAACCATTACTACCCCAAAGATAGCAAGTACTACCGCCTTTTTTCTATGAGTGTATAATCGATTCCCACTATACGTGGGACCTGCCAAATTTTTTTCTTGCAATATTGTGATAGATACTTTACAACGTTACATCAGAGACCGAAAGGCGTCACTGTAGTCGTGGTGGACCCCAGCATAATACATTTGCATGCTAATATTTGATGGCCAAATATACTTATGCTTTATTTACAATAATATGGCGCACTATGACCATGGTGGTATTCTATGATTGTGACAATATCTTTAGCTCCAGCTCTGTTTTCTATCTCGATAAGGGAAGTTTGTTTCGAATTTGAATTAGGAGATATTTTGCGTTGCATGCACCTTTTTGCGCCTTAAGAATGATTGCTGTTTTATTAATCTCTATGAACACCTATAACTGAGAAGGGCTGGACAGTGAGTAGATAACGTTGTAAAAAATTCAATTGACCGAGCGTTGAATTGACTAAGAAGGAAAAACTAACTTTAATGCTGCTGACCCGCGGGTCGCGGGATTAAATCCCGGCTGTGGCGGCTGGATTTTCAATGCAGGCAAAAGTACTGTAGGCCCATGTGCTTAGATTTGGGTGCACGTTAAACAGCCCCAGGTGGTCAAAATTTCTGGAGCCCTCCACTGCGGCGTCTCTCGTAGTCATTTAGTGGTTTGGGACGTTAAATCCCACATATCAATCAATCTACTCTCGTACTCTGAAATGAATGACTCTCCCTTATTTTGTGGAGCACTTGTTCAGACTGTGCATGGCAGCCCACACTGCTGGTTTACTACTGAATATGCATTTTTTAAGAAGGTATCAAACAGCACAGTAGATGAAATAGAAGGCAAACGACACATATGTTGTGTCTGTCATTTTCACCCACCTTTCCTTTATGGCACTATTAAATACTAGGACCTTGGGCATCTGCCTCAGTTGCGCAGAAAGCAACTAAAGCACTGCTAATTTACCTAAAGTCAACAATCCTGAGCGACCGCCTGTAGACTGTGTGTGCTCCCCGAGTGTGCTCGTGATTGTGTGTACCTTCTCATGTCTCTGCAACCTTTTTTCTCCCCTTTATCCCTTCCCCAGTGCAGGGTAGCAAACCGAAAGTGCATCTGGTTAACCTCCCTGCTTTTCCTGCACCTTTATCTCTCTCTCTTAAGTGTCTTCCCATCAAGTACTAATCCTGTCCAATGCTAATGCAGCCTATACACTAGCTAAATGAGCCCTGGAAAACACAGCTCTAACTTTACACAGAATATTTTGGCACTATTTTGCATCATAAGATTGCCTGGCATAGCCACATGCTGAAGAGTGACTGGAGAAATCAGTCACAAAAAAATGATTACTTTGAGAATGGTAAAGATTCAATATTGCTTCTCACATTGGTCTCTGCTGCTTTTATATGCTTCTATGCTAGCACAAACGCATAATTCTGCTCATTCTCAATTTGGTAAAAACCTAATTTTAGTTCAAAAGTGGCAAAAGCCGGATGGAAACAGAGGCCCCGCTAGCTCAACGAGGTAGCCCCACCCTAAGAACCCCAGCAATTTCTCACTTAATCTCTACTCCCTTGTACGCGTACCTCTACCTTGAAGAAGAGTTTTGCGTTTGTGTGTGCGTGCGTGCGTGTGCGTGTGCGTGTGTGTGTGTGCGTGTGTGTGTGTGTGTGTGTGTGTGTGTGTGTGTGTGTGTGTGTGTGTGTGTGTGTGTGTGTGTGTGTGTGTGTGTGTGTGTGTGTGTGTGTGTGTGTGTTTCGTGCTACATGGGTAGAGCTGCACAAGAACTATGCATGCATACCTGGTATCAACAGAGCCAAGAGGAAACCAGGGTATGAATATCACTTTATTTTAGGGCTCACAATACTGTCAAATTCTCTTATGAAGCTGACAAGTATGAAATAGAGCTCATTCAGCGAGAAGGCAAGAGTAAAGGTGCACTTGTAATTTAGAAGCATAGTAAACAAATAGTGGATTAACACACATCGAAGGTAGGCCTGGTCTATAAGAACCCACTTTGTAGGTAGCTTCCAGGCACACATGTGCAATTTCAGATAATGCACCCAAGGTCCAAGGCGTTAAAGTGTGAATGCAGAAAATGAGAAATAAGCTAATGAGTCCATTATTCAAAAAATGGCAGATCCCACGAACAGTGTGAATCGATTATATGTGAAGCATGAATGAGCAAGGTTGATATGTTGTTTAAAATCAGAATGTTACAAAACGGACGTAAATTATACTGAGCATTACTTCCATGTCATGATTATTATGTTTGGACATGTCATTTACCTTCATCGTCTATTCACGCTACATGATACCAAATTTAGTATATGTGGAGCTAGCAAAACGGCCGCGAGCCAGCTATGAGCGTAGCGTGTAGTGATGTTTTACATGACATGCATATCATGATTATCATGTTTAGACGTGTCATTTACCGGCATTGTTCATTTACGTCACATAATTACCAAGTTCGTTATATGTGAAGCTAGCGAAATGGCTGCGATTGCATCATGAGCGTGGAATGATGTCATGTTATCACATTGCATGACTGTCATGTTTATAATGTTTGCACCAGTCATATTGCTACGTAGCTGACGTATCAGTGGTCAGAAGATGACAACGAGGAAGTGGTCTGTCGGTTGCGCGTGCTGTCTTCCATTTTAGTCGACACCATACGCATCAGTTTGAATATAGATTTTAAATAGACACGCCTCGTGTCATTTTCACGTAACATCTTTGTGGTGGACGTGCTGGGTACTTCCCCGTCTTCATCACGAAGCTCCGCAACGGCCGCATCATCATAGGTCCAACCATGTCACAGGTTGAACAACCATCGTTTTCGCCACCTGCCCCTACCGTGACTTCTACATACGTCGTTCTACCTCCTGCTCGTGATCCCGGTGTATTTTCCGGTGTGGATGACGTTGACGTCGACAAATGGATCAACCGGTACGAACGGGTCAGCGCAAGCTATAGGTGGGACCCAACTCTTATGCTTGCCAATGTGCTTTCTTACCTCGATGGCCCACCGCGAGTGTGGTTCGAGACGCACGAAGCGGAGATTACAAACTGGGACTCCTTTAAAGAGAGGATCCGCGACCTTTTTGGAGACACCGTTGGACGGCAGATCGCAGCGCGGAATCAACTGGCGGCTCGTGCACAGACGTCAACGGAGTCGTACGTCGCGTACATTCACGACGTCATCGCCCTATGCCGCCAGATTGACGAGCACATGAGTGAGTCTGAGAAAGTGGCCCATGAGCTGAAAGGCGTACCAGACGACGCATTTAATCTTCTAGTTTACAACAACGTTGCCACCATCGACGCCATTATTAAAGAGTGCCGGCGGTTCGAAGAAGCCAAGAGCCGCCGTATTACTCAGCGATTCAACCGGCTGCCCGACACGGCCGCATCTCATCGTGTGAAGCCGCCCGCCAGTCCCCCACGTATGACAACATCACACGCATTGTTCGTCGGGAAATCGAAGCCACCTCTCCGGCTCCTCTTCAGCCACCCGTTTTCGCAACGCTCGCCTCTGACCAACAACAGCCATCAGTGGCGTTAATGCAAGCTGTAGTGAGGCAGGAGTTTGCGAACCTCGGTCTTCCATCAGCATGTCCCTTGACTGCCCTGAAGTCCCGTCCTACTCCCGATGACACGCTCGCCGTTCACCTCCAAAAATGCGCTTCCGTAACCCTTCGGAATGGGGAACACCCGACGACCGGCCTATTTGTTCTTCCTGCCACCAGCCTGGGCACGTTTCTCGCTATTGCCGCCGCCGTTGGTCAAACCGATCACGTCAGACTTTCTCTACCTCGGCGCTCATGCATTCGACTACCCCTCGACGTTCAGTCGCCGCACCCTTCAATTTCTATTCGTCGTCATCTTACGAGCCTTCCACTGACGCCCCTTTGCCCGGTCGCCGCTACCCTGACACCCCTTCGTCCGGACGCCGCAGCTCTCGCTCCCCGTCGCCGCTACGTCGCCAATCCCGCTCTCCGCCACCTCGGCGCTTTTCCTCGCCGAGCTTCTCTGGACGACCGCAGCAGGAAAACTAGATATTTCAGCTTATAGAGGTGAAGCTGCGATACCAATGACGACCGAAAATCTTCTCCTGACGCTTCCCACGCACCATAGCCTGCTTGAAGTACAAGTCGACCATGTTCCTGTGACCGCCCTCATTGACACAGGTGCGCACCTGTCTATTATGAGCGCTTCTCTACGCTGCCGCTTACAAAAGATTATGACACCATCTACGACGCAGGCAATACGTGTTGCCGATGGCGGTACTGCACCAGTAATCGGAATGTGCACTGATCGTGTCAGCATTGCCGGTCGTCACGCCGTGGTCCTTTTTGCCGTGCTAGCCTGCTGCCCTCATGACCTCATACTTGGCCTTGATTTCCTTTCGGCATACTCGGCTTTAATTGATTGTTCATCTGGTACCCCAGCCTTGATCTACCAATCTTTGCCGACTACTCTGCAAAGCCCACCAGCCGCTTGAGCCCAACCACTTTCATTCACCTGCCACCTCGAGCCGTAACGTACGTGTCTTTGTCATCGACCCCTCCCGTTCCTGACGGGGATTATATTGTTACACCAATTACTGACGTTCGGCTGACGCGCAGTGTTACTTTGCCCCATACCATCGCGACCATAGCGGATAACTGTGTGTTACTTCCGCTCCTTAACTTTGGTTTCACCTCTCAAGTGTTGCCCTGCCAGATGTCTCTAGCCCAGCTAACTGCCATAACAGAGGACGATGTCAGTGTTGTCACTGTATCTGCTCTTATTCGAAGCGCAGTCTCACGGTCACCCAGCTCAGACGATGGTATTTTTCGAAACATGATTGGATCGGAGCTGTCGCCTCACCAGGCCGACGCTCTCTGCCAAATTGTGGCCTCATACAGTGACATTTTCGACACCAACGATCGTCCCTTGGGCCAGACTAAAATTGTCACTCACCGAATCAACACTGGTGACTCTGCGCCCATTCACCGTCGGCCGTACCGCGTGTCAGCGTCCGAGCGAGAAGTGATTCAGAAAGAAGTCACCAAAATGCTTACGAAAAACGTAATCAAACCATCAAACGAGCCCTTGGGCATCTCCCATGGTATTAGTAAAAAAGAAAGACGGCTCATGGCGTTTCTGCGTTGATTATCGCCAGCTGAACAAAATCACCAAAAAAGACGTGTACCCTCTACCACGCCTTGACGATGCCCTTGATTGCCTCCATGGCACCACCTTCTTTTCATCTCACGACCTACGATCTGGCTACTGGCAAATTGCTGTAGATGACATGGACCGAGAAAAGATCGTCTTCGTTACCCCTGACGGTCTTTACCAATTCAAGGTCATGCCATTCGGGCTCTGCAACGCTCCAGCGACCTTCGAGAGAATGATGGACACGCTCCTACAAGGATTTAAATGGTCGACATGTTTGCGTTACCTGTACGACGTGATCATTTTCTCACCTACCTTTGCAACCCACCTTGAACGCCTTTCGACCATTCTATCCATATTTCGACGGACCGGCCTGCAGCTCAATTCCTCCAAGTGCCACTTCGGTCTTCGTCAGATTACCATATTGGGTCACGTTGTTGACGCTGCCGGCGTACGGCCAGACCCGGCGAAAATACGCGCTGTAACAAACTTCCCAGTCCCACGCTCTGTCCATGATGTTCGCAGTTTTGTGGGCCTCTGCTTCTACATTCGCCGGTTCGTGAAAAACTTTGCGGCACTCGCAGGGCCACTTACCGACCTTCTCAAACAAGACGTCCCATTTTCTTGGGGCCCTCCTCAAGCTGACGCCTTCTTTCAGCTAATCGCCGCTCTAACGACACCTCCTATTCTTGCACATTTCGACCCCGATGCTCCCACAGAAGTGCGAACAGGCGCAAGTGGTCACGGAATTGGTGCAGTTTTGGCGTAAAATTCAGCGGGGCAACGACCGTGTAATTGCGTACGCAAGCCGTCTGCTTTCTAAGTCTGAATGCATTTATTCTATAACAGAACGGGAATGTATCGCTCTTCTTTGGGTGGTTTCAAAATTCCGTCCTGACTTGTATGGCCACCCTTTCCATGTCATCACAGATCATGACAGGCTGTGTTGGCTTTCTTCTCTGAAGGACCCCACTGGATGACTTGGTCGTTAGACATTACGCCTACAGGAAGATTCCTAATCGGTTGCTTATAAGTCTGGACGTCTCCATCTGGACGCCGATTGCTTATCCCGCTACCGTGTTGATCAGCCCGACGAACCAGACATCGAGCCTAGCCTCAGCGTCATGTCAATGTCCCAGTTTTTTCAGATCGGTGATAAACAACGTCGTGATGCTTCTCTGCGACAACTTATTGACCGTCTCGAATCTGCTCCAAACGACACGTCACTTCGCATGTACGTCCTCCTGAATGGCACGCTGTACCGTCGTAGCCTCCAGCCAGATGGCCCTGAGCTCCTTCTTGTCGTGCCGAAAAATTTGCGTTCAACCGTGCTGCACGAGCTTCACGATGAACCAACTGCTGGTCATCTGGGTGTATCTCGGACGTACGACCGCGTGCGTCGCCGCTTCTTTTGGCGCGGTCTCGCCCGGTCCGTTCGCGGTTACGTGTCCTCCTGCGATAAATTCCAACGTAGGAAGCGACCTACTGCGCCCCCAGCTGGACTTCTTCAACCGATCTCCATCCCAACCGAACCTTTCTTCCGTGTTGGTATAGATCGTCTCGGTCCTTTTCCCTAGTCGAAATCGGGAAACAAGTGGGTCGCCGTTGCTATAAACTACACGACTAGGTATGCCATCACTCGAGCGCTCCCCACCAGCACCGCTACTGACATTGCGGACTTTTTGCTCCACGACGTCATCCTACACCATGGCGCTCCTCGCCAATTACTCACGGATCGTGGCCGCGCCTTTTTGTCCCGTGTAATCGACGATCTTCTGCGCTCTTCCTCGACGCACCACAAGCTGACCACTTCCTACCATCCCCAAACAAATGGCCTTACCGAACGGCTAAATCGGACCCTAACGGACATGCTCGCGATGTATGGGTCAACAACCACCATGACTGGGACCTGGCACTGCCTCACGTGACCTTCGCGTACAATTCTTCGCGCCACGACACTACTGGTTTTTCACCCTTTTATTTGCTTTATGGCCGTAATCCGAAGTTACCACTCGACACCCTACTTCCAACCACTACAACGCCGCCAACCGAATATGCACGCGACGCTATTGCTCGTGCCGACCACGCACGTCAGATCGCCCGCTCTAGATTTTCGGCTTCGCAAGCCACCCAGAGAGCCATCTACGACAGCCGGCATGCTGAAGTTCACTTCTCACCCGGTTCTATTGTTCTCCTGTGGTGCCCAGTTCGTCGAGTTGGCTTATCAGAGAAGTTGTTGTCTCGCTACATGGGTCCTCACCATATCATCCGCCAGGTAACCGACGTCACCTATGAGATCATTCCTGCATCTGAGACCACAAGCCTGCCTGCAACCACACCCAGTGATGTTGTGCACGCCAGCAGGCTAAAACCTTACCGCCTGCCTACTGAAGACCGTAGATAATGTGCACCGAGACGGCGCTTTTACCGCCGGGGGGGTAAAGCTACGTAGCTGACATATCAGCGGTCAGAAGACGACAACGAGGTTCAACACTGTCAAAATTTGGGCTTGTTGGTGCATTGTGACGACTGAAAATAGCGCTAAGAAACGGGGACACAAGAAGAGGACACACGGCACAGGCGCTATCTTCCAACATAATGTTTCTTACCACCGCACGCTCGCCTATATCACCAAAAAAAGTATCACATGACCATTGCCTTAATGATCGATTAAGAGAACATTGTAATAATGTGAAAAACGGCCAGGGGAGTTGGTTAGCCATACATTGTAAATCCTGCGGCTGCGCGCCGATATTCAACGCATGCACAGTTATCAAGAGAATGTTTTTTAAGCTTACTAGAGAGATTATTGAGGCTGAGGCTATCGCTTCACTGGGGTCTAAGTGCGTCAGCACTCCCTCTCTTACGCTTAGTGATAAAGAATTGTATTTCCTAAGAAATTAATTTTTTGTGCGCATCATTCATGTCATGTGATATTTTTTGGTGATATAGGCGAGCGTGCGGTGGTAATAAACATTATGTTGGAAGTTGGTGCCTGTGCCGTGTGTCCTCTTCTTGTGTCCCCGTTTCTTAGTGCTATTTTCAGTCGTCACGACAACGAGGAAGTGGTCTGTCGGTTGCGCGTGCTGTCTTCCATCTTAGTCGACGCCCTTCGCATCAGTTTGAATATAGATTTTAAATAGACACGCCTCGTGTCATTTTTACGTAACAATATACCTTCGTTGTTTATTGATGTCAAGTAACACCAAATTTGGTGTATATGAAGCCAGGGGTGAATCCAGCCACTCATTTTAGGGGAGCGGTCACCTAAAGTAACACCGTAAAGGGGGGCATAGTCATGACTTTTTTGTTTGTACTAGCAGAAAAACCACTTCATAGCACAAATACTCTTAATGTGTGCTCACAGTGGTTTAATTCACTCATGAAATTAAAATCAAACATTCTGTGTGGCAATCAAGTATTCTACCACAGAGCCACACCAGGTCTCCACACTGCTGTGGAGATTTATGTAGCAGTGTTCGCGGCTATCAGTCTTGAAAGCGCAAGCGCTACATATCAGCTTACCGCAACTGATGTTGATAACGCTCGTATTGATTCTGGCATCATATGCAAATGTAAACAGCTGGTTATATAAAACATATGCAACTATTGAACAAACATCTGTCTGTACAACATTTGTTCTTTTGTTTAATGTCATTTAATACATTTTGCTAAGTACACCTCAGTCACCTTCCTTCAATGATATACGTAAGTCTCAAATTGTAAACTATGTTATTGTACAACATTTTTATGCATTAAAGGAAGTCACCATTTTTCAGTGCTTTTTGTGCTGTCATCCTACATAGACGAAATTTTTTCCCTTTAGAAATTCGCTTACTTTCCAATCACAGAAAAAACAAAACAGGTACCTATCCGTTTTTATATCGCTGAAAGGAATTGACACTAGTTTGTTTATTGCTTACGAGGGCGGCATTTCGCGCCGCAAAATGAGGCACGCGTCGCCAGGGAAACCTGCGGAGTGCAAACCGCACGTACTACATACGTAGGCGTCGAACACTTGTTTATGTACAACTATCGATCGTATGATCGTATGCAGCTGTATGAGGAATAAGTAGTGCCATGCAGGCTCTTTCACTTCGATTCGTGTTTCTCAAGCAGGAACGACTCACTTCTGCATTTTACAATCACGATCAGAATCTCAATCGAAATTACGTCGTGTAACACTTGCATAGCTTATCCAAGACAGAAAATCGGCCTCGTTGACCAATACAATGGCTGCAATGCCCCTCATTGATTAATTGATACATTCGATGAGCATGCGGCAAAACAGTCAAAAGCAAGTTTCCGAATCATATGATCAAACACAGTGAAAAACATACTTCCATGCTCAGTAAAATTTGTACAACGAACGCTGCCACCTTACACACAAAAAAAACAAATATTAGCCATTACAAAAATAACGCTGAATCACGTAGTGAAAATGCAAATATGGTCTGTAGTGCAAGGGACACTAGTGCAAGTTCAAGCGCTGCAAACACCATCCGCGTTCTTCAAGCACATGGGCAACGATAAGCTTAATCGTAGTGCCGACGCCCAATACAAGGACACCGCAATCAGCGCAGGTCCAGCACAACACAAATGTGCACAGCTCGCGATCGCGTACAGCCATAGTACAGCTCATCCCACACACGCACGGATGCACACACACCGAGAGAACCTGAGGTTGCCTGACCCACTGTTAACCCAAAGCCACAGCACGCGACACGCGAAAATAATATGCCCAGAACCAGATTTAACTCTGCAGAGAATATCAGGTTGCCTAACCCACCATGAGAGACCAATGTGAATGAGTCTGTGAAGCCCTGGTGGCACAAGTGGCACTTATGCAGTTGGTTGCTGGGATGGAAGCGCTGGTGTCTCTTCAATGCAGACATTTGCGTGAAGCACTGTTGGCACAGGAGCCACTGATACGGTCGTTCACCCGTGTGAACCCTGACGTGTTTCTTCAGGTCTGATGATTGATCGGTTTCATAGTCCCAGTATGCACAGCGGTGGCGACGCCCCTGATGCGGTCTCTCGCCATCTTTAGTGGCTGGTCGTGTGAGAAACCTTGACGCTGCACACAAAAAACAACATTGCGTGCTGAAGCGTTGCTTTTAGGTTTTTTGGATTTACCCCTTTTCAAATGCAGACAATGTAGACATAAACAGGATATTGGAAAGAAAGGAAATGAGAAATTTTAAATTCTATTAATTATTCATAAAGATGCCTTGAAGACCATTTCCGAAACATAGCACAGCTGGCCAGTGATTTGCAACTATATATATGTGTGTGTGATTGCTTAAAGACAACATGAAAAAAAAAACACTTGATGTAATTAGAATAGATATTTTTCATCATACCATGACAAATTTTCTTTCATTTCTTCCGTGATAACAGCTAAAAGACGCACCAAAGACGACCAATAGAACATGAAAATAAAAACATAGGTTTAAAAAGAACATTGAGAATCAAAGACTATGTTTAAGTAAGTTTGATGTTCTTAAGGAGTTGCAACAGCAATTAATAATGTTTGCAGTACATAAGTATTGAAGTACACTCAATTGCACACACTAAAGGCCTAAACAACAATAGTGCAATATGAGCCCAACAGGTAACGATCAAATCATAATATGCAAAAACAAACCACTGAAATGATTAGTTGTTCAGAGGCAAGGTGATTACAAGCTACAGCAATTACGTTGCGTTGTATACTCTTTAAAAAATTCAGACCGCATAATATGGCACTGTAACGTTTTTCACGCAACGGTCACCTTGATTTTTGTGGACATGCACCTAGGAAGAGAAAGAAGTGCACAAATTGTTGATGAGCCACCTTATCAGCCCTATGAATATTGCTAGTAT
Source organism: Rhipicephalus annulatus (assembly GCA_013436015.1). Lineage (NCBI taxonomy): Eukaryota > Metazoa > Arthropoda > Arachnida > Ixodida > Ixodidae > Rhipicephalus > Rhipicephalus annulatus. Next base: position 344,288 of record WOVY01009818.1, on the reverse strand, counting down.
ATTTTATGAAGTTCTAAATTGCATTGGAGTTTAGAGTTAGCCATTTGTTACATGCTTGTTTGTCTAGCAAGTATTTTCTCCATAAGTCATCAAAGACTAGTATTTCTCTACACATCATCTTTACACTAACACTGCAACTTTTAAAAAGTTATCTCCTGAAATCTATTTTTAATGTAATGCTCCTTATCTAGGCCTGAAAGATTGAGTTCTTTAGCTAATAACAAGGCATCTACAGTCACTATTAAATCAATTCGGTATTCTCAGCAGTTGAATTTGACACTGCATGTTTCTTTTCAGGTGCACTGGACACCACCACTCGTTTTACATGCCCAGACTTGGCTGCTGAGTTGTTAATTTACTTGGGATTCATTTGCATGTACTTGCACCGTTATCTCGTTCATTCACAATTATTCAGCCTTATTTCTCATGCGAGTCAACTTTAGGTCAACTTAAATCCCATTTCTTAACACCTTATCAATCCTGATTATTCATACACCCCGACTGCACCGAGTCCAGTAAGCCTTTTCCCTGCTTGAAGCTTTTCTCACATCGCCCACCGTCACCTCAAAGAGCTCACTTGCCACTGGATACCATTCGAGTTTATATTGCCTAACGCCAGATTTTCACAGCTCCCGACTTGTTTGCTGCCATAACAGAGTTTGTAGAACTACTAATGCTATATAATTTACCACACACTATACATGCTGCTTTTCTTCTTCTTTAGAAGCTCGCCCCGCCGCGGTGGTCTAGTGGCTAAGGTACTCGGCTGCTGGCCCGCATGTCGCGAGATCGAATCCCGGCTGTGGCGGCTGCATTTCCGATGGAGGCGGAAATGTTGTAGGCCCGTGTGCTCAGGTTTGGGTGCACGTTAAAGAACCCCAGGTGGTCGAAATTTCCGGAGCCCTCTACTACGGGGTCTCTCATAATCATAGCGTGCCTTTGGGAGCTTAAACCCCACAAATCAATCAATCTTTAAAAGCTCCTTAAAACAAGTATCCCATCTTTTCCAACCTTGGCCAAAAAAGTGAGTGTGCATGCCGGAACAAATTTTGCCTTTTTTTCACAACATGCTTTATTATAAAAACTGCACAACATTCTATGATGATTCTTGAGTTCACTGAATTTGTCTGTAGTCGCTGACTCGAGGACTTCAATGCTGAAAAAAAGAGGCTATGTTACACACGTATTGCTATTCACTTAAGAAGATTGATCATTGATATGTGGACTTTAACGTCCCAAAACCACCATATGCTTGTGAGAGACGCTGTAGTGGAGGGCTCCGGAAGTTCCAGGATCCGTCCAGTAAGAGCGGAGCTACAAAAATTGATCGCATGCTCAATCGTATTCCCTCTTCTCTCATCCTGACAAAGGGGCTGGAAGCTAACCCAAGAGGAAAGACATGGGGGAAAAAATGCACTAAATGCGCGTCGTGGCTTTGAGCATTTTTTTTCTTTTTTTCTTCGAATATAGAGCTTCTCAGTGCGATTGCGTGCACGAGTGGACAAGTCACAGTTGCATGTACGGGTGGACAAGTCACAGCCTCCCGCGGCGGGCCCAGTAATCACCGCGCAGGCGAAACTCAAATCGTCCAATGGCCGATACCAGGCCTAGGACGTAGTAATTTTGAACCTGCAGTGTCCTTTGTTGTAAGAATAGAAAGCGATATTTAGCCAACTCAAAATTTATTGTTAATTCGAGGCCACATGCTGCTCTATAGTATTCGGCCTGCGTGTTCTCTGGACCCTCGACCGTCGATTGGCAGCGTTTTCTGACTATGCCGAAAAAGTGTTGAAGGGGCCCGTTAAATTATGCAGTTCTGCACAATAACAGCACTCAACGCTTACAGCTTATGGCATACTGAAAAAGTGTAGAATGATTTAAAACTACCTAAGAGTCCTTAGTGCACGCATCTAAATTTTAAACAGTTTTTGCATTTTCCCCTTTTGAGATCTAGAAACTGCAGTCAATTATGAAATGCCACACAAATTTTATGAAAGTTATGCTGTTGAATAGAACTTCCTGAAAGTCTGCCGAAGGCAAAATGAGAAACAACGCGTAGCTGGTAAACCTCAGAGATTACCTCAATGCAATTATATGAGGACCAGGTCTACGATATATAGGTTTATTTTAGCTAACCATACAATAGGTATCCATAAAGTAAGGGCCATATAGCTATAATGAAATATTCTAACTTGTAATATTAGCTGTCGTGGCAGCTCTACTTTCATAAAAACTAATAGCAATGAAGACATATTGATCCAATTTTCATCCATCGCAAAAGAGACGCTTTTCGTTTTCGAGGCACGAATTCTCAACACTCTCTGCACCCCTGTGCCAGCAAACATACATAACATATTTGACGCTTGTGTTGCTCAGCATCTGCAAACTAGCCCCGCCAAAATGCACGTTATCATGATGTCAACACTGTTAATCGAGCTTGCAAACTCAACTCCCTGCATGTACCAGAAATCGCGGTCAGCTTTGCTAAATGACAATTCATCTATCATTGTTAATGTGAACCGTCTCTAGCTGTCACTAATTACATCGCGAGTGGACTTCGAGTGTTCACTGACAAACCAACAACAAGTGGATACCCAAAACTACTTCAGTTCCAATGGAAAAAACCTGAACATGGCCTGACATGTCTACAACCAAAAGCCAAAGCGAATAAATAATACAAAGAAGACGAAATTCGGGCAGCGTTTACAGAAAGACAATTTTCATTGATTTTTCTCATTTTCAGTAGTTATATTGTTGTTAAGTAATGCTTGAAATACGTACATAAGCGAATGCTATGAGCTTCACTCTTTACGAGCACCTTAGCAGAACACAGTAATAACAAAGTAATAACAAAAAGGCACGAAGAAGTAGTGATGCTACCACCCATGGAGAGAACAAATAGTACAAGAGAATAACAGAAAAGATGAAACACTGCTGCATAGCAAGAAAACCACAAAAGGGATCAGGCACAATTATGCAAGACTATTAATACATGCAACCGTGCAGAAAAAATATTGTTACACTGAAAAAAAAATTTAGGCCGCTGGAGTTCACAATGAAAGAGTTCTCATCAAACACTGACATCAGTCTCTCTTGATATTTGGTGACAAACCTCTGAAGACAAGAAAGAGGGAGGAAAAATTACCAACAGGCATAAATATTAGGCTTACAATTCTGGATTGCACTTAAATTTCGAGCCAGCTACGTAGTCACAATTACAGTCTTCACGCTAGTAGCTAATTTTGTTTCACAGCACATACCACAGGAATTTCGGTAAACTATGATTCCTCATCATATCACTTTTGCTTTAACATTACAGCTTTAATTTTAAAAGCTATCTTTTTCAGTACAGGGTCTTCTCATTTTTGCCTAAAACTTAAAAACACTCAAAGGCTTCACACCCAGATCCTGATCTAACACTGTTTATACACACTTTGATAGAGTTGCAAGCATGTGATTTGGACACATTCTGCTTTGCTAACAAAATATCATGTCATAAAATTTAACAAATCATTTTTTATTCCGTGTACAATGAAGAAAGCAACAGGTTAGCTCAGCAGAATTGTAGCCCACACAAAAGGAGTAGAATTTTTTTTCATGCACCTCTAGCAGCACTTAACGTGGTACAAAAATACGAGGTGTTTTCCACTATGCGATTCTAGAAGGCCACCCTGACAAAGACGATGCTAACCTGCTTCCTTTGGTACCTTTTGCAGCGCTATCAGAGGACAGTGATGTTGCTGTGTATTTTCTAGAACTTATTGAAGCACCACTGATTACCCTGCAATGTAAAATGACGAGTGTATAAAGGGCACAAACTTTTATAGACGTTAAACCATTTGACAAGCATTTTATAGCCATCATTGTGATTGTGGTCGTACATATGTGCGTATAGGGCGCAGGTTTGCCAACTAATTCATGTTCATGCCAACTAGCACAGGTTGGCCTACTAGCTTTATACTGCTCTACTTTTCACTATCATGCCAATTTAACCATAAAGCCTCCAATATGGGATTGATTAGTCACATACATGTGCAACGTGATTACAGCTGTACAAAGCAACCTGGTAGACATATAAGCAAGCTGTGTACTTTTAGAGCTGTTCTGAGCACTGCTTAAAGCACCGGCATTTGTTTTCCTTTTGCGCACAGCTCATGTTCATCCCATTGGCCAATGTTAAACAATTTGTTCATGAAAAATCTGAAATTGTAATATTTTTCAGCTGATCTTTAAATGAGATGGTCTTTAAATATGCTTTAAATGAGATGTGTACATTTAAACGACTTAAATGCTTAAATTGGAGCATTTGTACTGCAAGGATTGGGCAGTGCAATGGAGCCGTGAATGTACGGTAAGCCATTGCTGGCTTATCCGTAGCCACCATTCGTTGACCAACGTTCTCTAGAGGAGTCCAGCTGCTAAAACATGCTTCCACATTTTCTAGTCTAACTGCAATTGCCACTGACATCAGACAACTTCGATGAAATTCATCACACTAAATGTGTGAAGTCTTTTTTTCCTTGAGAGCCCCTTCATACAAAGGCTCTCTGTCTTCAAGTCTTCGGTTGTAAGTTTTGTGTGCATGCTGTAAAAAAATTTGCTTTTTCCAGCATGCTCGCGTGGTGACGTCGAGGGAAGCACAGGGTGTCCCCCTCGTGGGAGGCCCAGGCCCAGCCACCCCAACTTGCTGGTTTCTGCGAATAAAGTTATATCCTCACCTTCTCCTGCAACGTACCATGTTATCAAAACATTTACCACCACTCATTATGAAAAATATGACAGCAAATTGTGCAACGAATGAGAAAACTTATCAATTGTTAGTGCAAAATTTAAGTTTTTGAAAGCACAGATAGACGAAATGAGATACACACAATACAAACACCAATATTACAGTGCTGTAAAATACTAGTTTTACAATCAAACCCAATTTTCTTAAAATTTAGCTTTAAAAAATTGAAATAACATTCATTAGCACAGCCGTGATTGCACAAACAAAAGAGGCGAACCTGTTTACTAAGTGAAATCAAGCATGAGTCTGAAAAGACAATAAGTAACACTACAAATACAACCAGCACCATTTTCTATTGTAATAAGAAGTTACCTAATCGAAGATGTACTTACTGTTCATGCATACAGTAGAGAAAATAAACATTAATTCTAGTACCTCTGAGCACCTAAACATCAAAATCTAATGTATATCATATTCTTTATAGATTTCGATTGTCCCGAGAATTTTGTAAGGAAGAGGCATTCCAATTAAATTTATCATTTAAATGCATAACTATTCAGCTCTATCACGGAGCAAATGAGCCCCTGCGTGAGCACATGGAAGATCAAGGCAAAGGGTCATGCCGAGATTGTTAGCGAGGATGATTGAGTCTTGCTCACAGTCACTGCAGTGCTAGACGATATGTCATTAAAGGAGCACTGACAAAATCTTGAAGGTGAGATGACTAGAGGGATAGATTTTTGTGAACGCACATATTCAATCTACAAAATATCTGTTACTAGCATTGCCTACAACATATTTAAAATTCATTTTAAAGTGATCAGTGCCACTTAAGTGCATAAAACATGGACCCTTTCACGATGTAAAGTCCAACTTAGTTCCAATTTAAACACGAGTGCATGTCGGATGCCATGCTCCTTGCACATGCCATCCTGCCGTTGTTAACGTGGTGCTCACATGTACACGATATGTGAGGCGAGTGTATCACTGCATTGTGTACACACAAGGCCAGAAGTGTTTAAACAAAAACTACACCAAGTCCCACCCTCTCTAAGTGCTCTCTAAAACCAAAGTTATAACTAGGTGCCATAATAATTCGCCATTGTATGCTCAAACAAACGAAGTTTTCAGCTGTGATAAGTGAGTTGCTAGCTAAATATAGCAACCTAAAAACTGAGACGTCAAACTTTTGTGTCAATTATCCTTTAGCGCTTCGTGGTCCAAAACCTTTACCGCCCTGTCATCTAGTCTGGTGTAGAAGTAATAGAGTCGGAGCTCAAGTGAAATAAGTTCACTTACTTTATATACATGTACTGCAAAAGTATGCCTGAACTATTTATGAAAAAAATTTGTCCAGCAATGCCCGACAATGAATTGCTATGGCCGCTCTGCAAAGTCAGGTGGGCCCGACAACAGACCGTATAAAGGGTTAACGGCAACAAACACTGTTGAAATCAGTGAATGTGCTGTGTACAGGCACAGGTTGGTGAGCAGCACATTGGTTTACACAGTCCAACCGTAACGAGACTTGCCCTGAACAAACATGCCACATGGTGCAAACACTAAAACAGCATCACGGCATGGTAACAACTGCAATCTTAGAGTGATTGTATCAACGATGAGTGAGAGAGTCACAAAAAAGGGCCAGCAAATAAAAATAAAAAGTTATAAGGGAAAATCAATACTTCATTCTCAGAGCAGTCAATGAGTGTTATGATGCGACAGGAAATTTCAACTACGAAGGTCATGAGAATGTGTTGGCAGCACAAAAAACTATGATGTACGGTAGGTCTAGGATGACAACACATGCTGTACACACAGCCAGAGATATATGCTGCGTGCTAGAATAGAAGGCATCACGTCAGAAATACAGGTAGTCACTTTTTCTAGCTTACAGCAAATATTCTTGTAAATGAAGGAAACGGTACCCAAGTATTCTTGTAAATGAAAGAAATGGTACCCCAGTATAAACAAGTGCTATTGTGGCAACTGCAACATGAACAACACCTAGCAGCTAAAATTGAAGCCTTGAGAACGTTATAGAATATTCAGTTCCTGCAGCTGGGACTAAACCAACAGTTTACCCTGACAGTGAATTCTCAATGACACTTAGGTGACCACCAATCAGTGTATGAGCATCAATATATGTCAAACAGCCTCCACAGCACATTGCCTTTGAGGTGGCTCGAAAATCGCACAAACAGCTGGAACTCTGAGTTAAAAGCATGCAATATGGCCAACAACACCACAGTTGAAGACAACAGGGATGTTATCTCAAGAGCATCACATATGTGTTGCACAAAACACTGCAGCGACCACAAGAATAGAAAGAAACCTAAATGGTTGCATCTGAATATATTGTCATCTCCCTTCGAATTTCCCACATTTGCATAAGTTGAAATGCCACAAGAGGTACACGTACAATGCGCACTTCGTTATTTTTTGGGTAAATACAATATTTCAGAACTGAAAAAAATTACTGCACTTTTTGCCTCAATTTTCACAATAGCTGCACATCGAAGTATTATATATCTGTACACTATTTTACCAAATATTGACCCACAACACTATCGCAATACAACTCCTGTGCAAAAACAAAAGAAAAAGATAGACACTCATAAAATGCAATCACATTGATGTGAATTCACATATATCTCAAGCTAATGAGCAGTCAATGTCAAAATGCAATTCTAGAGATGAATATTCTCATTGTAAGAAGGCTTACTTGAGTCTGATCAGCACTGCAAATCACAGTTTCCTACAATACTTAATAGAGGAAAATATGGTGCTACGATCGTTGAGTCACCACGAGACTGATGGGTAGTACACGGACTTACCCAGCCTTTGTGCCGGCGGCTTCAAACACACTTGTGGCTTCGTTTATTGTTGTGCTTTGGAATTTGTTTCAGGTAAAACAATGGATCGTTGTGAACTTAATGAGTAGATTTAAATTAGTGAGCTGGCAAAGGTCAAGGTGAAGTGTAACCTCTGCGTTGAATTTAGTCTTGCAACAGAGTGAATGGAGCCACAAGGAGCCAAGCAGAGCGAAAAGACAAAGTCTAGACAAATCTTTGTACTACTTCCAATAAATGCCATGCTGGCTAAGTGTCATGTATTTTAGTATCTGTTACAATGGGGCAAGCATTCCCTATGTGTGCTTATGGGAAACTACGCTGATCTACTGGATGTCATTAGGCAGGCAATAAGTCTGTCACAAGCTAGGTTGAATGAACTCGTATGAGTGTTGTGAAAGCACTGTTAAAACTGGGCATCCTAAGGTGCAATGAAGTGCAATTTTTATTGAGATTTTGATTTCGTTCTGTCCTCACCAGAATTTTATGCAAGTGTGACCAAGCTGTGTTGTTTCATAAGAAATACAAATCTTAAATGAACAACAAATGGCAGGTCAGTGTTCTGATGTGTTTCTAATAAAATACCATGAGAAATATTATACAAGATGATGGGAGGCATCAACTGCATTTCAACATTAACTTCAATGAAAGCTCAAGGAGCATGAAAAATACCCCCATTCACACTCAAACTGGCGCCTCAATGTGCACAGCCATCAACTTGCAGTCCTTTGGAAACACCGACTCCTTCCTGTAAGCTCACACACAAGAAAGCACTGAAGTCTTTCTGTGACTCTAGACAAAGAGGTCTTTCACCAGCAAGCATACAAGCACTTTAAAAAAATAATATGCAACAACCTTTCTCAAGCTCATGACGTTTCTTAATACAAAGAAAAGTTCATATATGCAAAAATCTTAAGAAATTAAAAACGAGCCATATGTAGTACCCAAGCCAAAAGGAATCCCATACAAGTTTCTCATGAAAGGCGTGCATGAAAAACTTGTATGGTTCCTTGTCAACTTTCGTCAAAGGGATCCAAGAGAGATGTACGAGGCCTTTGCTCTCTGCCAGAGAGCCAAGCAATGTGCGTGCATTTCGTCACTTGATCTGTTAGACAAGAAAATCCACTATCTCACCTCGCGCACCTGATTAGAATTGTAACCCTATCTTTTTAATGCTTTCCTGTATCTACATATGCTTCTTTTCTTCAATAAAATGTTCACTTCAGAGTCGGCGCCTCTCCTAGTGTCCCGATCCGGGAATGCAATAAATTTTTTGGCAGTTGAGTCTCTTTCTTTCTGAGAAATCCATATGGCCTTGAGGCTACACGCTACAAGGAGGTGGTTGTCAGTTCCCCTTTCTTGCTCTTTCCACCTTTTTGTGAGATTCTACAGAACCAATTTCTAGTATGCTACAGTAATCGGCCAACAAAGGATTTGAAGTTGACCGTGTAGAGGAGTGCCAGATAAACATCATGAACCTAACTTTTTTGGAGAGCATATGCTCGTAGCACACATTCTGTTTGAATGATCGATTAAGAACTCTGCAAGAGGAGGCAATTAAGAAGGATATCTAACGTGGTCAAAGAATTTCATTGCAGGCACCTTGATGCCCTGGCGACAATACTGAAGCAGTGCAGGGACTGCCCCACATGTGTTCTTTGTAGCCCTACGCAGCTCGGCAATCCTACAAAGCTCCCGAAAATCAGTAAAACGTTCTTTTACGATAACAACAAAAAAGGATCCAACAGGACAGTTGTTCTTGAAATGGTCACTGACATTCATGCTGACCTTGCTGATGTCTCTTGAGGTGGTCTTTGCACCGGAGTTTCTGATGGAATAAAGGGCACTGAAATGGTCGTTTGCCTATATGAGTGAGCAGGTGGCTTTTCAGTGCACCCAACTGTGTGAAGTTCTGGTGGCATAGGTGGCATTTATAATGCCGCTCACCAGTCTGAACCAGAATAAGTTTGTTTAGGTTACCTATATAACAAGTGCTATAGTCGCACATGTAACACTGGTGGCAGCCCCGCTGACGTGGCTTCTTCCCACCATCTGTAGTAGCTGGAATGCTGGCCATCATTGCTGCACAAAGGAAACAAGATAGGTGACTCCATTTAAATTATGGAGTTTTACTAGTCACTATACAGTTATGCCACGTCTAAGTGAAAAAATGTGGGTAAACTTAGACCTACCTAGGGTTCTTATATATAAACTTAAATCCAACAAATGTTTCAGAATTTCACCCTTATTTAAATCTAGTGACTAGCTCTAATTATAAAAGACCAAAGAAACAAAATGAGACTAATGCTCTTCAACACTAAATATTTTTTGAAAATGCTTTAAGGGTAATTTATGAAACAAGGAATGGCAGGTGAACCTTATACACTTACTCGATATATGGTCATTGAAGAGGCTGATCCTGAATTGGAAAACTCAGATCGACGTTTATTAATGTCCACCTGCGTGTGGCAGTTAACCTAGCTCCGAATTAGCTACAACCTATAGAGATAAAACTGATGAGCAAAACAGAAAAAGATAAAATTAGGTTGTTTACAAAGAAAACCACAAAAAGGATCTGGTGCAAAGATGCAAGGTAATTGCAATATACACCCATTTACAAGAAAGTAATATCACAAATTCAGCAAAAGGTAGGCATCAGGGATACACTACATAGTGTTCCCCATCTAAAAGTGGAATCAGAGTATTCTTGATATTTGGCAGCCTAGAGAGAAAAAAAGAAGGGAACGAAAATATTGCCAATTGTCGAAACTATTAAGCATACAAACATTACTACAATATAAAATGAAGTTTTGTAAAAATACAACAACCTGAAAAAATATAAATTTTTTTAGGAAAAAAAGAAGAAAGGTGTCACACTCAAATGTAAGCCATAACAACACATTATGAACTCCACTTTTAATTATAACACAATCCTGGGCAAATACAAAATATGCAATATGGCAATGAAGTTGGGACGTTATGAAGACCACCATTAAACTCATTATTGGTGTCATATACATGCACTGGCCAACTTGAAATTATCACAACTCTACTGAATATGTATGAAAATGTTAGTCAATGAGGTGAAATGCTATATGTACTTAATGATGCACAACAGCCTCATAGCCTTCAGCAATTATAAACAAGGTTTTTAAAATCAAACGACATGAACAGTCCTCAAGGGACCTAATGAATGTTGTCGCGGTGCCTCTCCTAGTGTCCCGATCCGGGAATGAAATAAATTTTTTGGCAATTGAGACTCTTTCTTTCTGAGAAATCCATATGGCCTTGAGGCTACACGCTACAAAGTGGTGGTTGTCAGTTCCCCTTTCTTGCTCTCGATAAGTTCCCCTTTCTTGCGATTTATAATTGAAAAAAGAAGTCATGCAGTACTGCAGCACTGACAAACTATAGCTGAATTGATGTAGAAATAAAAAAAAGTGATGGATCACAGCACTTGTATCACAATGCAATGGTAACAATTTGTCATAGAAACCACATTCCATCAAAACAAATAATGAACATCATTCAGGCTCCATTAGAGAATTCAATAAAAGCAAATGAGATCAATTCTTCATTGAAATTATTGGTGGTCTTTCAGGTGCAAAGCTGCACCACACAGCTTGAAAGTGCCTGAAATTAATATGATTTCATACATCCTTAGAATAAACATTCAAATAAGTAATCACAAGAAATTAGCATCCTAAAAAAACTGAACTGATTTAGTCAACCAAAACACCGGCACACTAGTGATTTCGTCAAAAAAGGTCAAATGCTGTACTTTTAAAAGACAGTGATAAAACTAGATATGAGAAAATGTACAGTGCTTTGGAATGCATGCAACAATTTAGAGCTAAGTGATCTATTTGTAATGCTCATAATAGCTGCCAACATAGTTCATGATTAAATGATGTCCCAAGTGTTTCATCCTTATCAAAACTCAGCCACTGCAGCCATAATTTGAAATGGCAGTGAAATTGATTGAGCCTGACGCCTATTAATAAATTTCTCAGTAAAGAAGTCATGAGGGCAATTTAAGAGCCAAAGCGACACCGATCTGCCTTTTAGATTTACTCTGTGCACATCTGCGATTGCAACAATGCCAGGTTGTTTAACTACGTTTGCAGTTACTAAAAATATACATTTAACGCTATCTCTCACTTTCAACTTCCTTGCAACTGTATAAAGATATTTTTTTTACATATCTTTACACATGCAAGCATACTCTAAAAAAATGCTATAACAAAAACTATGCCACTCTGAATAGCATAAATGGTCGCACAGAAATATAAATTTCTACTTCTTCAGTGGTGATGCTGAAATGCAAGGGGATGCCTGCATCGAAGGAACACTGGAGAGAAAAGCTACTTTTCCCATCTTTGTAAATCACCCTTTGACAATTACGAAGTCACAACAATAGCATTGAAAATATGCTTGGTAAAGGAGGAAATCTGGAAACGTAATGCCAAAATTACAATGCTACCTCGTAATTCCAACCCTCGCTCGCTAAAACGTCATACATTTGGGCTGCACCTACAATAAGCCTACACAGTCCTTAATCAGTGAAAACTAAGTGCGCGAAACAATGAGAGGGCCAGAAGCAAGTGCATGGAGTTTCAGCGTACTTTTTAGCCAGCAAGGCAGAAAAATAAAGAAACACTTCGAAAGCAGCGAGGCCATGCTGGCATCTGCATGCTAAGATTTTTGCATGTAATTTAAAAATGAAACTTTAACCTTCATTATCCGTTTTATTAAAGTTAATAAAGCTATTATGCCAAGATTATTTATAATAAAGCTTCCATAAAATAATTTATCAGCCTACATTGATTCATCACTTTACTTTCTCCATGCTTTAAGGGGAACCAAAGATAACCAAGGAAAGATAAGAATAAAAAATAATTTGAGAAATACCTAATAAAAGACACTCTTCTGAAGTTTATCTCAATTGAAGCAGTACCCTGAATAATGAATGATGGTTGCAATACATAGATATTAAAACACGGCCAGCACCACTCCCATCAAGTCCCTAAACAATAGAATCTCTGCAAAGTGAATATGCTAGAGCCCAGAGATAACACACACATGTGCACAATACAAAAGATAAACTCATTTTGCATTCTAAGCAAATATTGAAGAGATGCAAGATGACTACGAAATACAGCCAGCTGCTTATAGTAACATCACATAATCAAAAAGACAACAAACTAAACACTTAGGATTTGTGACAATGCCTCCTTCGAACACTAATTGTCCCCGAGGATTTGGTAGTTTCCCCTCAAAAAAAAACAAAGGAACAAATGGTTACCAATAAGCGAAATTTCTTGGCTTACCAATATCGCTTCTACATGAAGTGCACTTTTGTAGTGCATCTGAATTTTGCAATATCGAAGTTATAAACAGAACATTGTGTTGATTGTTTTTTGTGCTTTATAAGCCAATTAATATAAATATTGCTTTTCTTCTACTTTCGCCTAAAGATGTGTGTCATGAGGTCGCCGGGCGCGTTTTGTTTGAGTCAGCGGGATTAACACATAAAGCGGGGTACAGGGTGTGTGGCACAAAAACACGACCTTTGTTGCACACACACACACACACAGACATAAAAAATTACCCGCAGAAAAATATAGCCAACAATAAATAGCTAGGTTCCTGGAGCAAAGTATAGTACCATTCCTATACAGTCAAGTCACACGCGCGTCCATATCGACCAACTCAGCAAGTAATGTATCTAGGACGAACGATATGCAAGGTCTCGGCCATTTACGACAAATATCAGTCGCACCGACACCTGAGCGTAGCTCACCACGTGCATCCGGACTTGTTCCTGCTGATGTGGAAAGGACTGCCACAAACGCTCCGAAGTGTGAGGATGTCGTTCTTATGCGGTGGTTGGACTAGTGCCGGCAGGTCCTGCGGTCACGTTCCAGGACCCTCTGGCCCGTGCGCCGTTGATGATGATGAAAAACATTTATTATAAAAGAGAGAGGTACGGGGCCAAAGCATGACCCTGCTACATGGTCGGCGTCCTTAGTCCGGGACACCGCATGACGAGGCCCCTACTCGCGCCCGTCTCACCAGAGCCCGTTGAGACTCTAGTGATGAGCAGTTGAGGAGGGCAGTCTCCCATGCCTCTCGGGAAGGGGTAGGGGAAGGGGGTAGGTGGGGATTTTTCGGACATGCCCATACCATGTGGAAGATATCACACGTCTCTCCACAGTGTGGGCACCGCCCATCTGTGTTCGCATCGAAATGCTTTAGGATTGCAGGACAGAGTAGAGTACCTGTCTGCAGGCGCCTTAGAGTTCGCTCTTCCGCCTTACTCAGCCCCTTTGCAGGAGCCGGGTAAAGGCGGTGAGTGTCACGATAATAGGTGAGAATTTCTTTGAACCGCAGCAGCGGTGTATTGGCCTCCGAGTCATAAGAGCCAAGGTGAGGAGCCCGGTGGGTAAGCGCTCGGGCGGCCGCGTCAGCGGCCTCATTACCTCGTAGGCCCTGATGGCCAGGAGCCCATACGATGCGTTTCGGGGCTGGATCAGCGAGAGCCCGTTTTAAAATTTGGCTGGCTAGGGGGGATATCTCTCCTACCAAGTAATGAGTACATGCTTTCCTGGAGTCCGTAATGATAACTTTCGAGTTGGGGTCCGCAGCAGCAAGCGCTATCGCGACTTCCTCAGCGCGCTCTGGATTTTGTGCTCGGAACGAGAGCCCATTGACATGCTTTTCCCGGTGAACTACAGAGGCCGTGTAAAATCCCGTAGGCGAAGGCCCTGCTATATCTACGTAGAATACACCAGGTCGGGAGCCGTGTTGCCTCTCAAGCGTCCGAGCCCGCGCCTGTCTTCTGCTTTCGTGCGTGTGCTTATCCATGTTACTGGGGAGTGGAGCGACCGAGAGCATATGCCGCCACAGTTCCGGAATACGCTCCACCTCCTCGGCAGTGCAAGTGTGCTGTATATGTAAGCGGTTTAGCAGGCGGCGCCCGGGAGCCGTCTGCACGAGCCGCGTATATTGATTCATAAGGTGGGCCTCCCGCAACTCCTGGTAGGAGTTGAGCACACCTAACGCCCTCAGTTTGGCGTTGGAAGTGGCCACCGGGAGATCCAGAGCTCGTTTAGTAGCCTTACGATTGATGGCATCTATTCTTTCGTCTTCTTGCTTGTTAGTGCGAGGGTATGGGACGGCGTAGAGGATCCGGCTAGTCACGAAGGCATGGGCGAGCCGAAGCGCGTCCCTGCCCCGCAGACCACCCCGCTTGTTGGAAACGCGGTGGATCATACGCCCTACCTGTTCGCCTATTCTCTTGAGTTTCGCTATAGTGGAGTCCGGTCTGAGTCTGTGGTGAATGAACAGGCCCAGAATCCGGAGCTCCTCCACCTCTCTGATGGGAACCCCAGACAGGGAGGTGTGTATGGCTGACTTATCTCTTGGCTTCGCTCTAACGTGCAGAAGCTCTGATTTGTTTGGAGCACATTGGAGTCCACAATCGTTGGCATACGCCTCGACTATGGATGCGGCCTGCTGAAGGCGTTCCTGCATTTCACCAAGGCTCCCTTCAGTGGTCCAGATTGTAATATCGTCGGCATATACTGCGTGTTGTGCGCCTTCCACCCTGGCCAATTCGCTTGGAAGGCGCATCATAGCAATGTTGAAAAGGAGTGGTGATAACACTGCTCCCTGTGGGGTACCCCGTGTTCCCATAATGTACGGGCCATATTCCTCGTCCTCAATCCGAAGAAGTGCCTGGCGTTTAGAGAGAAAATCTCTGACATATGCAAAAGCCTTAGCCCCGCAATCAGTGGAGCTCAAGTTAGCCAGGATGCTGCTGTGTTTAACATTGTCGAAAGCCCCCTTCAGATCAAGGGCGAGGATGGCTTTATCATTGTGTTGCATACTTATGGGCTGTATGACGGCCCTATGGAGCTGGAGAAGGACGTCCTGTGCAGACATGTGTGGGCGAAACCCAAACATGGTGTCTGCAAAGAAGCCCTTGCCCTCAAGGTATGGGGAGAGGTGATCCCGTACCATCGTCTCCATAAGCTTGCCCGCGCACGAAGTCAGTGATATGGGCCTCAGATTTTCCGTATTCACGGCCTTGCCTGCTTTGGGGATAAAAGTCACAAGTGACGTTTTCCATTCGAAAGGGAGCGCACAGCCGTCCCAGATCTCGTTCATGTATTCCAATAAATGGAGGTAGGCTGTGTCAGGGAGGTTTGCCAACAGCTTTACTGTTATGCGGTCCAGCCCCGGAGCCGTACCCCTGCGCATTTTAGCTAAAGCCGCTTTAAGGTCATGCAACTCAAAACGGGCATCGAGTTGATGGTTAGGCTTACCAGAGTACGTGTACGCCGGTTCAGGCGGGTCCTCCATACGACAGAGATACCTATCGCACAGAGCATCCGCAAGCTGTGCCGGGGTGCCTTGGTACCCTTGCAGAGCTCGCCGGAGCTGCTTCTGCGCCTCCCCTCTCGTTTGAGAGGGGTCTATGAGACTGCGAAAGAGACGCCATGTCCCCTTCGAGCTCATCTGACGAGCTGCGGCGTCGCAGCGGGCTATCCAATTTGAATCTGAGAGTTGGGCAGCATACGCTGCAGCTTGTTCCGTGAGTTGGGCTATGCGGATACGTAATTTGCGATTAGTCTTCTGCTTTTTCCAACGTTTTGTTAAGCTTCGGCGCGCCTCCCACAAGTGTAGGAGGTGATTGTCAACTGCGGGGATTTCTTCGTTGGTTTGGAGGGTAGTAGTAAGTCTTTTCTGAATGTTGTTTACGTGTTGAGCCCATTCTGCATAGCCTCCAGAAAATAGTACGGGAGGGATAGCCTGATTGCGAAATTGGGTCCAATCGGTCAACTTGGCTTGACCGCATTTTTTATGAGCTGACTTTTCCATGAGTGTGACCCGGAGAAGGCAGTGATCACTGCCTAGAGAATCGCCCAAGTTCTCCTAGGTAGCATCCTTAGCGTTTTTTTACGAGAGAGAGGTCCGGACACGTGTCACGGGTTACCGAGTTCCCCACTCGAGTGGGGTACGCCGGATCTGTGAGCAGCGTGAGGCGAAGGGTGGAGATAAGCTCCGCCAGCTTACGTCCTCTGGCCTTCTCGTAGTGATAGCCCCAGTGAAGGCTGGGAGTATTGAAGTCTCCCACGATCACTAAGGGGTCCTTGTCTGCCAACTTGATCGCCCGGAGGAAGATTTCGCTAAAAGTTACGGGGGGCTTATGCGGGGGGCTGTATATATTTAGGATGTGTATTGACTGGTCACGACGTCTGAGAGGCAGTACTCTGACCATTGTGTATTCTTGTTCAGTACTTAAGTTTAAATCGACCTGAATCGCGGTATATGCCTTGTTCACCAGGATGCATGACGAGGGCCCCCCCCTGGAAAGTGCTATAGCCAGAGAATTTAACGTCCAAACCGGGCTCCTGCAAAGCAAGCAAGGCGGGCATGTTTCCGAGGGACTGCAAGTAGAGCTGGAGGTGCGACTGTTTTTTCCAGGCTCTAAAACCCCTGCAGTTCCATTGTATAATCTCAAATTTTTGTAGATATTTAGCTTGTTTATTAGATCGGCTAGCAATCCTTTAGTATTTATTTACGGTGCAGAGGACCGGTCCGGACGTGGAGCCGGCCCCGAAAAGCCTTCTTCTGCTGCCTGACGGGAGGCCGGCTTGCGCTTAACCTGCGGGGAGTCGCTCTGAGTGGTGTTTTTAATTTGGGCGATAACCCAGGGCTGCATGGCTTTAAGGACTGAGTTAGAGACCTGCGCCACAATTTCGGGAAGTGCTTGCGTTAAGGCTGCCGTGAACATGTCCTGAAAGGACTCGCGGACTGCCGACATGATTTGAGTGGGGAGGGCTGCCACGCTCGCCTCTAATTGCTTGGTTTTATGCTCTAGGGACTCGATGCGGCCGATCGATCCGGTAATGGAAGCTGGTCCAACTACCGTGTCCGCGTCCTGCCGCGAGACGCTAGTGACCCGGGATGTGACGGAAGAGCCGTCATCCCCGTCCTCTGCCTCGGCTTCCTGCACTGGCTCAGATGACCCAACCTGCTTCGCTTCTAATTCCTGAATTTTGCGCGCAAGAATTTGGTTCTTGCGCCTGAACTCCCCTATCTGCTGCTGTAGGGCGGTTTCGGTAGGGGAGGGAGAAGAGGAAGGTCCAGAGACTGCCCCACCCCAACAGCTCACCTGTGTTTGGACGGGTGTCAAGGGTGGGAAGTCCTTGACCAAGGCAGGAGGCTCCGACGGGGTCCCAGGCTTTACATTGGTGGAGTGCCCGGTGTCGGTCTTCTTGAGTTTTGGCTTATTCGACTTGGCGGCTGGTGCTTTCTTGGGGCCAGTCTTGGGAGTCGGAGCCTGTTTGTTCCCCCCGTTCCCCCCCCCCCGTTGTCCTCGGCTTGGATACGCGTGGGGATCCCGACTTGACCGGCTGCCGGAACCGTCCAGCACAACCGGGAGCTCCAGTCTTGTGGCCACCGCCGCAGAGAAGGCAGCTCGGAATGCACTGGTGTTCTGTAGGGCCGTCAGGAGTAGCAGCAGGTACCTGAACGCCGCAGCTAGTGCAGCGGCCGGGCTGCGGGCGCGGGCAAGTATCTGCTCGATGGCCCACTGTGCCACAAAGTGGGCATGCAGGCACTGTCTTCTTATACAAGCGAACAGGGAGCCGCTCGCAGTTGTATAACACCGTCCGTGGCACCTTGGTCCCCGCGAAGGTGATCACCGCAACCGGGGTGTCCCCAAGCTTGCGCACAGACACTATATTTGGCTCAGCACTGAGCTTGCTTTTCACAGTTTCGGACGTTTCGTCTTGAGAGACATGCACGATGCCCCGACAGAACTCACTGGAGAGTTTGGGATGTCCCCGGAAGTTTAGCTGGCGGCCCCCGACTGGCAGCTTAATGTCCCGGAGGAGTCTCTCGGCAGCGTCCACTGATTTGAGCGTGCACACAAGTACATTCTGATCCCAAAGGGGCCACACCGCAAGTCCCACACTTGCGTCGGCTCCGAGGATGCTGCGGACTGCAGCGCCGGCTTGTCCAGGACCAAACGTGGCCTTGAGGTCGAGCGTCTCACGCGGTTTCAGCACCACTATGTCGTCTTCTTCGATGCGCGGCGTGTTCTTCGGCCGCCACTGGAGTTGCTTGGCGCACTGCGAGGCGACGCTCGGCGCGTTCTTGCCCTGTGCTTGCTGAGGGCGAGACGCTGCTTGTTGTTTGGCTGCAGGAGCCCTGGCGTCTCTCGATGTCACTGCTGTGTTCTTCCTTCCGCGCCAGACGCGGACCATATCCTTGAGGTACTCTTCCTCGGTTGGTAGAGGTGTCTCGGTTTGAGCGGTATCCATCTGTATTATCTGTAGGGACTCCGGATCGTAGCCGGTGACTTGATTTGGAGACGCCATTACCGGGGAAACCCCGGGCAGGGCCAGCGCGGCCCTTACTGCGGTTAGGCTTAACTCCGCGGTGGTTTGGCGAAAGCTTCAAGTGACCAAAAAAAGGGTCAGAAGACGGCCCACCTTGACAAGACGTGATGTCTTCGGTTGCGGCTGACGTTCTTGGAGGCGGTGGTAGAAGGCTTGCAGGAGAACGACTTGATGTGACGCAAATAATTGCGATATTTCACAGAGCCGACGTGGTATGCGACCGCTCCCGTCGATCGACGCCAGCGCCCCCCCCCCTGCGCCGTTGACGGCACCAACGGGTGTCTGCCAACCCGGGTCCATCGAACGTCGGTAGCGTGACGCTGACCTGTCCCAGCCACTCGCTGCACCGCCCGCCAGCTGGACGACAAGAGCGCAAAGACGGTAGCTCGCCCAAGTGGCAACTCGGGCGAGTTTCGACGCATTGCAGTCATGGGACAGGACACAGGCTGTCTCTATCCCTCGCCAACCTCTTCTCCATCGTGCCAACATTTTTCTCGTGCGCGCACTCCTCCAATATGGTGTCCCCGCGTGCACTTCGTCCTTCCCCTCCCAGCTTTTCTCTTTTGGGATCTCACCCTTTTCTTGTCTTGCTCTCTTTTCTTCACTTCTCTTGTCATCCCTGACAATGTGACATGTGCTGGAAAGAATGCCTTCTTTTTATCCCAGTACGTTGCCAACTATGCAACACACTATGGCCAATCTACAGTGCAACGAGTTGCATTGAGACATTTACCACTCCTTACTGCCGCAACTCTTACTGCCGCAATTGTGCCGTCATTGAGAAGCTGAAATTTATAATAGACGCCGTTGAGGTGCTTCAGAGCTTCTGATCCTGGGCATTATTTCAACTACTAGAATTTCATTTTGCTTGGATGAAGTTCATTCATGCAAACATAGGCTAGAGGGCATACGCATGTGCAGGGTTTCCCTTCAGGGGGATAGAAGTGAAGGTTTATCCCAGACCCCCCTCCCCCAGGTGTAGGCAGAAATTTTGGGGGGGACGAACACCCTTCATCTGAAGTGAGGGTGGCCCGGCAGATGTGGTCGAGTGTCATTTTGGGCTCTGCATGCCACCACAATAATAAGAATATTAATAATAATAATAATAATAATAATACTTGCGACGGGGGGGGGGGCACGAGCCTGGTGTGCCACCCCCTGGCTATGCCACTGCCTCCTTACTCACCCCCGTGCACACACCTATGATTTAAGGTGTCCGACGCCATGAGCTTGTGTTGAATTCCAATGGCATGGTCAAAACAAGATTTTTCGTTACCTTTAGGGTATATGTGTACCAACGGCAGAGTGAAGGTGGAAGTCAGGAGTTCCAAGGAGAGAATAAAAGTAGATTCAGAGCGGGAGTCACTGTGGAGCTACCCAATCGAAATTTGTAGAATGGAACAAAACTCGGCATAACGTAGTTCCTTCAACACATTTGCCTACTTGGGAGCACTGCGGTAGTCGCTTCTTTTGGTGGTAATGGTGGACACATGAATGATCGAGTCGACAAATTGTGTGGCATTTCTTGCGCTGCTCAATGGCGACAGTTCCATGTCAAAAAATTTCCCACACATGCGATTCATCGGACAGTGACAGAAATGTTGAAGCTACTGCGTATAAGCAGGAAATTGGCAGCCAATAAAATAACTGTATGCGAAGTACTCTGGACAACTCATCACTCGAAAAGATAAATCTTCCCTTTCTGCCTTGCCCCAGTGGCACGTATTCTGTTTCAATCACACACCCAGGGGCATCACTCTACGCCATAGTCGCATGCTTGCTCGCAGAGTCCATCGTCTGCTCCGACCCTGCCATTAGAATACAACATTAGACCCGCGGTGTAGAGACACAGCAAGCACCTACAAATGCAGATAACCTTGCATGGCGATACTGTGCTGGTAATGGTGTTGTGTATCATAGTACAAATTGTAAGCAATTGCTTGGGTAAATGCCAGCAGTTGAAAACGGTAACACTTGTGGATTAATTTTTGTCGGTCAGGTCCTCATGAATGCCAATTGAGTTGCCGAGCCCACCAGTGAGCCTTACTTGATGTAGCTCTTGATTCAGAAAAAGACAAAACTCACAAGAAGGCAGATTTAAGCATCAGATAAACTGCTCACAAATAGTGCCCTCACGATACTGCCAACATTGCAAGTAACACTGTACAATAGTAAACACTTTCTTCAAAACAGAATGCAGATTGCCGAGGGTATACTTAAATATTGTAGAATTGTGTATTGTGCTGTTTGTTGAACCATGAATTTTGCAATAGAGTTTCAAGCAGCCCCAGTGTAGCTCAGTGGTAAGAGTACTGGCTTGCCATGCAGGGGGCCTGGGTTCGATTCCTATTCTGTCCTTAGTATACTTCTTTCTTTTTATTTCACGCGATAGTCATTATAGACACTGGCAATGGCAGACAACTACAGCGTCGAAATCAGCACTTGTGATCTCGTAACAGCTTTCACTCCAAAAAAGTATATCTGGTTTTAGTAATCCCATGGTTCTTTAATCAACTTTGTTCAATTTAATTATGCAAGAACACCCCATGCGCTTTCTCTTTTTGGATTTTTACTGTTGGAGAGCACCATGCATGTCATATTCGAGAAGGCTTCGGAGAGGTGAGAACTGTATTGGAGCATTCAACATTTCCTTGTACAATATTATATTGTATAATGCAAATAGCAGTGCATGTGTCAGTGCAAATGTAAATTTTTATACCCATAATAAAACAGTCGCTGTGTCATTGTCAGCAACAACATAACTGCCGATTACTGAGCTGCAATCGAGTCCGCTGAACACGCTGGGATACAGGAGTGCATCGCTTGCACTAGGGGCACAAGTCTGTAACCATCATCAGAGCTAGAGTTCAACCTAGCTAGGGCTTGTTAGTAATGTCAAGCCTTTGGTAGATACCCTAAGTTTCTACTAGTAGTACTAAGTACGGCCAGACTAGGCTGGACATGTCACATGACTGCCTGCCACGT
Source organism: Rhipicephalus annulatus (assembly GCA_013436015.1). Classification (NCBI taxonomy): domain Eukaryota; kingdom Metazoa; phylum Arthropoda; class Arachnida; order Ixodida; family Ixodidae; genus Rhipicephalus; species Rhipicephalus annulatus. The sequence goes on along the minus strand of WOVY01009818.1, from coordinate 322,308 downwards.
GATGTTGTAATTTTGGTCATGTGGCTAGTTGTTACATGGTTGCAGGTGAGAGCATGTCACATGACTATCTGTTACATGATTCATGGATGGCTTGGCCGTTATGTCATGAACAGAGGTTCTAAAAAGCAAAAAAACAGGGACTCCACTATCGCGGCTTTCAAGACAAATTTAATCAATGGCAAAACAACTTGGTACAAACATCTATGCGTGTGAATAATGAAATAGCCTGTATGTGATGTTTTGATGACATTAATGTCACATCAAAAACCTTGTGTCCCCACATGCTGGTGCTCTAATATGGTGCTTTCAGTGACCTCAGTGTACGGCAGGAACACTACATATTACGTGATATTGCACAGTTTTAATCACATGACTGCATGTTACGTAATTTTAGTCATGTGACTAGATGGTACGTGATGTTATGCGATTTTTTCCAGCAACTGGTAACACAAAGTTCCATTATTATAGTTGCATAACTAATTGAGTGATTTGAGTTCCATGAGTATTGCATGATATTTATTCACATGACTAGTTATGCAATTTCAGTACCGTGACTAGTTGTTACATAATGTTACACAATTTGTTAGCCACGTGAAAGACTCAGCTATCATAGTTCTTGTATTTAATACCCGACAAATCGATGCACATGTTGCGGGAGCAAGGCAGAAACTGGAGAGGATGAAGTGAATGCGTATCGCTCCACAATAATGAAAATTACTGTTCACACTATCAGTGCATTGAAAAGCTCAAAGAGCTCTTTTCTTGAGAGCAGTCTTAACTGAACTGTGTTTAGGTCGTGCTTTGGAAGAGCCGACAAGAGTAACAGTCCACACGTGAGATACAAAAGGACCAAGAGGTGTGACCCGATATGCGAAAAAAAATAAAAAAATAAATAAATCATTTGAGCTGTCATTGTCTACGAGGGCTCGGAAGAAGAAGGTAGCTGCGCACTGGTGATTAGAATTGCACATTCAGGTGCGATTCAGAGCGAGGCCTTTTGATGATGCAGCAGCCCCTCAAAGCAAGTACAGGCACGACCACACAGTCCACCTCCTGAAGGATCCACACAGCAACACTGTAGGTAATCCTCGCAGTGCTTTGGGAGCAGTGGAGCACCTCAATAGGCCAACCAGTGTCAAAACGTCGGACCTAACGGGCCCACATACCACATTAACATACCACACCAAAAGTATGAAAGACAATCAATTCATTAGACTGTGGTAAAGACCACAAGATCTCAATATTATTGTGGACAGCAGCCTTGGGCACGTTGAGGTTGCTATCAATCAAGTTGACAGAAGCAGGCAAGATCAACCCGTTGTATCGGTGGTTGTAATGACAGCGTTAACCAACTACGCACAGCACTCCTTTACCTCTACCAGTGCTTCACTAAGTACCACAAATCGCTGCTGTCTTAGAATAGTCTTGAAAACTGCTTGAGTTATCTGTACACCAATTTCCTGATTTGCTGGTCTGCTGTTTCCATTCAATACAATAATCACGGTTTCAAATTCTTCTGTTGAGTTAAACTTTGTCCTCTTGAAATTGTGGCCGCAGATCTGAACCACTTGTCTGAAGTAACAAGCAGAACACTTGAGAGCGCACTTGAACAAGAACATGGAGGAGATAATTATGACACGAGCACTTTAACGATGCTTGTGTACTGAAAACTTCCCTCTTTCATTATTTGTGCGTGCTTAAGTGCTCTTCTATGCAAAACACACCCAACCAAAAATCGGTGCTCTTGTGAAGTCGATTAAGAAAGGGATCGAGTACTCTAGACGGGCATTCTCAGATCGCGAGGTGTAGTTCATCACTATACTTCAAGAGAAAGAAATAACAGATGCATATCACCGGTACTTACAGGACTGAAACCTGGAGGCTTACTAAAAGGAATCATCTTATATTGAAGATGCAACATGCCACGTAGAGAAAAGAGATAGACGAAAAAAGAGCGAAGTAAGTCAAGTAGCAAACGGTTCTTGATTTCGAGTAAGACGTCTCACTCGCAATCAAGAACAAGAAATGGGCATTGGTGGTGCATGCACCAAGAAGGCAAGATAAGCACTGATCATTAAGAGTAAAAGATTAGATACCAAAAGAAGCCAAGTGTGCTAGGGCAAGGCAGAAAGTCAGATGGACAGATCAGAATAAAAGGTTTCCAGGAATAACATGGCCTTAAAAGGCGTAGGGCCAGGTAGGGTGGCAAAACATGGGAAAGGCCTCAACTCCCTCCAATGAGCATAGCTAATTAGATGATGTAGTATTGCGTTTAAAGAAAAAGAAACAGCGAAATAGGACAACTTTTGGTGTAGATAAACAGTTTGTGCTTTTATGCCAAACTTATCTTAGTCTGTCGCATGGACCAACCCTAAAGATCATGACAGTGTTGCCATGAAGAAGTTGGAATCAGACAATGTTATCATGTCATGTAATTGCCGAGAGAATAGCAAAGTAATCTAGCCCTGCCTTGCAAGCAGCCTGATAACAAGAATTTATTCACCTATTAGTGCCATAAGCAACAAGTGACACTCAATGCCCTCTTTCAGACTACCTTGTCTTGTGCCAGTGGAAGTTGCCCAAAGACCCTAATAAAAAAATTTTAAAAATGTAAAATGGGTGAAATCGATTAAGCTAACGGCTGGATATGGTAGTGTGAACATTAGGGTATTCACAAATTTAATAAGGATCATAACTGGCAAAAATCAGTATAAATGTACTGGACAGAAATTGGCAGTGGGTATGTGGCTCGAGAAGAAGAGGCCAGCGGTTTGGATATAAAACCACTGTTCTAGTGCTGTCCTGCGTGTTACTTCTCGTTGCTCAACTTTACCATCTGACCACTTTGTCACCTAGAGCGCCTGGTGACATTTGGTAGATGAACTGGGTATTTCCAGACCTGGAACTCCAAAACCAGACCCTTCCCCCGTGCCTGTCATGCCTGAAAACACTGGGGCGAGCAAGCCTCTATAGGCATCGCCTGCGGTCACCTGTTCAGGTACGCTACGCCAACAAGATCCTACCATGTTCAGTGGAGCTGAAGATCGAGACGTCGACGATTGGTTATTGTACAACAAAGTCAGTGTGACTAATGAGTGGAATGAAGCAGATAAGCTCAACTACATCAGCTTCTACCTCTAGGAATCACCAATACGTAGTTCCACATGCATGAATCAGAGTTTTCTGCCTGAGCGGCACTCAATACTATACCCCAAGATGTATTTGGACACTTTGCAGTCCGCCAGCTTCGGGCAGAGCAGAAGTTTCGCACCTGTGCTCCACAAAGAGCTGAAAACTTCACCAACTACATTGAATACGTAGTGGACATTTGCCGTCGCATTAACTCCAACATGACCTAAGAGGAGAAAATAAAGAACATTATGAAGAGCATAGAGGACGATGCCTTCCAAATGCTCTTGAAGAAGAACCCTGAGATGATTGACGAAGTAGCGACTATTTGTAACAGCTACGAAGAAATACGGAAGCAACGCATCAACGCACTGAGATCTCGTACCACATGGCGCGCTTTTGGCACTCGGCATCAGTTCCTGTGCTGCCCCCTCCGACCCATCGTTTCTCGATCAAGTCAAGCAATTTGTTCAAGAAGAAGTCGCACCCCAACTGTTTCTTCTGCCAGTCACCTAGGCGTCCGAGTCGCTCTTGACTCCCGAGAACTGGCAGGTCATACGAGAGCAAGTGGCTGACATACTCCTTGCTCATCAAACGGCTCCTGTGACAGCTCCGCTTACTTACACTGACACCATAGCCAAGACCACTCTTTCTGCCTGTGTCATACGCACCTAGGTCCACCTTCCCTTCCCCTGTTCCCTCGTCTACGAACTGTACAGCTAGAAACTATGGTCCACTACTGCAGCCTCTTTTCTCAGCTCAGCAATACTTCGCTCTACCTGTGGCCCTTGTTTTCAACCCGTGGTGCAGCCCTGAAAACCGGCCATCTGTTTCTCATGTGGAGACGCTGGCCAAGTAGCAAGGTTTTGCCGTCAGCACGTAGAGTAGTCTCCTAACTGTGCGCGGCCAAAAGCAGTGGTCCGAACTACGCCTTCCGCTCTGCTAATGACGCCCACCACTTCGGCGCCATGCTTGCTGCTTCACAAGTTTTCAGCACACGGCAATCTCTATCCCGTCGTCGGCGTTCTCAGTCTCCTCTCATCCGCGGACCTGAAACTTCACAAGAGGAAAACTGACGAATGCAGTTTAAGAGGCAAGAACTGCCTCTCTATGTATGGCTCAAAACCTCATTTATTCCCGGTGAATGTAAATATAGATTATGCCGAAAATATTGCCGTTCATGTGCTTGTACATAGGGCATAAGCGGTACCAGTGATTTCCGATCAGCGTCGCCTCATACTCCCCAAAGTCCAGAACCTGTTTTCTGTGCTTTAGTTATGTACAGCCAGCGCAGAGTTCATCGATCTTTTGGGAACATGTTTGGGTTCATGTTTTTGTACACGCTATTCTTCACCACATTGAGCTCAACGTTCTGCCTTGCTTCTCTTGTGCCAGGATCTTGGGATGGGACTGCTTACAATCTCGTCTTACCGTCATTGATTGAACCCGCGAAGAACTTTCTCTGTCTCCATTTGGAGGCAGTGGTCACAGACAGCCATTTTTTGTTGCAATCTCGTTGCGACTTCTCTGCTCGAATAAACGTCATCACATTTGGTGGAGGCTGCTGAGATCCCCAAGCAGACCTAGAGCTCCGCTCTCGCAAGTTGCCTGAGAGACCACCGCGAAACATGACTGACGCAGTCGCCAACCAGCCCGTCCCAGCCCAGCCAGCACCATCAGCTGCCCCGTCTACCTGCCCTGGCGCTACTCGCCAACGGGACCCATCAATCTTCAGCGGCAGTGGTGAGCAAGACGTCGAAGATTGGCTCTCCTTGTACGAACGCGTAAGCGCCAGCAACAAGTGAGACGACGACTCTAAGCTCGCCTACGTTATCTTTTACTTGGCGTACGTAGCTAAGCTTTGGTTTACCAACCGGGAAACCGCCATCACCAACTGGTCCTCCTTAAAGACCCTCGTGACTGAAGCGTTCGGACGACCAGAGGTCCGCAAGCTCCGCGCTGACCAGCGTCTGCGCCCCCGAGCCCAGCAGCCTGGCGAGACGTTTACTAGTTACATTGAAGATGTGCTCGTCCTCTGCAGGCGTGTTAACCCACCTATGCCTGAAGAAGAGAAAATTCTGCAGATTCTTGAAGGCATCGAGGATGGCGCATTCCAGATGTTGCTAGCGAAAAGCTAGACCACGGTGGCAATCCTCGTAAGCCTGTGCCAGAGCTTCGATGAATTGCGCCGTCAGCGTTCCATCGCCCGACAGAGTGTCTCACCGCCGAATTCGATCTCGGCCGTCGCACTCGCCAATGCCAACGTTTCCAAGATAGTCTGCTCAACCAGATCAAAGACTTCATAAAGCAGGAAGTCGCCCGACGGCTCTCCCTGCTGCTGCATAGTGACGCACCCACCGCAAGTCTGCCTTCGACACTGCAGCAGGCCATACGGCCTAAAATTTGCGATGTCCTTCCTACAGTGCAGGCCCTTACCCATGTGCTTCAGCAACATATAATCTCTCAGCTGTCGGCTACGCACCACCTGCACAATCTTCACCTCGCAGCTGTGGTTGCGCGGCCCCCACCGCATCCAGTGTCCTTATCGGCTCCACCTCCTCAGGCCGCGCCTCCGATTTACTAGCCCTCACCTCACTTTTTCCGTCCATCTAATGAGTGGCGCACCCATGACAACCGTCCTATCTGCTTCGCGTGTGGCATCGCTGGCCACTTTGCACGCTTCTGCCACCGCCGTTCCACACCTGCGTACGCCTCCTTTGGAACTCCTACCTAAGCGTCGCAGCAGGCCACCATGCTTGCATATGAACAGAGGCACTCTGACTCGGATTGTCGCCCATCAACTTCTCGTTTCTCATCTCCTCGTCGCCGATCGCCATCTCCTATGCGTCGTAGACCACCTCCTGAGAAGGGAAACTAATCAGTGCAGTTCTAGAGGCAAGAACTGCAACTTCTGCGCAATTATCAAGGCCTCCATTTTCGCCGCAAAATGTTGTTGATGTCAATGTTGAGGGAGTTGCCACACAAGCGTTAATTGATACTGGGGCCGCCGTTTCTGTGATGAACGCAAAACTTTGTCGCAAACTGAAGAAAGTGACCACATCTCTCTGTGGAATGGTGCTGCCCACGGCTAGCGCGCAGCGCATTCACCCCTCGGCTGTGTGTACGGCGCGCATCGTCATTCAAGACGTTTTGCACATCGTCCAATATTTTGTTCTACCATCTTGCTCTCATGACCTCATCCTGGATTGGGAGTTCTCATCATGTCATGAAGCTATAATCGATTGTTGCCGTGCGGAAGTGTCCCTAGTGCCAATTTGTGAATTTCCATCGCCCGACCATTCACCTCCGCTCTGCAAACTCATCGCCGACGACGACATCACCTTGCCTCCAGAAGCTTCAGTGCCTCTTAGCCTTTCATGTGTGGTGCAACCTGACGCCACGGTGGTGCTCATGCCATCTCCGTTTTTTACTGAACGCAAGGGCATCGTGCTCCCATTTGCCGTTCTTACAATTGCGTCTGGGTTAACCGCAATGCTGTTTACCGACCACTGCAACTACCCTATTGGCTTACTCCATGGTGAGACCTTAGGATATGTACAACCTGTCGACCATATCGATGATATTATTCTTCCCGACGAAACGCCATGTCACATTGCCGCAATCACTCATGCGTCTGAGCCATCAAGTTTGACAATGCTATTGACGCAGACCTTCCCCCTCGCATCGCAGCCAACTTGTTACTCTCCTTAACAAGTTTCACTATTCTTTCGACTTTCAGAAGCTGTTTTGGGCCGCACCACGACTGTCACTCATAGTATTGACACCGGATCACATTCGCATCTTCGACAGCGTCCTTACCGCGTTTCTGCCAAAGAGTGCCACGTCACTACGAAGCAAGTAGATGACATGCTCAAACGTGGAGTCATACAGCCTTCTCAAAGCACTTGGTCGTCACATGTGGTTCTGGTAAAGAAAAAAGATGGCAGCGTTCGATTTTGCATGGACTATTCCCGCTTAAACATGATTACAAAGAAATATGTCTACCCGCTACCACGGATAGACGATGCTCTTGACTGTTTACAAGGTGCCGAGTACTTTACATCGTTGGATCTGCGTTCTGGGTATTGGCAGGTGCCAATGGCTGAATGTGATCACCCTAAAACAGCCTTTGTAACGCCGGATGGCCTATATGAGTTTAAAGTCATGCCATTTGGGCTCTGCAACGCGCCTGCGACATTTGAGCGCACGATAGATACCATATTGCGTGCCCACAAGTAGAAAACTTGCTTGTGTTACCTGGATGACATCGTAGTCTTTTCAGCTGATTTCCCGACACATCTTGGTCGTCTTGACGAGATTCTGACGTGTCCAACTTCGGCAGGCCTACAACTTAACACCAAGAAGTGCCACTTCACAGCACGGAAACTAACCATTTTGGGACATGTCATCAGAAGAGACGGTGTTCTTACAAATCCCGATAAGCTTCGAGCTGTCGCTGACTTCCCAATGCCCACATCACTGAAAGCCCTAAGATGTTTCATTTATCTCTGCTCTTACTTTCGTCGCTTCGTGCGCAACTTCGCGTCCATCATCGCACCTCTGACTAGTCTGCTATCCAACAGCAAAGGTATATCTGCATGGTCCCCTGCATGTGACGATGCATTTCGCCAGCTGCGCCGCCTTGACCTCACCACCTATTCTTTGCAACTACGACCCCACTGCTGCCACAGAAATTCACACCGATACAAGTGGCATCGGCCTTGGCGCAGTTTTGGCACAACGGAAAGGCACCCAAACCGAATACGTAGTCGGTTATGCAAGTGTTGCTCTCAAGAAGGCTGGATTGAATTACTCCGTGACAGAGAAGGAGTGTATGGCCATAATCTGGGCCCTGACGAAGTTTCGCCCATACCTTTACGGTCGTCCTTTCGACGTGGTCACAGACCACCACGCTCTATGTTGGCTGTCCACCTTGAAAGACCTGTCCGGACGCCTGGGGTGTTGGGCACTTCGATAGCAGGAATACGAAATCCATGTCGTATATCGTTCCAGTCGCAAGCATACAGATGCTGATGCACTTTCCCGATCGCCATTAACACCAGATGTAACTTCTCTGTCACCCCTTTTTACCACCTTGTCACCACTCCACACCACTGACATGCTTTGGGAGCAGCGTAAAGACCCATACCTTGCCTTGTTAGTCGACTACCTTACCGATTCGTCTGCTGTCCCTTCCACGAGAGCGCTACGCCGGCAAGCAGCTCAATTTTCTTTACGAGACAACATTCTGTACTGCCGCAACTACATGCCTGGTGATCGGAAGTGGCTCCTTGCTGTCCCAACTCATATGCGCTCTGACATCTGCATGAATTTTCATGCAGATCCCCAAAGTGCTCACGCAGGTGTCCTGAAAACCTACGAAAGGTTGCGCCAACGATAGTACTGGAGAGGAATGTATCGCTTTGTGCAGAAATACTTTCAGTCTTGCACCACTTGCCAAGAGAACAAGACACTTCCGCGGAACCTTACTGGCATGGTACAGCAGCTCCCGTGCCCGGCTCGCCCATTCGATCGCGTGGGTATTGACCTCTATGGCTCCCTCCCATTTAGTGGCTCTAGAAACCGGTGGATTATTGTAGGCGTCGATCATCTGACACGCTACCCTGAGACTGCAGCTCTACCGGCAGCGACCGCCCACGAAGTTGCACTCTTCATTCTGCGCAGCTTCATTCTCCGCCATGGTGCTCCACGGTAATTACTCAGCGATAGGGGTCGAGTGTTCCTGTCGGATGTCATCCAAGCTATCCTCGCTGAATGCAACATCATCCACCGGAAATCTACCGCATACATCCACAGACAAATGGTCTCACTGAGCGGTTCAACCGCACACTTGGCGACATGCTGAGGATGTACACCTCCTCGGACCACACTAACTGGGACGCTGTATTACCTTTTGTTACCTTCGCTTATAACACCGCGACGCAAGCGACTATCGGTTTTTCCCCGTTCTTTTTGTTGTACGGCCGCGAACATTCCCACCCACTCGACACTATACTCCCGGTACCGCCCTGATGCACCTGAGTGCTCCCCGCTTTCGGAAGTCGCCAGATACGCTGAAGACTGCTGTCAGTTGGCTCGGTCTCTGACAAGTGAGCCTCAAGGTCTACAAAAGACTCGAAATGACAAAGTTCACCACATAGCTCCTAAGTTTTGTGCTGGCTCCCTTGTGTGGCTTTGGGTGCCCCCGCACGTCCCTGGCCTATATTCTAAACTTCTGGCCCAATACCATGGTCCATACTTTGTCATTGAAGCGACCTCGCCGGTGATTTACACCATCGAGCCACTAACACAATCACCAGATTTGCGCTGTCGAGGACGCGAGACCATACACGTCAATCGTCTCAAGCCCTTCTACAACCGCCTCATTGTGCCTACTCCCTGAGTCGTCAGGATGGCTACTCTTCACCCCGGGGGTATTGTAGTGGAGCATACGCACCAACGCGTATGCGCCTCCGGAAGACAACGAAAAGCCCGATGCTCTGCTTGCGCGATAGCCTGTGCCACCTTTGCCAGACTTGCTGTACGGCCATTTTTTGTTGCAACCTCGTTGCGATTTCTCTGCTCGAATAAACGTCATCACACCATTCCTCGTTTCTCTTCCACTCATGTTGCCATCTTTTGCGCTGCCAAGTGTGGATTATCAAAATAAATCCTTCAACTTCACGCAGACACTTACTAGAAGATGGAGAGTGAATTAATGCTGTAAAACTATCAGACCTGTGAAACGTCGCTGCAGGAAACAATAAATGATGCTCCCACAGTGACTTGCTGGTGATGGCAAAGTCACTTCAACATAATTACAGCAGCACCGTTTGTGTCGTGTCAGATGGGTCAGAGCACTGGTGTTGAAGACTGGCATGGAGAGAGGTTTCGACTACCCAGAAATCATCTGCATTGGTACAGCGCATAAGCTTCTTGAAACAGAAATGTCGCATTTCCTCGTTACAGTGAAAGTAGGAAAAGGAGTGAAATCGTGGCAGCTGGTTGTTTCCCAAACGAACGTCATGAGTTTAAATTGCTTTCCAAGGAAGCAACAAACTTCTATATGGCCTCTTTTTATGCTGATAAGCGGAGGTTCTTGTGAGGATACCACTACAGTAGTGCGTGGCTTCTCAAATACATAATTAAGCAAGTTAAAAGCCTTTGGCTAATGAATAATGGTGAGCCCACAAAATTTTCCCTAGCAATGCCTACCTGTGAAGGTATATTAAGGTATTTGGTAGCATATGTTGTCATATACAATGAAAACTAGCTGACTTATTATTATTTTTTTGTTTTGCTCACAGATATCTAAAGCTTCATTTGGCTTTTGAAGATGATTAAAGTAAAAGTGAGAAATACGTGGAATGAAAAGGCACGGAGGCCTTGCAGGGAAACAAAACGAAACCTTCTACACATCTTGACACCAGATATTTCAGTTATATTGAAGGATTTGTGGATTTAGGAAAGTTTACTAACGACTACAGCAAGCACACCAAAGCAGATCATGGATTGGTTGTCATGCTGCAGCCATTTATAGGCAAATGGACTTAAGTTATAGCTATATAGCATTCAATTGAGCTGACAGAGTAAAAAAAGTTAACTGGTTTCCTTTACTATTTTTCCAGTGCTGTATTTCCATTTCGTGGAAATGGGAAAACCAGAGTGCTAGCAACAATTCTTTTAGAAGTATCAATCCTGCATAAAAGGGCACTTCATGTAGATTCGATCTGCCCCGATGGTGCTACCTGGCAACCACTAATGTGGAATACTTTTGGCCTACAAGACAATTTCAAAAATGTGCAACACTATCCATCCTAGTGACACTACTGCACTTCTTGTCAAATGTTCTGCATCTCATTAAATATGTGCTAAATGCAGTGATAAAAACAGGCCTAAATACTCCAAATGAAAGAAGACACTGTATTATTTCCTCTATTATCTGTGAAGTATTGTCAACGCATGCCACGCCCCTTGTACAGTTCCAGTGCTTGCTTAGTGCAATTTTTCGTAGGTTGACCTAGAGCGATCCCTGAAACGAGCACTTGAATTTTGCAAATACGAATGTACCAACAGAAGCAAGAATGCGCCAAAGCGAAGTTCACAGAAAGTCTATGTGGCATGGTGCCTCGTCTACTCTAACGTACGTGAGTTCCAAAGTGTAAACAACGAAGAGCCTAATGCGCCCTCTCGGTGCATAGCTCGCATGACACTTTGTGGGCAGCCATGTCTCGGCACCTGTGAAATAAACGCTTTTTGTTACCAACAAGCCTTGAGGAGATTCACTTCTTTTCGTGTTCCTCATGTTCGCATCATGGCGCTGAAAGTGAAATACTTCATTACAGCATAAATTTAGCCCAAAAAATGACGAGGACAAGAAAGTGAGCACCACAAGCTCGTTTACGTCATAATAAATCAAAACCAACTCGCTCGCCTCTCTGTTTTGAATTACTTCTGCTGTCCCTTCTAGCCACTGCTCTTACCCTAAACGGTCTCCAACAACCATGATGACAGACTCTGCTATGACAGCTATGAGCGCCACAACAGGCATCCCTCTAAATAAACCACAACCATTCCGGTTTGAACGTGCCTCCTAGTGATCTGCGTGAATGACGATTGCTGCTATCATTCTGGACTTGTCCAATGAGAGCAACAAATGCAGGTGCTAACTCGGCTCTACATAATGGGCTGTAAACCGAGACAAACTTTCAACACATTTTCACTCTCCACGAAAGACATCAGAAACTTCATCCTTCTCATGGCAAAGTTTCAGTTGCACTTTGTCTAAGTTAGACAGGTCATCTACAAGTTGGCATACTTCGAATGACATGAACAAAACCCTTTGAGGCAGTCAACCAGTACGTCGTTGCCATATGCAACGTGGCAGAGAGACAAGCATGCGACTACAGTGACTTGCAGCATCTTCTCATCTGCGACTGGTTCGCACTTGCATTCAACAAAAAAAAACCTTTCAAGCTCTACAGCAGGACACTAACCTCACACTTGCCATGGCACTCACTAAGGCATTCTTAAAGGAGCCCAAACACAATCAGTAGCAGCAGCTCCTTGAAGCCTCTCACAGACCATTCTCTCAAGTCAGAATACACAGGGCTCGCTTGACAAAGCCTCTCACAATCATCGAAGCAAAGGCACAAACTTCCAATGCCCCCATGAAACCCCATGAAATAGGTGTAGTCAATTGTGTGGCTACTGCAATGGACTATCTCATTTTTGTTCTCTGTGCCCACCAAAGACAGATAAGTGTTCGAATTGCAACATTTGTGATTTCACGCGTGTCTGCGGAAAAGTTTCCTCAAGAGACATCTCAACACTCGAGCAAGGAACCTCAGCTATGTTTTTTGATGTCAGAAACCAAATCGCTGAGGCTCAGCGCGACTCCAGACTTATCAAAATCGACCTGAATGGCTACCTGAATAATTTGATCGCAAATATGTACACCGATGCTCAAGTCTTTGTTGTGCTGACTATTTTTAGGAGAATTCCTGAACATCTTGGACCGGCAAGCAATACCCTCATAGGACCGAGTGGCAGGGCACTTGAGATCGTTGGAAAATTTGATACAATGATCACGTGGAGGTTTTAAAGGTGATCTGTGTAGTGCAACAGCTGAAATGTCCACTCCTTTGATTACCTGCCATAGAAAATTGAAACTCGTTAAGCTTCTTTGTGCCACAGAACATGTTAAACTACATCTCAAACTCTTCGGTGGCGCTGGGTGCATACAGCACTACTCTCCATCCTGCAGCTGTGCTGTACTCTGTGACCATGGTAAGGTGCATTCCTGTACCCCTACAGAAAGCAGCGAAGCAGGAGATCATCAGAATTTAATAAGGAGTAATCCTCCCAAGAAGGCCCCACAAACTGGTGCGCTGGTATTGATCCAGTAGTGAAACCTTCATGAGGTTTCCGAATATGCGTGGACTTCACCAGCCTCTAATCTTCGGTCCTCATGAAAGACTTCTCTCTCGTCAGCAGAACAGATGCTCACTTTGTCGGGTGAGGCAACCATTTTCTCGAGAAGATGCAAATTCTGGCTTTCACCAAATTGGTTTCCCCATGGCATGCCAAGAGCTGACAACACTCATAATGCCAATAGGATGTTTCGTTTCACATGCCTTCCACTCGGCATAACATCAGCATTACATATTTCCAAGAACACATGACTGGTATCCTGAGCAGACTAATGGGAGTTGTCAACTCTCATGGATGACTTTCTCGCCTTTTGCCACTATCAAGCCGAGCACGATAGAAACCTTGACATGGCTTTCAGGAGCAGCTTCCTTCCTCTGGAATCAACCTCAACTTCTCTAAATCTGCTTTCAGCATGAAGGAGGTGACGTGCCTAGGCTGCGTCATCAGTTTTCAAAGCATAAATCTCAACTCTAAAAACGTCAATGGCATCACTGTGAAGCCATGGTTTTGGTTCCGGTTTTGGAACCGGTTGGCTGGCCCGTAGGGGGCGTAGTAAATGTGTATATAACAGCATGCTTGCGTGCATAAAGGGAGTTCCTGCTTGGCTACCGGCTGCTGCATACCTCGTGTCGGCCGGCGTTTCAGCGCCGTGCCCTGTGTTCTCCGTGCGGCGCGTCCGCCGCACGATATTACATTTTGGCAATGAGGATCTGCAATCCACGAACATCATGGAAATAAGGTGAGCATTGAGCCTTCTTCCTCATGCTGTCAACTCAGCACCAGTGCAAGCTACTCCACCAATGCGGCACTTCCTGAAGATTACCTGCTTGTGACACACCGAGACTATACCTGCATTGCTCCGCGTCTATCCTGCCGAAATGTGAGCCATTCTTCATTCTACTTTCTTCTGCTGTGCGGCTCACATTCATGATGCTACCTAAAGATATTTCGGCGGATTTACGGGACTGCAGACTTTTACTCGTGGGGCGACTCTACATTTATTTCCGCATCTGGTCTGTGTCGGCAGCAGCATGTTCCCCGCAATTCCACCACCTCCGTTCCTGCAATGCCCTGGGGAACGCTTTCATAGTCCAGGCAGCGTTAGAACATGCCAAGTAAGAAGAGCGCTTCGACCACACGTTGAAGTAGCTGGCTGCTTGGCAGGTAGATGATTACGCGACGCGAGCATCAATGCCGCAGAGTTCGTCCTCGACCCATACTGCTACAACGTTACGCTACCAACTCTGCTGTGCCATCGCCCCCCCCCCCCGATGTCAGCGGAAACTTCGCAAATTCTACAGGGCCATACTTCAACTTCACATGCAGCAACAATCCCTGCTCGGACTGAGAGCGTGCTCGCTTGTGCTGCCCCTGTTAGCGTTCCAGCTGGTCGTGCTTCTGAGGCGCCTGCTCCTGTCCTGTAGCCGGCAGTTGAGCATACCATGGTTCCACCTGATTCGACTGAGAGTGCTCTTGCGAGGATGGCTGTTCCGATCCGGTCTGCCGCTGCTGATTATACTCATCCTGTATCAGCTGTCCATCCTTCGCTTGTGCCTGCTCCCATTCTGCATGCTGCGCCGGCAGTACTTCTTCAGACTGACGATTATCTTAGCGAGACTGTTTCAATTCAGTGTCCACCGGAGGTGCATTCGCCAAGCGTTCCAGCCATGATTCCGGAGTCAGTCCCTATTCCCCGTGCTGCTGAGGTGCTTCCGTTGGTCGCGTCTACGCCAACCATGCCCATACCTGCTTTCTGAGCGGCTTCTGCATCGGTGGGGCCGAGCCAGGCTTCATCGGAGCATCGTTACCTGCTTGTTCCGGCCCCTACTATGCCGAAAGTACCCTGGATGTAGAGTTCATGGGCCTATTCTCTCGCTCCACTGGACTTCTGTGGGCGACGACAGTCCAGCCACCTCCTGTGGAAATGGCACCAGTACAGGCGTTGGCGCCGTAGACACAAGCAGGACAGCGACTATGCGGACATCCTCTTTCGGGGGAGGGGATGATGGGCCATATATTTCGCACTTTGCCTTGCTTTCGTGTTGCGTTCTTGGGTTGATAATGTGCCTGCCGTACATTCGTATCTTACATTGTGCTACGCACGGTGTGTGCTTGCGATTCCTTGTCAAGTGTGCATTACCTTTGTATTTTCGTATGTAATTCTTTATGCGTTATGTTGCAAAATTTCTTATTCTTCTGTGTATTCTGTGCATTCTATTATTGTGCGTTGGTTGCGTGGAGGACCCCACATCATCTTCATTTCAAGGGGGAAAAGATGTGGTGTCGTCGTTCCGGTTTCGGAACCGGTCGGCTTGCGCCTAGGGGGCGTTGTACATGTGTACATAATAGAGTGCCTCTATGCGCGTGCCCCCGCTTAGAGTGGTGTCAGCCTTTGTAAGGGCAGGTGCCGCCTCCTCGGCCTTAGCGGCGGCATGGTCGCCAGTTTGACTCCACTCAGTCACTTCTGCGTGTTCGCTGTGCCCGAATAATTGTGCTGGCGCTCGCTTTTTTCCGGTTTAATGCGCTCACTACCGTCACCGTAGCGGGTATTGCGTGCCGCAGGGCACTAATCATTGCAGAAACTCTGGAAGCTGTATCGTTTCCTAAGAGACCCGAAATGAAGGCTTTTTCAACAGTGAAAATCAAACATGACAAGTGGCATCCGACAAACAGATCATCCATTCACAGCGTAAGTTTCCAGTCGGTATTCCGCATGCATAATTTGTACCGGCACCAATTTCGTGTAAGCAACAGACACGCTGACGGCTGTATGCTTGATTCTCGTGTGCATGAATCGCGTATTTCACTTCGTAAACATTGCTTGCTGTTCTTGGTTGGCACTGTATCTGTCCTTCATTCTTGGTTTCACTATGTGCGATGAGAACTTTATCATTAAATATACATTACGCGTGTTTCTTTGCAGATGATATCCTTGTTTTTTTTGTAATATTCATTTGTGGGAATAAAGCTTTGCGCAGCGGTGGTGTCGTACCCAATGAAGTTTGAAGAGTGTGTGTACGTTCCGAAATCACCATATGATCACGAGAGACGCGGTATACATTGGAGGACTTCGAAAATTTTGAACAGGTGTTTTTATGTAACTTGCACCTATAGGTTTAAGAACTCCGGCATTTCATCTCCATCGAAGTGGGGCCACTGCGGCCGGAATTCGATTACCGACCGTTCGAGCACCCGAAACGTTACAAAGCCACGCAGGTTCTTTCTTTCTACGATCTTTTCCTCGGTTTAGGTACGCCTTCTATGCTGGTGTGATGACCCTTGTAAGAATGTGTGCAGTTCAATTTTTTTCCATTGTTCTTGTACTTCAAGTTTTCTTTTCGTCCTGTCTCGAATCATTACGCAATTGATGTTGTTTTTTTAATCATTTACGACCACTGCGAAGCAACTAGTGACAGTACTCAGAGAATTCTGGCATGGAGCGTATAAATTGAATTGCTTCTGGCAGCGCTGCATTAATGCGCAAAAATAAATTATTTCTACACTGGATGATAATAGGGGAAACAGCAGGCATGTACACACGCACACACACACACACCGTCAGTATTTAAACTCTTTCAGCACGCATAATTATTTAAGTAAATAATTTACTTATTAATACTATGAGCTATCAGGGATCATATATACGTTTGCAGTTGTTAAATACTTTTTTTATCCTTCACTGTTTTTGTGTTTCAAGGTTGCCTTCCCGTCTAGTCTTAACTTAGTACGTAGGTCGTATTTTTTTACTCGTGCACGATCACTGTGAAGCAACCAGTGACAGTCCTGAGAAAATTCTGTCATGGAGTGCTTTATTTGCGTAATTGCCTCTGTCAGCATAGCATTTATGCATACAAATAAATGACCTGTACACTAATTCTCGAGTGTCATGTAATTTCAACTCTTTGGAGCAAGCATAATAATGGTAAGAAAGCTGTAATTTCAATATAGCTGATATATGCATTTTCCCTTGTTGATAATGACCTGCCGTGCATTTGTTTAGAAGCAGTTATGCTCTTATGTTTTTGCTTTATTATTACCTATTTTAGTTACTTACTTCATTTCTTTATTTTATTTCTTTATTTTTGACACAAACGTTTTGTTAAACAAAGTGTACTTAGCATGTATTTTCTCGTGTAACATATTCTTTGCTACTTCTGTGCAAATGAACCATTTCTAGTTATATCCCTAGGTATTCTTTCAAATTCTCATTGAACTATGAACTTATCGAGCTTTTTGTGCATCTTTACATCCTAGATTTACACTTTTTTTGTATGTTGCGAACAATACGCTGTGTATTTGTTGTTTAATATTTATGTATAACTGGTACAGAGGCCTTTTGTAAGGTATTGTTATACCTTTTGTTTCTGTACCTTTTTTGGCGTAATTCAAGAAAACTAAAGGACCTGAATCTGAATACTGCCCCTCGGCGCTTCATCATGTGTACAATACATATAATGCAATTTATGATAAACGAGCAAAGTATAAACTCAGCAAAAGCAGCCGTCATAACCGCGCTTTGGTAGCTTCGCAACACTGAAATTCGCGTTTTGCGATATATCTAATGCTGCTGCTGGCCACGCATATGAATGCTTTAAACAATTATTTGCGTATATGGAATGCAGAGTTTACAAGGCAAATAACTAAGTGTTTAGACTTGCCAGAACTCTCGTTTACGGCCGAAGGAAGAGGATTCGTTTTAAATATAACGAAATCTATACGTCAGCCTATAGTGCACAACACATGCACAGGCCGTCAGTTTATATGCAGTACATCGTTCCCTTAATAAACATTTAGGTAACAACAGCACTAAAAGCTCTCCAAGGTTCAAAAAGAAAAGAAAAAGAAAAAACTCACAGCGCGCGCTTATTTCTGGACGTTTCCACGCACCGCAAGCGCCTTGTATAGCACCTTTCGCATGCTGTCTAGCTGCGGCGGGAGGCGCAATGGCGGCTGTCATAGCAGACGACGCGCCTGTCCTCACCCTCAGCGGAGCGCGCGGGCATCAAGGCACCCTAGTATATAATAGCATGCTTGTGTACATAAAGGGAGTTCCTGCTTGGCTACCGGCTGCTGCGTACCTCGTGTCGGCTGGTGCTTCAGCGTCGTGCCCTGTGTTCTCTGTGCGGTGCGTGCGCCACACGAAACTACAATCACCATCAAGTGTCCCCCACCCTTTAGAGACACTGCGGCAGTCTGCCGGGTCTTAGGAATGGTGGACCATCTGGCAAGATTTCTGCCAAATCCCGTCAAAGAGAGCCACGCTTTGAATCCTTCTTAAGGAAACATAGGAGTAGACAGGGTGCCACACTCAGGAAAAACTTTTCAAAAACATCAAGAACTTCATCTGTTTGGACCAGTGCTAGGCAAAATACTGTTACGAGTCACTGTGTTTATTTAAAGATGAGAGAAATGGCGTGGTGAAAGAGCAGTGTACTTCTGAGACAGGCCCAGAACGCTTCACCTAACCACACAGTCCAAGCGCCACTCCACTACTCTTCTTCTTCCGCGCCCCATAGGCTCACGCATCTTCATTGCATTTGCCCCGGCAGCAGACGAAGCTCGCCGAGCTATTTAAATAGGCCTGTGATGATACTGTTTGAGGCGGGCTACGTGAACAATTTGCGTAGTGCGCGAACGCCGGTTATTGGCTGTGACTCGGGCGACAACGTAATTCACGTCACTGAGACGAGTGACTATCACGAATGGGCCGGAATAGTTTGCTAGAAACTTCCGGTACAATCTTTTTCTAGGAACTGGAGTACACAGCCAAACGTAGTCGCTACGAGCAAACTCTATGGGATATGCTTGGCATCGTAGCGACTCTTGCTGTGTTCTTGAGAAGACAATGTTCGAAGGCGCGCTAGTTGACGTGCTTATTCAGCGCGACGCAACGTCGGAGCGATGAACAGATCTTCCTGATGCGAGAAAGGCAACAGAGTGTCCAGAAAACTCCGTGGATTTTGTGCGTAAAGCAGAAAGAAGGGCGAATGTCCAGTAACTTCATGCTTGGCGGTGTTATACGCGTAAGTAACAAACGGTAAGTGGCCTCCTAGTTCCTGTGGTCAGCATCAACGTACATCGATAGCATATTCGTGAGAGTTCGATTTGTTCTCTCAGTGAGACCATTATTTTGCGGATGGTAAGGGGTGGAGTGGCGATAAGAGGAGCCACAGAGGCGCAAAATTTCTTCAACCACATCTGCGATAAATTGTCGTCCACAGTCAATGATGACAACCCGTGGAGCACCATGACGCAGTATGACCCGTTGTAACAGAAAAGAAAAAACAGCGGCTGCTGTGGCCGATGTCAGTGCGTCCGTTTCCGTATAACGCGTTAAATAATCCTATAACACTTATAAATATCTATAAATGTTACAACACTATAACATCTCGGTTGCCCTATGGGGTCTTAGGAAAGGGTCCGAGCAAGTCGATGCCGACTTTTTCAAAAGGGGATATCGGTGGAGGGGTGGGCTGCAAATAACCTGCCGGTGCAGTGGTGGATCGCTTGTGGCACTGACATATAGCGCAGCTGGCGACGTACTGTTTTGTGGTCTTCCACATTTTCGGCCAGTAGAACCTCTCACGTAGTCGATGTAGCGAACGTGTGAAACCGAGATGACCGGATGTTATGTCATCGTGCATAGAATGAAGGACGACCTGGCGCAGGCTTTCCAGCACCACTAGAAGCGACGGGAGGCCGTCGGCTGAATAGTTTCTTTTATACAGCAAGCCATTTGAAATTTCAAAGTGCTTGTCGACGGAGTTATTTGCAGCTACGAGCAAGGGTTTCAGAGCAGGGTCTCGCTGCTGCTCACGTTCGAAGCTGCTGGTATCTGGGAAGTCGGACGAGACAGAAACTTAATAGTCATCAAAGTCATCGTCGTCAGCATTGGTGTGTGCTGAAGGAAGGCGGCATAAGCAGTCGGCATCTGTGTGACATCGTCTGCTCTTATATAGGTCACAGAAAAGCTGTACTCTTGGAAGCGTAACGCCCAACTAGCCAGCCGGCCAGACGGGTCGCGAAGTTCCACAAGCCAGCATAGTGAGTGGTGATCGGTCACTATTGTGAACTCGCGGCCATGCAGATATGGTTGGAACTTCTGAATGCCGAAGACGACTGCTAAGCACTCGAGCTCGGTGACGGTGTAGTTCTTCTCTGCTCGGGTCAGTGTCCAACTGGCATATGCTACGACGTGCTGACGGCTGTTGCAGAGTTGGACCAGCACAGCACGCACACCAAGCCCACTAGTATCAGTATGAAGTTCAGTCAAAGCATCTGGATCAAAATGCTTTAGGATGGGTCCTGAAGTCAATAAAAACTTCAGCTGTTGAAATGCAGCCTCAGATTTATCATCCCACAAGTACGGTGTGTCTCTATGAAGAAGGGACGTCAGTGGGGAGGCAAGTTGTTTAAAGTTCTTAATAAATCGGCAGAAATATGAGCACAGACCCAGAAAACTTCGCAGGTCCTTGCATGTTCATGGTGGTTCAAAGTTGCGAACCACTGCGGTCTTCTGTGGGTCTGGTCGCATGCCTTCTTTATCCACGAGAAAGCCTAATACGAGGGCTTGTCATTCTCCGAAATGGCACTTCTTTGAGTTTAAAACAAGGCCAGCTTCGCGTAAGCATTCAAACACAAGCGACAAACGGTGGTTATGCTCTTGAAAAAGTCTTGCCGTAGATAATCACGTCACCTAAATAGCACATGCAAATTTCCCATTTTATTCCACGGAGTACTGTATCCATAAATCTCTCGAATGTCACTGGAGCATTGCACAAACCAAAGGGCATAACGTTAAACTCAAAGAGACCGTCTGGTGCTACGAAGACCATCTTCTCTTTATCTGAGGGATGCATAGGAATTTGCCAATACCCAGAACGCAAGCCAACAGAAGAAAAATAGGAGGCAGAATGCAGGCAGTCCGCGGCGTCATCTATACGTGGCAAAGGGTAGACGTCTTTTTTTGTGATGGCTTATAGGCGAAAATAGTCTATGCAGAATCTCCATGAATCATCCTTTTTCCTGACTAGAATGACAGGAGCTGCCCATGAACTACACGATTCTTGTATGACGCCCTTCTTGAGCATGTTTTCAACTTGCTCAGCAATCACTTTCCTTTTCGAAGGTGATACGCGATAGGGCTTCCGGTGTATTGGTGGTGCTTGGCCTGTATAGAGACGGTGTTGCGTACGTGAAGACGGTGGCGTAACGGTAGATGTCTCGTCTTGGGCAAAGTCAAATACTGGGGCGTAGCGTGCGATCACCTCCTGCAGAAGCGACAGTTTAGTTGATGAAAGTGACTTGTTGATCATACAGTCAATGCTGGCAGAATAGTCGGGGTACGAGTTGGCGTGGGGTTTCTTTACATCCACCGACAGTTGGAGTGACCATATGATAAGAGTACTTTGCTCTTGAAAGCTTGCCAATTTAAGTCCTGCAGGCAGATATATAAGCTGCGCGGAAACATTCACAGTCCATAAATCGGCACAACCATCGACAGTGAGCACGAGGCACAAACACGTTTTTATTAAGTGCGTTACTGAAGTTGGTAGTAAGAACCCGCACAAGAACGCGAAGAGTTTGCACGCACAAACATTGCGGTATGCGGGGCCAAGCAAACGTCTTCAGACACGGAAAAAACTTCCAAGCAGTCATCGACGGTATCTTTCGTCAATGGAGACGGCAACACGGGACGAAACATAATCCCAGCACTATCACAATCTAGAGTTGCACAACATTTCCGCAAAAAATCTATACCTAGAATGACGTCGTGGGTGGCGCTTGCACGCATCGTTAGTTCAGCTCGAAACGTTTGATTTCCTAGAGAAAGTAAAACAAAACAAACACCAACCGGGCTCAACGTTTCTCCCCCTAGACCGCGGAACGTAGCATTCCAATTCCAAGAAAACATAATTTTCGTCCCAAGGCGATTTTTAAAAGACATGCTCACTATGGAAACGGCAGCACCATTATCAACTAGTGCAACAGTACTCACATTGTCTACAAAAACACTCACTTTGTTCTCAACCATTACAACACAAAGGGGTCTTGCGGAAGATGATTTTGCGGCCTCGCCCACATTGGTCGCACAGGTTAGTTTCCCAGTGGTGGTGGCGTCCCCGAGCGGCGACGCGGGGACGGGGATCGCTGTTGGCCTGCGGGTGGTGGGGTAACGCTGTGGTCGGAGCAAAGCGAGTCAGAACGTGCTGCGTGTTGCCGTTGAAAAGAGCCCTGAAGTAGTCGAGACTCGTCAGCAGGTACATGGGGCGTGTACACATTGAATCATGGAGCTCGCTGCTGGCGACAGTAGCAGTACCTAGCGATGTGTCCAGGTAGCCCGTAGTTGTAGCAAGTACGGGTGTCGCGTCTAGTCGTCCCCGGCTAAGTAGACCTCGTCGGTTGATAAAAGCCGGGCGATGGTGGCCGAGGAGTAAATCGCTGTGATGCAGCTTGTCTGGGTTCCTGGTTTTCGAGTGGCCGTTCCCTCCTTCGTTCGAACCGATCGGTGTAATTCGGGCGAGGCTCAAAGTAGCTCTGTCGCATCCGAGGTACCAGTGGTTCACGGGGCCGTTGGTTGAATGCACACTGATGGCAGACACTGGCGGTGTCCACAGCTTGCAGTTGAGCAAGTTCTTCCTTAACGACTCATCTTATAAGAGAAGAGATGTCGTTCTGCGATGGAAGGTTGACACTTGCAATCGTGGGCACATTATCAAGACGTCCTAATTTCGGAAGGACTCTCCTTCTCTTTAGCGCTTCAAATGCTCGGCAGTGTCTTCTTAAGTCGGAAGGTGTGTGTAAGTCTTTCTTAGTGATCAGAAAATTTTACCCGTCTTCTGCGATTCCCTTGAGCAGATGACCTACCTTATCTTCGTCACACATGGTCGCACTCACGATTCCGCAAAGCCTCAAGACGGCCTCAATGTAGGTGGTGCATGTTTCGCCAGGTAACTGAGCTCTGCGTGAAAGCGTTTGCTCCGCCTGCTTGACCTTAGCTGTTGAGTCACCACAACACCTCTTCAGCTCGTCCACGAAAATGTCCCATGTGGTCAATGCACTCTCATGGTTGTCGAACGAAAGAGACGTGGTGCCGACGAGAAAAAACACCACGTTCCCAAGTTGCTTAGCAGTGCTCCAGTGGTTGCTGCGACTCACTCTTTGGTAGTGCTTGAGCCAGTCCTCAACATCGTCATCCGGCTGCCCGGAAAAGGTCCTCGGCTGACGTACCGGCATGCCACAGCGAGCTTGTCTTGGCGGGTGAGCGTGTTGCTCATCAGCAACAAGGTTGTTATGGCCTGCTGCTGCGTCCTCCATGTCTGGTAGCTGCGGTGGCAAGCCTGCCAAGCGTCTGCTCCGTCGCAAAATCGGTAGAGCTGGGTCGTCCAGATCGATGTACCCGGAACCTCCAACCAAACTGTTACGGGTGACTGTGTTTATTTAAAGATGAGGTGAAATGGCATTGTGAAAGAGCAGCGTACTTCTGAGACAGGCCTAGAACGCTTCACCTAACCACACAGATCAAGCACCGCTCCACTACTCTTCTTCTTTTTCCCCACCCCGTAGGTTCACGCATGTTCGTTGCAATACTATTCAGAATATACCATTACACCCTAAGCAGATGCATCAGTCTATGCATTTAGCGCAGTAATGCTACAGGTACAACTGCCCAGTAGCCTTCCCTTCAAGATCCCTAACGCCAGGCAAAACACGGCATGCTCAGATAAAAAAAGAAGCACTGCCTCTTACCTTAGGAGCCAAACAGTTCGAAGAATAACTTTGAGGTCTCATGCCAATCTTTTGAACAGATCACCAACTTTTCATCCCCTTCTTGCAAAAGAGGCTCTTGATCTGCTGCCACCGTACATTAAATGCTTCTGCACACGCCTTGTGCACTTCGACTAAATCACGAATAAAAGTGTACATTTCAGGGCTCCTTTTCTTTGTTAGACACAATATTAATGAGAACTTACAGACAATCACGCTAACAAAAGGAGATGTTACTAGATGTAATTGTAATGTAAACTTGAAGAAAGAACAGTGGGTGAAAAGATAACTTGCCATGGGCGGGAACCGAATCTGCGACCTTTGAATAATGTGTGTGATGCTCTGTCATCTGAGCTACCACAGGGGCTATCCTCCCGTACACTTTATCAGGTATATATGTGCATTAAACGTGAGAATGTCAGAAAGAGCCACCAGTAGCCATGGCGGCGAGTGTGGCACACTCTTTCTCTAAGCGGGAAAAAGCATTGCAACTACCGACACACTCTCAAGAGCAGCAACAGCAAAAATCGGTTCGACAGCAGGAATTCTCATGTGTGTGATGAAGTAAAGAACTATGTACAGAGTGTACTCGTGGGCCTGCACACATCGGTCTCGTGAAGACAGCTCAAAAGGAAGATAGGGCCTGTCAGCGCCTTTTGTGCCTCCACAGATGGCTGAAAAAATGCAGTGTCCCAGCCCTTCTCACTCCATTTTGGCAGTACAGAACAAGTCTGTCAGAAATCGGTCGCTACCTGCGGTAGAGAATGCGCCTATGGATTCCTCATTCTCTGAGAAGCGAAATTCTAACTCGCCTACATGAGGGTAACCAAGGCATGGAACGCTGAGAGCAGACAAAGCAGTCTGCGTAGTGGCCTATATAATTATCGAAAATGCAGCCAATGGTTTCCAGCTGCGCTAGGAACCTGTGCTAAGAACTGACCCAAAGAGCCAAACTGCTGCTGCAGACCGCTACACCAGAGCTTCCACGGTAGATTGTGGAGATCGACTCTTTTCAACTTCTGGGAAATAATTAGCTGATGTGTACAAACTATCACTCAAGGTACCCTCAGATCACACACCTGGCTTCCACATTCACAAATGTCATCATCAACCAGCTCAAAAGCATTTCCACTTGTCATGGCATCGACGTGACAGTGGTATCCAACAACGACCTGCAGTTCTCAAATACGGTAGTCATAAAATTCGCAAACTCGTGCTGCTTCAACCATACCACAAGCATCCCTCTTCACCCACACATCATTTGGGAAGCAGAAAACACCATTAGAGCAGTAAAACATCAGCTGGAAAAAAAACGATCCATACCTGCCCTGCTGGCCTAACGGACACGCCGGGGCAGACAGGCTTCAGTAAAGCTAAATTGCTCATTGGACGCCATCTATGCTCTCAGGTTCCAACGTTTTCCACCCTCCTCGTTCCCGGCAACTTCAACAACAAGCGATGAAAAGGAATCTCCAAGTGAAATAATGTCAGAGGCGAAATTTTAACCATCATCATGCAGCCAAAGAGCTACCAGCTCTCCCTCCAAACACCCATGTCTGGGCGCCACACCTCAAATGCGAGGTGTGGATAACTCAACAACTATTGCACATTTGTATTTGGAACAACTACGTTGACAAATCTGTGCAGAATACTATGTTACTGATAAAAGCATTACAATGAATCTCTCACATTTCATATACTCATCCCATTTCAGAATTATTTCTTTGCAATGAAGTAATAAAAGCCACACTGTTTTATCAGTACCAGCTATTATCCTCGTCTTTCTTTTCAAATGAAATCATTAAGAGCTTTTTAAAAAGAACTGCAGTTAGAAAAAAAAATATCTGGCAATTCTAGAACCAGAAGCCACAAGAAATGGTTGGTACCGCCATGGCACGCAACAATCACAGCCTTTATAAATCGTATCTTTTAAACAAATATCAGAAACAAGGTGCCAATTTTAGCAACATCGGTAAACAAAATAAGCTACATGATTTTTTACGCCTGAACTACACTAAGCAGAATTATCGGTTCATACCACTACACATTTCGTTCATTGTAAAGCGTAATAACTTCTAAATACATGCGCTATAAGTTTATGTAGCAACGTAAAAGTGTTAAAAGCAAGTATGTTTAAACGTACTCTGTGATGTATATTTTTCAACACAATAACCTGTTCTGTTTTCATATGTTTAAAGTGTATGTTATATGTTTACCAGTCTCCTTAATTTGTCTGTTATGTTAGTCAAAATAAGCTTGATTATGTACGTATACATAGACAAAAATTTGTGAAAACTGCCTTGTGTTTGGGCCCCAGGCACATTCACTCAAGCTGCACTTTCACCTATTTTTGCCTAGGCTGACCCCCAGCAACTACTGCTGGAAATAAACTTTCTTGATTCTTGAGCAGACACCCTGCTCTCTCACTGGGTCTGAACACAGCACCGACACAAGAGTTGTCACGGAAACATGCTCGTTCCATTGCCGGCCTCAGAAAAGAAAACACAACTGATCCCCTCCACATTACTCTTCAACACTGACGGTAAAGATTTAGAAACGTCGACAGTAGCAGGACTGCAAGATGCCCTCAACAATGGAGCTACGTGCTAATGAGGTGACCTGTATGGAACCGACAGCAATAATTCACTGAGCGTGCCAGCCGATGATGCTTCAGTGCAGACATCATCGAGAGCTCCAGCCACCCCTTCCAGCCATGGAGTCTTTGTGCCCAACTGTAATGGGGTAGTCGCTTAAGGAAAGGAGATGTGGCCCGGCACCCTGCCTACTGTCACATCCACATGCCGCATTTGTAAAGGACAAAGAGCCTATTCTGCACTCTTGATACGAGAATCAAGTTACATGTCAAGGACATGCGCATCTGAACACCTACAAAACAGAAGCTTTTTATTATTACCAGCAGGCACTTTTGCACTATTGAAGCTTAAGGCAGTGCACAAACACAAGACACAAGCCAGTACCAGAAGCTATGCCTCGGCACAATACACAATACATGTGATGCAGGCTACTTCTGCCCGAATACGAGCCTTTGTGCAAGAGCAGATGATTTGACGCGAAAGTGAAGTGATTCTAAATGACCCGTTAAATGTGTATATGCACTTCAATTCAACAAGTAAAGTCTGAATAAGTCACCACAGAGCCAGAAATTTGCTCTGTGGTGATGACCAGTGAAAAAAGACTTAAAACTCCTACATGAAACATTTTTGTGGCATACTAGGAGCATGCATCTACAATGTGGAAAATAGACAGAAATAGTGTTATCTTGAAAGTCACAACAACGATTACGAAAGCCAATATGTTCCCAAATAAATTGTCAAAAATGAGAGTAGACTTGGCTTCACACATTTTTCATTCTACAGCTGCAATGCCATAGATTTTTAAAAAGAGAGATCACCATCAACAGAGATCAACATTAGTATGTATATGTGTACCCAACAAGTACCGTAATAAAACTAATAGCTAATATCACCAACGCTGTGAAGTTTAGATTCCAAGCCGAAGTTCTACAGCAGGAATAGGATGAATGCTTTGTCCCATTTATATTCCAAGTCTGCACATTCGGCCTCAAGAAGATTGTTATGCAAGCATAACTAGCGGTGGCATTTTTGGCACCCAGGGCGATTGTGCGAACTTGCAAATAGGGAAAGACATGAAAATGCTCTGTGCAGCACAAGATACACTCATCAGTTGTAAGTGTACTGTTAGTGTTGTGTATGAAGTCCCCTATGTCCTATAAGAGAACGCACATCAGC
Source organism: Rhipicephalus annulatus (assembly GCA_013436015.1). Classification (NCBI taxonomy): domain Eukaryota; kingdom Metazoa; phylum Arthropoda; class Arachnida; order Ixodida; family Ixodidae; genus Rhipicephalus; species Rhipicephalus annulatus. The sequence goes on along the minus strand of WOVY01009818.1, from coordinate 294,709 downwards.
AAGAGTGGTCGATACCTCAACACCCATCTCATGAAGCACGACAACAATTTTCGCCATAAGCCGGGAAGAAATCTGGCTCTGCATTGCAAAGCTGCGCCGTAGGGCTTTCCAGGGTAAGACTCCCGTTGGGTATCTCCAAAGAGCCAGCATGGGCACTACTACGGCTTCCAGGGACTGCCGGACATAACCACTCGTCCACGACGGCTGGAACAAAACCTTTCTGTTCCTGCCGAAAGCAATGGGCCTTTTCCTTGTCGGAACAGCACCTGAAGGGGAGATCGCCAAAATAAAAACTAATGGCCCTTCGACTCTGTCTGCTGCGTGGCGGCAGGCAACCTCAAAGCCCTGCATTTGCGCCTCTCTTTGGGGGAAACATCTGCATGTTTGTGGCACCACACGTCACTTGGTCCGCACAACTCATCGTGTTTAGGCCACGAAAAATCATGGCATGCACCTCCTCGAGGCCGACGAGCATGTGCAGAATACTTACCCCGAAAAGGACCATTAGTGCTGCACATTTATGGCATTTCACTATCCATACATGAAGGTGCACTGACCTTGCTGGGCTGACACACCCAGCATTTCCAGGCGGCAGGTCCAAGGCACCATCAGTGGTGGAAACACTATCTGTGCCCCCCGCTCCACCAAGCCTTGTTCTTTACCACCCAGGAAAAGGGGCCTCGCATTGGTGAACAGCTTGAAAGAATGACCCAGCATGGTTCCTACACCAAAGGAGTGTCCTGTCCCCTCCGTTTCCGTCCATCCGATGGTCAAGACTGTCTCGTGAACCTCCGCCATCTCCTCTTTCATACAGTAAATGCACAAATATCAGGGTCTCTTCTCGTTCTTTTTTCTCATTCAGTGCTCTACACATCACACAAAGGTTGTGCTGTCTACCCAAGACGACTCCGCTATTCTAAATAGCACAACTCCCATCCAGCAGGCACTTCCCTTCTAAAAGCCCAGGTTGGGCTTGTACACTACTTCATCCCATAGGACTTCACACTGTTTCCACTCCTCCCGAAGCAACGGTTTCAGCGTTTACCCTCCCTATTTCTCGTCTCCAACACCTTCTGGCGACATGCCTCAAAACAGCCTGATGCTTCTCCATCTCCGACTAGAGCACCAATCTCAATGGCTCACACTCGATCTCGTTGATGCTCATCTCCCAATCTATAAACATGCCTTCAAACAGACTGTAGTCGTTGGCCTGCTGTTCTACTAGCAGTGTCGTCTCAACCATCACTCTGTTGATCTTTTCACACTACCAGCAAGTAAAAAGCAAGTTTTAACTCTTCAGAGGCTTTAAGAGGAGTACATTCCAAATCGGCGCAGCCCTCACAATTCAGAATGGTTAAACCAGCAAGACGAGGTGTGGTTATAGCCAGGCTGACACCACTTTCCTGTGTGGATTCCTTCAGATGGACAAAGAAGACGCGCAAAGAAACATTTAGAAGGTCAGACACACTTGCGGCGCCCGTACGCGCACTCCAGCTAACATCAGCCGAAGGAGCACGTAACTTGAAAAAAAAACAATTCATAAACAAAAACACACTATAACCACGTATAAAATACACACATACGCAATAACCGGGCACAAATTCTCGATACTTTAACGCAAACTTCCGATACAGGGACCACAAAATGTCAACACACACAAGCACAGTGTGTAGCGCCCGAGTCCGATCACGCACATGCAACAAACCTTAACATGCGCATCACACACCCCCGTTTACATAACCCCCATGCACACCACATAACTTGGGCCACACCATGGATGAAACGTGCGTGGTTAAAAGGAGCCCGACTCAGCTGTTGATAAAGCTTCAGTACTAACTATCCTCATAATTTCACATGACATGCCATGCACGTGCGCCGCTGGGCTGGCTGTTTCCCTGCACGCTGAGGCTTGCTCCAGCGCATGCACCTCCACCTATAGCATACAAAATTTAAGGTCGCGGATGAACGTAGCCGAAAATCAAACTCGCGTCCTCGAGCACCGGAATTGTTTTGTTTTTTTTTCGCTAAGGTGCGTTGCAGGCTAGCTGATTGGCGTTCATCATTCATAAGGCGTAGCGCACCACGACAGCGACAGAGAAGACACACACACGGCGCTCTGCGTGCGCGTGTCTCTTTTCTCCGTCCCTGTCGAGGTGCGCTATGAAGGATTCCTTTTTGCTTCTTTTTTTTCGTAACGTTGTGTCTGAAACTGACGCACCATGTCTCTGAGCGCAGACAAAGCGAATCGATCACGCACACATTGTCCGGCGCTCGCTAAGGCATAGATGAGCCTGCACCTTGATTGCGCCCGCCAAGTGCAGTAACAGCCTTCTGCCGAGTTGCATACTCTGTGTGAACAGCCTGTCCCACTTACCGTTAGTTTTTTTTTTTTTTTTTGCAGTGCCAGTAGTTCGTGACGGGCGAGGGCCATCAACTGTGGAGTGTTGTAAGCCAGATTCCTTTGACCGACGTTCGAATGGCCACGGGAACAGCGCACAATCACTGCATGTCGCAAAATACCAGGGAGCGATGGCGCTTGGTCCCTTCAATAATGTTTTTTTTTCCTCGAAAGTTGTCACCGACACGAGACCAGGCGCTACTAAACGACCATGTGATAAAACACGGGCGACAATCAGGCATCTAATGCACATGGAATCACATTTGCCTTTGGCGCTTCGGCTGTCGATGGATTTGGCTCGAGTTGTTTGTATGTTGCCATGTCAGAGAGAGAAATGTGCACCGAAGGGTCGGCGTGCCGCCGCCAACAATTTCTGCTACGCCGCCGTGGTTGACGCCAACCAATCGGTGCGCCGCCGCCGCCGCCAACGTGTTTCTTCAGCGCGCCAATTAAATAGAATTTTTTTGTCTGCTAACCTACGCTTATTTTGCACCTTCTGTCACCAGTCAGGCCTTAATTCTGTCCAGGCATCATAATTGTTTCGTATGTGATATCAAGTTAAGTAGGTGGACTATAAAAAAAACTTGTCGAGTGCTCCTAATATGTTGGATTAGATTAAAACGTGAATTTTAAGACACTTTTGAGTTCAGTGTATTTAAGCGGATCCCAGTCAGTGACAGCGGCAACGGTGGTGTTTGGCGATGACAGTTGACATATTCTAGCTGACGAGAATATGTAATATGTGAGGCGGGCTTTGAACAATGATGTAAAGGTGTGGAAAGTTAGTACTGGAATATTCATAATTTTGACTGCGCAAGCGAGTCGAAGAACAAAGGCAGTTATAATGCGAATGACGGGGGGCCAGAATTGGGGACGGGCAGGGTAGAAGCGCGATGTGTAGGAAGATGTTATGACTGAGGAAGGGCTAGCTGTTCAGGGCACTTTTACAAAAAAAAACAGTTAAGAAACTGGACCACATGCATGGCCTTGAATGAACAAAGAAAGGAAAAATTACAATTATTATACGAAATGCTCTATCAAACAGAAACGATCCCCATTGTAGTTCAGGCTGAGCAAGATCAACAATATTGGACAAAATGGTGATCACCTTAATTAAGTTTGTGTGAACTGTGAAGTAATGCACAGAATATGAATGCGGACAGAACACTGAAGCATGGGCTTGTATTTTCAAAGCGTTTTGTCCTGCCCACCATGCGATGCTACACGCCGCGTATCAAATAAAGTAATCTGCCTTTCATTCACCAGTTTTTATCTCAGACTTCATTCAACTAACTGTAGATGCCGATTTGTCACAACCTTATTTGAAAAAGGACACCACATACGTAGCTTGCTCGGCGAGTTGGTTTATATCATTTTTGGTAAGAACAAACTAAGAAGCTAAACCTGACAGAACATCGAGAGAAATGTTTATGGCGGAAAGTCCACAAACCCATGTACCAGAAGCGCATTCATGAAAAATGGGCTGAGGCATTCCTCAGCTGCACACCTAGCACTACAAAGGAAAAAAGCGTGTCAAAATGGTACAAACAGCACACTTTCATGAACAACGCCTCGTACACCCGCTATCTAGCAACGCGAATCCCTTATATGGTAGTAAGAACAACTGAAGGATCACTTATAGATGCGCTGTACTTCACGTCCATGTTCTATTTTTTTCCTTTGCCGGTGACACTGATATATTGGGGATGCAAAGACTAGCGAAGAGGTCAGTTTTGTGCCTGAAGGGTGTCGACCCGTCTGATTTCAGTAGGCAAGGCCGACTGACAAAGAAATTTCTTTCAAATCATAGAATGTCATTTGCAAAGGAAAAAAAAAAGATTGAACGCGAAACTCGTGAAGCCTTCGAAATAAAAACAGAGCGAAGTGTCATGTGTGGGTGATCCCCCAGTTTTCCTCACAGATAAACTTGGCGTTGATAATTTGGTGTTTCATGGATATCGGCTGCTTCATACCACCTTGAACCATTTGTTGGAAAAAAAATATATGGTTAATTGTGCAACTGTGCTTTGGATAGCTTTTTGAAGCATGTGCTTCTGGTTAATTTTGTAGGGGCTTTTTAATAACATTTTGTTTTCAGTCCAGCACTTGTCTTCCCTGGTTCCAACGCGGTATTTGTGTTTTTTGTTGGTTTCTTCTAACGTATATCGGTAAAGATCATCCCTATATATTATCGTCATGTGGGCATGTCAACCACCCTTCCACTCTTCCTCATTGTCCCATATTTCACCATCGTGAGCGCACAGAAAAGGTCTTCATCAACGCGTGACGTGAACGAGAGATGTGTTTTGATTATAAGTCGGCAAACTCACCGATGAGTCTATCAGAGGAATTGAAAGACTCTGATTGAGGCGTTATTCAGAGTCTGAGTGAATCCGGCTGATTTTTAATTAAGCCACAAAATTGATTTTACAAATTGTAAATCTGTCTAATTCCCCACCCCCACCTCCGCGGTTGGGGACTGACTGCGCAGGTGGAAAGAAGGGACGGGGGAAAAAATGGGGGAAACGTGACACCTGCGTCACTGCAACGATACCGCGTGTCGATCCCCTGAATCAATCGCCGGTACCAGAGAAGCAATATCCCGTATACTGAGAAACGCAGGGGTCGACATAGCCCACAAGCCATCCACCACCAACGGCCGCTTCGTCCCTCGCTCCAGAGATTGCGCACCTGCGGAGAAAGCTCAGGGCGTCGTGTGCCAGATTGCACCGACTTCCCCGCTTCCTACATTAGGGAAATCAAGAACTTCTACGAAAAAATGTGGCAGCATAAGAATAACCTCCCTCAGTTGAACCAAGATCGGAGCACCGTAGCAGAACACTGTGAGTGGTTTGACCACCATATCCGTCCCGACGTCACGATGATTCTGGCAAAAGAAAAGAACCCTCTCCGGCGGCTCCTCCTCGAATCCTGGCACATTCAGCATGCAGTAACAGAAAGCACCAACCACTGTACGGGGACATCGCCCTCCCTCTCCTGCCAGGGCTTGCGAAGAGTCATGGGCAAGCCTTGCACGCATCCTCGACCAATCCTCCTTCCCCTCCCCATGACGCTGTGCCGGGCTCCCGATAGGACTGAATAAAACCACTTTCTACCATGTAACCATGAAAGCTCGAAGCAAGAACCCTTCAAGGCCACCGATCGTTGGAACGGAGCGGAAATCAGTATCAGTAGTTAGTTACGTGCTTCCTTTGCTTGCATCATGAGCATGGATTCTCCGTCTTTGAAAAAGCGAAAAATACGCCAGCGCACGTTCCCGAAAGAGTGGAGATGTCAACCCGAGTATGAGAGCTAGCTCTTGCCCGTGGACAACGATGCCACAGCCGAAAGGTGCACCATATGTGCAAGCACATTTACGGTTAAATTTGATGGCGTCAGCGCTATGAAGCATCATGCATCAACGCAGAAACATAAACAGAAAATCCTCGCCTCAAAACAGTCGGCTACCGTCAAAAAGCTTTGTTTCCGCCATTCCTAGCGCAGAAAATAACGCGACTGCGGCGGAACTGGGCTCCCCATTCCATGGAATCAAGCACAACTACAGTTACCTGTCAACGGTCTGCGGCAGCAAGTTGGCACCGAAAGTCTTTTCGGATTCAGACATTGATTCCAGAATGTGACTCGGAAGAACGAAAATAAAACACCTCGTGAAAGATGTACTGGCGCCTTACGCAGTGGAGTACATAGTCGAAAAACTTCGTCCAGCAGGCCGCGACCTTCACTGACGCTTCCAACAAGGGAAACAGAAAACTTTTCCCCATTGCAGAGCGTTTCTACGATGTGAGTGGTGCCGGAATAACTGGTGCTGTCATCGACTTTTGTGAGCAGGTGGAAGAGACTTCCGGCGGCATCTCCGAACTTTTGGCAACAATTTAAGTTTGAAAGAGGTAGGCCTTTCTTTGGAGCGTGCGTATAGCGTGGATAATTCTGCTGTGAATTATGGGAAACATAACTCAGTTTACAAGAAGATGCAGAGAGATCAGCCGACTTTGTTGAAGGTCAATTGCAATTGCCATGTTGTGCGTAACACTGCCAAGCACGCAGTCAAGTCTTTAAAGTTTGGTGTTGAAACGCTTGTATTAAGGGTATTCAAAGAATTTTCTTCTAGCTGGAAATGTGTGGAGGAATTGATAACTTTCTTTGAATTTTGTTATCAGGAATATAGCAAAGTGTTGTGTCATATTTTGGCCCGCTGGTTAAGCTTGTTTACAGCCTTAGACGGATTAATCAAGAACTGGACACCCATGAAGTCATACTTTCTAAGTCAAGGAGAGGATAAGTGCGACAAAATAATTTGGAGATTTAGAGGCAACCAAGCTGATGGACTTTCAGAGAGTGTCACGCTTCCGCACTCGTTCCTTGCAATGTTCTATTCAGCAATCCTCTCCCTCGAAGAGTCCCCTTGAGCCGACATAACTTTACACTGTAATGACTGAGCTCAGGAAACAGTGATTATTCGAAGGGATGATATGTTTTTCGGTGTCAAGGCTAATCTGGGACTTGAAATTCTTCCTGGTGGACAAGTTGCAAAGCTGGACTTTGTGAATGTCTATGACAGGGCCCTTGCGTACCTCGAAATGGGGTTTGACTTCGAAAACTCCCCGTTTAAAATGCTCGCCGAATCGGATCTGCGAGAAGGTGCACCCACTTCATTCATGGTAATAAATGTGGGCAACCTTTTCGGCATTGACTTTCAAGAGGAAAGGGATGAACTCTACTCAGAGCTTTGTCTTTTGAAGGATGCTCTGCATGGACTTGTAAAATGTGACGAGAAATCAAGCTCGATTTGGCTGAAGTTCTTCAAAGAGGTAAAATGCACCTCCTTGCCGAAGCTAATGGAGCATGTCTACTCCATTCCCTGCAGCAATGCGTGTATGAAACGCGTCTTCAGCGTGATGGGAAACTTTTGTACGGATGAAAGAAACCAGCTAAGCGTCCCAATGGTTGAAGCGGAACAACTTTGTGTGTGGCATAATTTGGTGTACAGCTGTGAAGAATTTATAAATATGGCCTCACAAAACAAGAAGCTCATCCGAGCCGCTAAGTCAAAATCTAAGTACATATTCAAGTTCCGCGAATAGGAGAAGGCGAGCACATAAGGCTTCTCTATTTCTTTTTATGCGTGGTGAGTGTACTGCACATCATTGCACGTGTAGGTATACATGCATTGTACACTTTTTAAAGTAACACTGAACAGCTAAGAAAAAATGACGAAAACATCAAAATTCTACTCGGAAGACACGACTATTCCAAAAAATAGACTATTACACACGTTTTTGAACAGTTGGCCATGGTTTTGTTTGCGTGCGGCGGCTGTACGCCAGCGCGAGCACCACGGCTGAAAGGTTGTTGTTAGTGGTTCATGAGGAAAAGGAAGAAGGCACCTAATTTCTGTCTGCCTACAGGCGACACGGCGCAGTGCCCGGCTGAAAGGTGCACGTGTTCGTGTACTCTACCTCTCCTTTATATCCCACTCTCCCTCTTGCACAAAGACGCTGAGATGTTACGCCTTCTTTCGGGGCTTTATCTCACCTGGGAACATTGTTCGCTGCAGGTGTCGCTCGTAGTGGCTTTAGGAATAGTAGTGGCCCCGCCGCGGTGGTCGGCTAAGGTACTCGGCTGCTGACCCGCAGGTCGCGGGTTCGCATCCCGGCTGCGGCAGCTGCATTTCCGCTGGAGGCGGAAATGTCGTAGGCCCCAGGTGGTCAAAATTTCAGGAGCCCTCCACTACGGCGTCTCTCATAATCATATGGTGGTTTTGGGACGTTAAACCCCACATATTCATAGGAATCGTAGTGGGGGCTCAGCGGGTTGAGAGACACGGGCGACGGAATGGCATTGTGCACGCCTGTTCCAGGCACGGCCGTTTGAGGAAGTAAAAGGCACACTAGTTTAAAGCACGGCGGTTTGTGAAAAGCGCCTTAAATTCACCATTTTCCGCAGGTTGCTGTCTGCAATGAAGGTTGTGTCTACGGATTTCAGCACCCGATTTTTTAGTTTGGCGGAAAACCTCGGCGGCAAGTACTTTGTTCAGCTTACGTAATAATTTAACGCTCATTTTGAGTGCGAACATGGTAAGATTCGTGATATTTCTGTTATTGCCACCAGAGACTAATTGATTCGCTCAGTGCTGTGTTTGTATGTACACGGACATATTATGTTGATGTCGAAGGCGGGTACGATAAAATGCCATCGCATGTCGAAGATTTAACATGGACTTTGTTTATTTTCCACACAACCTCAACTTTGTGACCCCCCCCCCCTCCACCACTGACGGTCCGTTTTTTTTTTTTTTCTGGCCAAGGTGGCAAGCCTACGGTAGCCTCGGGCAACCCGCCGTGAAGCTTGTGCAGCAAGTCACGGTAGATGTACCAGCGTCCTCAAGGCAACACCTTTCGAGCGATGAAACCTTGCGCTAGATTGTGAGAAGGAAAAGGAAAGCGGACTGCCCACATGAGCCATGCAGAAGCTAGGCCTCGAGGGCAAGCCCTGAACAACCTGAGATGGCCGTGAGTTTCGAATGGCTGAATAATATGTGAAGAGAACCTGGCTATTGGAAACGAAGGCGGAAGCACGTTCCTATCATACAAAACCATTGGAACCTTCATCTGATTCTTATGATACGTTATCGTCCACTATACAGTTGGGTTATGTCGGTATTGTGATGTTTTGTCATTTTCATGCTACGGTGTTTTGATTTTTAGGCGTTTTAAATTTCGGCGTTCCGATGGTTCGGCCTTTTGACTTTCGGCGTTTTCAATGCCACCCTTCAAACACAGGTATCAGAATGGCATCAGAGAACACCATGCCACCACGGGACGTGGCTATGTTGAATATGTGTTTGTTTTTTTTTTCCACAGATATGTAGCACTGAGTTTCTACTTTCTTTTTGGTACCATAGTTGCTCATCTACGTATTATACGAGACCATGGTGGTAAGCTTTTGGCGTCGTATGCAAGAACGACGAACTTAGCCTTGAAGGATGCGTCAACAACGGCAGAGAATTTCGCGAGCGCACAAGCTGGCAACTAACGACAGTCTAATGAAACAACGCGGCTCGAAACGAAAATCACTTCGGACATGCGCATACAGTACAGATGAAAGCGCTGCGCATGAGACAATACAAAAATAATTACCAAAACGCCCATAAGCCGTAAACACCGTACAGATTAAAACGGAGCGCATGGTACATTTAATTACATTCCTCTAAAAAAAGGTTCAACGTATGTATGCCTTTTAGATTCCCCTCAATTCTTGCGGCTGAGTTAAAAGCTGGCCCGTAAGCAACCGCACACTCTGCAGTCAACAGCCATGTCTCCTACCCCTGATGTGACGGACGTTTCACGTTCTTTCAGCGCACCCCGAGGTCCTACGCTTACTCTACCACAAGAAAACGGTATGCGCTACATGACACTTGTGATTATAATTTGGTGTGTCAACAGTAACATTGCAAGTAGTGTAATTGTTTCTTGAAGTTATGGTTTTCAATGCTTGCGCCTAATTCGGACAGCTTGCATGGCGCCCCAAACATCACGCTGTGAGAAATCGTGTACTTCTACTCTCCTACTGCCCTCGCTTTCACAGACACCTGACGTACCATTTGTTTGTTTATTAAGTTCTTTCAATTTGTTTCAGCTCAATTAACACTACAGTCTTTCAAAAAAGCTTGGCTGCCCAGGTGCCTCTCCTCGTTTTTTGTATATATGCAAATAAGTAAGTAAGAGTGAACGAGAAATTTCTGAAGCCTTCAAAGAAAAAAAATCAGGGTCAAGTGTCGTGCATTTCATCTCTCAGCTTTCTTTACAGATAGATAAGAAACTCGCGTTGCTAAATAGTGGGTGTACCTAGCGCTGATCATGGAAGTGGACTGTCTGTACCACTTTGGCACACTTTTTGACATTGTACAGTGTTGGGTGTGCAACTGTGGAAAGCCTCAGATAGCCTATTTTTATGCATGCGCTGCTGGTTCATGCGTGTGTGAACTTTCTGCAATAAGCATTTCATTTGAAGTCCTGTGTGGTTGTTCGCATTGGTCCGTTCTTGCGAATATTATGAACCAACTCACCCTGCAAAGCTGCGTTAGTGATGTCTAATTGTTTGTGACAAATCGGCGTCAATAGGTTGAACAAGTCCGAGATAGTAACGGGCGATCGGAAAAGCAGAATACTCGGTTTAATAGCGCGGCATGGAGCATCGCACGGGAAGCTCATATGTCGGTGTTCTGTCACTGGCCGGGGTTCGCTTATCTACAGAACACTACATTTGCACATTATTAGGAGCACGTAACATGTTTTTTTTTTTCTAGCCCAGTTACTTAACTAGAAGGAGCAGGCGAACCAATCTGTTTGCTAAGTGGGAAGAATTAAGAAATGCCGGAGTATTTACTGTTCACCGGAGCTGCCAAATAAACGTACGTTAACTAAAAAAAAAGTCCTATTTAAATGACGCACCGAAAATACACGTCAGAGGCGGTGGCGGAGGCGCACCGACCAGTTGGCGTCGGCGGTCGCGGCGCAGCAAAAACTATCGACGGAGTTTCCTAAATAAACTATATGTTGAAACACACGCCAAATATTGTTCGGTAAATCATTGAGCTTATGCTGTAAAGGCCTTCACCCTACTGTTCAAGACGATGGCGCAGAGTTTTTCAAAGCACAGTGGTTTAGGGAAAGGGAGGGCAAAAGACACTTTAAGCAGGTAGAAATAACTAGAAGGACGTTATCTGATTGGTGGCTACAGCATAGAGTTTCCTAAAATTAACTAGAGGGGACTCTGTCGCTGCGATTGTTCAGCGACCATGGGAACGATGGGTAGTACACACATTTGCCTAGTCTTCGTACTTGCGCGTAGCGAATCGTACTTGCGGCTTCGTTTACTGCCATGTTTCGGTTTTGTTTTGAAAGAAACATTCAACCCTTTTGAACTTCGTGAATCGATTCGTAAAGGTAATTCCAAGAAAATAAGGTGGTGAAGTGCAACCACTGAACATTTGCTGATTTTTTGTTTTCCGAGAAAACAGCTCGAAGCCACACGAACACATACGGAGCCAAAAACAGGCCAGAAGTACAAATATTATACAAATGTGTGTACTACCCATCATTCTCATGCTCGCTGAAGCGCCGTGCGTTGCAGCTCCCATAGACACTAGCGCCAGAGTTCCCTCTAGTATATACTAGGAAACTCCACGGGATACTGTCCAGGCACGAGTGAAAATTAAATCCTTCATGGCAAAGTGCCAGTCCTTAACTTCACTATTTCAAGGAAAAAAATATCAAACTCGTTTTTGTTCAATAAGCCTTACGGCTAGGTAGCATTAGCTGCCACCCAATTTGAAGGGCTCCGCCATATCATTCCGTCTATATATCAATTAGGACGTTTCGCGCGTGCGGTGCTTAGTGCGCGCGAGTCGGGATATGAAGGAAGGAAAAACTAAGAAGAGGCTCATGGAGGAAAAAAAACTCAGGAGAGACCATATCTTATCCCAATGGAATGCGAGAAGTGTGGCGAAAGTGACGGCAAATTTATGGAGTGAACAAGCCGGTATAGGGCAAACAAAAAAACAGACGCTCCGCGGCGTCCTCTGAGCGCTGCTTCACTTCTGCGCGGACGTATAGCCCCGGCGTAAACTTAACGCGTATTGTATGGTTTGCGTGCAGTAAAATGTGGCGAGCACATCTTTCCGAGACTGTTCGTGCGTGGCAGTCCCGAGCGCGGTGGGCTGAAGTACTTCGTGGAGGGCTTTTGTGGAACAGCACAGAGCACCGGTACGTTTCGTAACCAAAATCATTCAGCCCCTACATCATCGTACTCGAACTCACCCAGCAATGACTTACGCGTTCTGCTCGCCGTGAGACCTTTTTTTCTCGCTCTCTCTTAGCCATATTTCCTGATCTACGGGCCAATTACCAGTTTTTGCTCGTATAGAGTGTACGTGTGGCAATGCACTATTTTGAGAAGTTGCCTCGTAGCTATTCCGTGCAACGCCAGCCCAGAACTTGACGTACTTCACCTCGGTAGGTAGGCACAGCTGTATTGTATACGTGATCGTGCACGTAAAGTGTGTACTTCCAGTCCGCACACAACTAACACGCAGCGAGCGCCCACCGTAAAATACATACACACTAAGTCCGGTAACAAGAAAAGTTTATTGTCCTTCCGTATGAACCACACAACTTCTAAAAACGCGCCACGATGCCTACAACACTAAAAATGAAAGTTCGCGTGCGTTCTCAGTTGACACAATCAGTAAGAACCAACGGAGCGTTAAGCTGAGAGCTCCGCATGCAAATGCCATCAACAGTGAAGCGAACATATATATTGAGCGCTGACCAGCATTTCTGGGGTAACATCTTCCTGACACCGATTATTTTGTTCATAGTCGAGATGCTCAGCTTCACCCTGGACCGTGACAGCGTGTGCAGCGAAGCAGGGAATAAGGCTGTTTAACCTGGCGGCGAGCATCTCGGTCAGACCCTCAGCAAAGGTGTTGAAAAGCCGTTTCATAATCATCGGCATGGCCTTATCTATCGCTGCCGTCACTGCGGAAGCGACCGTCGCAATTTAATGGACCCACACTGGCGTGACGTAGCAGCAGCGTACCCAACTTCGCGCTCTTTAATGATGGATGTTGCCTCAGACCGAGAACAACGGCGTTTCTCCATTATATCTAGAATTTGTGTTTCACGTTATCGAGCAGGGCAGCTATTGTCCGTGGCTGTGTGTGCTCCATCACATAGGCAACACCTGCAGTTGTCTACCTGACAATCTGATGCAGCATGTGCCCCACCGCAATTCGCACATCTCGATGAAGACCTGCAAGCATTAGCGCTAGGTCCAAATCACCTGCAGTTACGGCACTGCTGTGGGCGAGGTGTCAATGCCTCTACACGGAATAGATAAGGACATGCCTTCAGCTCAGAGGGGCGTGTGAGACCGGCAAAGGTAACGATGACGCTTTCAGGAGGGACTCGCGTATCACCTACAAGTCTGGAGCATTTGTAGACAGATACCACGCCAGCCGGAGAGACCATCTTTAGGAATGCTTCAGGACTAATGTTAGTTGGAACACCACGAACAATGCACTTCACGCAAGAAAAATGAGGGGGGATAAAAGCGGGAACAGCAATCAACGGAAATCTCGTGGCGGCCAATAAGTCTGTTAAGCATTGAATATTTGAAGACCTTCATGGTATGCCAGTCTTGCTGAAACGCTTCACCTCCGAGATGTCCAGAAAATGACCGCTTATGTTGCGAAGTTCTTGAAACACCTCCGTTTCACTCAACCGAATGGCTCCACCATCAGTGGGCACAAGCGCGACAGGCAAACTGCTTACGCCGTTCTTGAGGAAACACTCCAGTAGTACCGATTCAGCAGGGTGACTGGCCGACCTGGGCGAGCCCTGGCCGGGACCGGAGACCGGAATTGATGGTTCATTTGCACCAAGAAACCTCACTTCGTTGGTGCACAAACTGCACCTACCTGCACGCTTCTGTTGCAGCTCGGCACGAGCAGACGGTAGCAAAAGATTGTCATTATACTTTTATGTTTATTAAAAAAGGCTTTCATTCATTTTTGTAATCGTCCAGAGTGTATGCACGCGTAAACATTGCTTTTCTCACAACGCCGCGCAAGCCGACGACAAAAAAAAACAAAAAAAAACGCGGCGGCTTAAGTTTTGGGCGCCAGCAACCAGTGCGGATGGGGTAAGTTGTAGTGTCATAGGGCGCATAGCGGCAGGCGCCAATACCAGAAAAAGTGTGCTGGCGCTTGCCTCGCTGGGCAGGTAAAAAAAATACAGTAGGTCGTGGACTGAATAGCTCTGGCAACGCCTCCTAGATTTCCCGTGCCTGTCGGATTATCAGCGGTCACTTGGGAGGCGGCGGTCGTCGGAACTACGGTGATGGCGCCACTCAAGTAGGGGTGTCTTCAAATAGGTTTTTTTTGTTTTTGAAGCTTATAAGCAACAAAAACAACGTAAAAATTGAAAAAAGCGTAAACGTAATTATAATTAACCCTATGTAAGTGACGCCGTCATTCAACAATCAACTTTTTATACAAGACATCCTCTAAAATTAGTAGCAAACGCCAAAATTACCGATCTCATAAGCCAAGTGCAAAAAACCTTACTCTTACGTAGGCAGCGTCGCCGTAGATGACTGGCGTTTCGCGCTCATCCAGCAGGCACGAGAAATCTAGGAGGCGTTGCCTCTGGCGGCGGCTTCACGAATATGACGTCATGACTTTCCTTCCTCCATGGTCGGGAGTCAGTCAGAAACGTCTCCGGGACGTCGAAGGGTAAGTGCTCCGCGGTGAGTACACGTTTTCTTTCTGTCCGTTGGCTCCCTTTGTTAGAAGCTCGGTCGGACTTTTAAACGGCGGCTTGCGCCCGCGGCGAACGCTTTCCTATCGTTGTCCTTTCCGAGCGCTCGGTTGTAGAGCGCTGCCGTGTCCTAGCCCGTGGCTTTCAGCGCCGACCCGTAACCCTCGAGCCAACGCGAGCGGAGTTTGCCGCCCTCGCTTGAGCGATCGGGTACTGCGGTCACACATCGTGAGAGCAGCGCAGAGTTCTCGCGAGGGTCAGTTTTCCCCAAGCAGCGGGTCACCGTGAATTCCTTTTGCTCACGGAGACGTGCTCGCGGCACCCCTTGATGTACCTTACGCCCGTTGCGTGGATAAGCTTCGTTTGCTTTCCCGCCGCCATTTTGCAACGGGCTCTGTACTGCGTTTTTGGTGTTGCCGCAGGCATTAAAGTGTTGCGACCTGTTTGAGAGTAGTACTGTGAACTTTCCACGCTGCGCTAGGCAACCTGGCTGTCCGAACCGGCGTGTGCGGCGGCGTTCAGCACGCGAAGCGTTGGTGAACGCGGCCTTGCGGCTCGCTAAGACCGAACCCACGCTAGTGGCCGTACTCCTTCGGGATACGCTGTACACTACAAGCTGTATTTTCTAGGTTTTTGGTTTATTCCCACTCTCTGTATTGTTATTACATAGACGCAAAACAATATTTACTTACACAAATGTAGTGGCTGTGGGAAACGAAGGGTTAGAACGCACAAAAGCAGGCAAACTTGCCAGCGTCCGACGGATGCATTGCCCTGTACCGTTCAGTTGAGTTTTTCAGTCTGACTGCAGCGCCAGAATTCATAGCCTAGCGGATAAAAAAAAACCTTGAGACGGCATCGGCGAAAATGGAACGCGATGCGAGCGTCTGGCGCCCTGCATCTGTCGGCGGATTGTGCCATGGATACACTGGGGACGCAAGCACGCGTCTCTTTTCTGCGTGCCCCTATGGCGAATGTCAGAAACATTGAGACGGGGTAGTGTGAGCAACGCAGCTCCCTCTGGTCAGTGTGCGGTGCCTATACTCGACGACAGATTTTCTTGGTACAGAAGGGACAGCTACAGAAGCGGAGCCTCTGCGAATGTCGCACTACGCGAAGTAGTCCGTTTTGGTGCGCGTCTCGCAACGCTGTGGAAAGGTGGGGGCGCACCATCAGTGTTTCATGTAGAAGCAGACGCCCCTTAGTGTTTGAGGTGCACATAAAAAGGCGGGACTTTTTCACATGTTCAAAAACTCTAAGTCACAACAGATAAATTAAAAGAAATACGAATATTTTACAGGTGTGAGCTGCGTCCCGCCTCAAATAGCTCCACGTAAAAAATAATAGAGGAACATTTATATTTTACGTCAAAAATACGGGTGCTACTTTTGAACTACCTTCACTGGCGGTAAGGTGCATGTGAATTGGCTCCGTAGCACCACGAAAAGTTGTCGCCGAGTATAGGCCATAGAATGCAACCATACGTGGTTGAAATACAGCACGGCTTGCGGCAACTGCAAGAAACAGATGTGCCGGATTTAGGTTGAACAGGCCATAGAAATAGTGTTCCAGCATAGCTAGGAATAGGTTCCACATGCATGCTCCGCAACGAGTCAGAAGGAAATTTTACCTTAGAGGCTTGGTCTTTTGTTTTTCTTGGTAAAATATTCAACTGCAAGGAATGAAAAAAAGTATATAAAAATTAAAGGTTTGAACTTTTCCAGACATTTCTCATATATATTGAAAAAGGTAGTAACAGTTGCACAGTGCATCAACTTGCCACAGGTGGGACATGGATCTTCACTGTGCACTCGGCGATCTCTACTGTTGCGATACTGAAAACATCAGTCTCCAGCTAACTTTTGTCATGTACTACAAAATTCATGCAGTTGGAGGCACGTTCTACAGTTGGCCACAGTAGACGTGAGTGGCACTGTTTAACCTTCGAAGTTTCTGCATTCATACCAGGAGTTCACTTAAAGTATTTTCACTCATAACAAAACGTAAATTGACATAATGAGGCCAAAGGAAATAGGAAACAGTAAGAACTTGGTAAAGTACAGTATCGGGAACTCCTATAGTGATGTATGTCAGTACGATACTCCAAACCACAACCCGGCAAAAAACTTGGAAGTTCTTGTGGCTCGGCTAGTTGGTACATCAATATGAGGGAAAATGTCAGAGGTCTAAAACACCACAAGAATGAAACAGCACAGGTTTAAGAGAGCATCACTATGCCTGCACATTGCTATTCCTGCACCTGTTAGAGGGAAGTTTTCGAGTGTTTCTGTTCCTGCCAAAAGCTGAGATGCTCTGGCGTGGGAAAAGGTGGAAGAATTTCGGATAGAAAAAGAAAGAGGAATAGTGTATAAGTGACACTCATTTGGTTTTGCGCACGTCTGAGCTTCAGTTTTGCTCTCCATTGCTCGACTAGATCTGTCTTTTCAATTTCCTCGTGTTTTGATGTGTAGTGATTGCGTGAGGCTATTTTCACATGTGTGGTACAGTTTGGCAGTTTGCACATAAGCTAGTTGCACGTGACACTCTTTTCTTGTACTTCTTCGTACCGCTTGTAGTATTTTAGGCATCGAGTATTTTTCCTCAGAATAGGCAATCTTACATTTATATTGAATGTTAGACAATTGCAATTTTAGCTAATTTGGTATGGTCCTGAATACAGAAATATGTAGTTTTCAAAGGACAATATCTCAAAATGTTTCCAGTTGAAAAACTTTGCGTTAATTGATGCTCTGGTGTGGAAAAAAAAGTGTGCAAGAAAATATTGGTACATGCGAAGTAAAGCTCAAGAACGTATGTGTGTGCCTACCTAGCTTGTCGAAAAATTTGGTTTTTTAAGTGAGTTTCTGGACAAATATTTACATAATGAGAACATAGAAAGTGGAGAAATTTCAGACTATCCACTGTTATTCAGGGTCTCTCTTTTCTTCATGCTAGCAGTTGCCACCATCGTTTAGGGGAAAAAAGCATGACAGTGGATGGTGCGACTTGCGCAGTTTTCCAGATACGGTGAAGCGATGGCAAAGGAGCAAGATGTCCACGTGCCCAGTGCATTGTCAGCCACAGCGCAGCCAGAAAGCATGATGAATGACTTCGCCTTCGAGCTTCTAGACGAGCTACTGGACGTCTCTTTCGTACTGCCGGATGAGCCCGAACCGACACCTTTCGAAGATCCTGAGCCACCCCCCAAGCCAAAGAAGCCACGAAAGAAAAAAAGCAAGAACAAACCTGCCATGCCTGTGCTGCGTTCGAGCCGTGGTCGGGCCCTGAAGACCACCATGCTGTGCAACAGTGCGGAATTCAGGGACGACGAGAAGCCGTGGACAGTACTGTGAGTAGACAGTCTCAAGGCATTATAGAGGACTCGGTGATTTACGCTAGTTAATTTTGCCTAATGGTTTTTCACGAGCTGCCACATTTAGCGGCCGGACACTGAAAGCTGACGTTTAATGGCCTGACCCCACGTATCCATCGCAGTGTATCGACGCATGTCTTTCTGACACCACGTCAAGCCCTTCCCAAATGAAAAGAGAGAGAACGCGGCTTCGCGTAGCCATGTGCCCACTCTATAGGGCGAGGGTGTGGCGCCGCGTCATAAAGCCTTGCGCTCTATAATCATAACTTGTCATAAAGCCTTGCACTTGGGGTCAGGCCTTAAAGGGACCCTCCAACACTATTAAACCCCCATGTTTTGTTTGTGAGTTGTGTACACTGCAGTACAGACAGACTAATGCAGCAAAAATGGCAGTTATAACGGCACACAGTCTGAAGTTATTCGACATAGAAAATTCAAAATACAAGAGCAAAACAGTGCTGACCCCCAGCTGGATTTTTGCGGGGTAACTTGACCACATTTCACTCACCCGTGACATTGGAGGGTTGCCCCGTGTAAATAAGCTGGAAGCTCCTACATAGGGCAAGCTCGCATCTTATTGCTGCTTGTTTTTTTTTTCAAAGTAATGTTGACTTTGTTGCCACAGTAACAAACGCGATGGCTCATGCCTGGCTTGTCACAACGTGAGCGGGAGCTACTGTGTCAAAGTGAAATATTTTCTGCAAGTTTTTACAACATTCCGAGTCACTTCCATCTCTTATTCTGAGAAAGGAGCTTGTGGAACGACCAGGACAGTGTACTGTTGACCCTTCACGTGTTGGATCGGTGTGCGCCCGACGAACAAAAATGGTGCACTGCACACCTTCAACAGCGCATGTGTGGAGAGAGACAGCTCGCAAACTCCCAAAAGCAAGAAGAGAAATTAAAGAGAGAGAGGTCGCTCGTACGGACATCTGTATAGATATGCTCAACTTCCCACGATTCAACTATCTTCTCATGGAGTCGATTGTTGTTGATTCCTTAAAGATCGCAAAGATAATTGACAAACCAAAACCAAGTTCCACTAGTGGAATACAGCAGATCAACTCGAAATTCCTCAAAAACACGAAAGGATGCTGTTCAATTATTCTAGAGTGAATTTTTTTGCAATCTTATGACTGTGGTTCCTTACCTGTAGACTAGAAAACAGTTAATGTCCCAATTTTCAAATCCGGAAAAAAGAGTGACCCCTCAAATTTTTGTCCTATTTCACTTACGTCAGTGCCATGTAATTTTTTAACACATCATCTTCACGCATCTTGTCAACTATATAGAGGATAACAGTTTCTTTTCGACCTAGCAACATGGTTTCCGGAAATCTTTCTCGTGTGAGACTCAGCTAATCACATTCACAAACAACCTATCTGTATATGTTGACTCTGGCTTTATCGTAGATTGTATATTTTAGACTTCGCGAAAGCTTTCGACAAAGTTAACCATTCTTTACTGTTGCATAAACTAAGGGCTCTTAATATTGAGCCCCAAGTACTCACTTGGATTCGTGTATTCCTTTCCTGCCATGTACAGTACGTCACAGCCAACGGCTTTGACTCTCTATAAGCAACAGTCGGTTCCGGTGTACCTCAAGGGTCAGTATTTGGTCCGCTGTTATTTTTGATCTACATTAACGACCTACCTACTATCACTTCATCCCAAGTTGGTTTGTTTGCAGATGACTGTGTCATTTACCAGAAAATAACCAGCGATTCAGACGTGACATCACTACAAAAAGATTTAGATACCATATCACAGTGGTGCCGCACGTGGCATATGCATTTGAACGACGCTAAATGCAAAAGCATGCGCGTAACTTGGCGCAACGTCACCTTTCCGTGCTATCCTGTTAACAATTTACTCCTTCAAACCATAGCTTCTTATCGCTAACTTGGTGTTCACATATCTAATAACTTGTCATGGAAACACCACGTCTATTACATATTATCTAAAGCAAAATAAACTTTAGGTTACTTGAAAAGAAACTTCTATCTTGCTCCACTGTCGCTAAAACTATTGTTTTATATCACCTACATTCGCCCTCAACTAGAATACGCCTCATCTGTCTGGGACCCGCGCAGCTCTACATTATCACAAAGCATTGAGACAGTACAAAATCACTCTGTTCGCTTTATTTCATCTAACTACGATCGCAATGCTAGTGTCACAAACATGAATGCTGCTCTTAATCTACCTTCCTCAGCAACGCGTAGAAACCAATCACGCATTTGTCTTTTTCATAAAATTTACTATCATAACCCTGCTCTTCGTTCCTTGTTCATACACCCAGCTCCATTTCGCTCACACGACTTGATCATCATCACAAGGTTGACGTACCCTATTTTTATCATCTACTGCAGGCTTGCAATCATTTGTTCTCAGGACAGTAGGTGATTGTAATCACTTACCAGCCTTCCTAGCTGATATAACTAATATAACTGCATTTAAAAATGTCTTATCTAGCGTATTGTAGCTCTACTTGTTTATTTTTCCAACGTATTGCACTTTACTGGATTTCTGCGATTATTTTGTTTAACGCTTCCGGTTTTACTTTTTTGCTGTTATTGTTCATACTCCTGTTTTTACTATGCACACCCCACCCCTTCTCTAATGCATTTATACTCTGAGGGTACTATAAATAAATAAATAAAGTCCAACCCACGCAAGCTAAAAATACAGTGGCGAAATGACAGCCAACGTATCCGTCGTGCTGTGTAGTCACAGTGATCTATTTTTGTTGTTGTTGTTGTGGCCGAATCTGTTCAGGTTTCGATGAAAAAGCACAAAAAACATAAACAGATTAATAACCTCAGTTTGGATCCTACACTACGATGGCTTCTAACGTTACATTTATCCAATCATATGGCGGCAACTTTCTGGCGTCATTTACACATGCAAAGCTCTCGCGAGCGCCACTACGTGTTGATGTGGTCAGCAGCAATATAGTGACTTTATTGCGTGATTAAAATACTAAATGATTTGATATCGACGCTTAAACCCATGCTAAAAACATCTCCATGAATTGGTCTATGCAAACTACAAATTAATAAGTAGCTGCTTCAGCAGCGTAGGAGGGCCGATTTATTAAGCTGTAAATGGGCATTCTTTGCTGCTCCAACAGTCCCTAGAACTGGTACGGATGCTGCCTAACTAACTGTCTGAGGTTTTGCATCCCAAAACCACAAAAAATTCATGAGAGACGCCATGGTGGAAGGCTCCAGAAATTTCAACCATCTCGTGTTCTCTAACGTGCACTGACATTGCACATTACACGGGCCTTTGCCATTTTGCCATTGAAATGCGACCGCCGCGACTGGGATCGCACCCATTAGCTTCAGGTAAGCAGCCGCCACCACTGCACCGTGGCACACTGGTACAGATGATGCCGGCTAGACTAGGGACAAAGTGACCACAAGTATCTAATGCCAAGTCATGGTATTTTCTCTTCATTTGTCCTGTCGGTGCCGTTCGCGTTACTTCTAGAGACTGTTGGGAGATCAAAGCTTGCTGAAAGGCACGTGGGATAGGCTACATGGTTGGCACGGCCTATTTTCGGTGAGTTAAAAAGGTAACTTTTTCTTGATCATGATCTGGCCACTAGATGCAGTAGCCTGTGAAATATGCTAAATTTATTATTTCTCGTTTCTTACTGTCTCAGAATGATGTTGTATCGACAGATTTCATTGTGAAAACTGTCAAATGGCCTGAAAGTCTTGGTCGCAGAGGTTTTGTTCAGTATCCCGTTGAAGCGTACGGGCACCAGTTTTCAAAGCCAAGTTTACTCTGCTCTACAAACCTTTCTACAGAGGCTGCTTTGATCAAGTGTGAAGCTAAATGAATGCCAATATTTTATTATCTTGATCTTAAAATCAGTTTTGCATGGCACACCTGCCGACATCGACAGTAGCGTGTCTTCAGGCTACGTTATCAATTCTAGTGGCTTCTAGACCAGTGTAGTTAGATGTGATGATGTCAGGTACCGAAAAAAATATGTTGTTGCCTCTTGTGCCTTATCAACACAGCCACAGAGCACACAGAAAACGTCACAATCTTGCACGAGTTGTGATGTCTCATTATCATACCGTATTGTGATGTCAGGGTACAGTACGAATCAAAACTGTTGTTTAAAAACATGTGATGATTTTTCAGTGCGTACTCGTGCTTACCAGTACATATTCTAGGCTTTCAAGGACTTGTCTTTTCAATTGATGAAAAAAAAACTGCACTAGAAAACTTTCTTGTCAATAACCCTTGAAGAGCAGCGTCTATTTCAGTTTGTACTAACAGGGTTGAGCTCGGTATCCTGTTGACCGATGCCAATCGTTACCACGGGATCTTGAATTCGGCCAAATTATCACGGAATCACGCACTGAAATATGAAATCTAGAAAAATTTGAGGTCCTTGGTGGCTACTTGAATATGCAGTACTCACTGAATGTACTCGCAGTGTAAACCGATGTCGTTTGTGCCTGACTTTTTCTGCAGTGAACAAAAACGCCTGCTGGCTGCACTGAAGGAGCATGGAAGCAGTGACGTCAGCAAACTGTCCGAGGCTGTTCGCACGCGAAGTGCTGCTGCTGTCAGGTGAACTGGCTGTCCATCTCCGAGAAGACAGTGTTTAGAACTTTAGAGAGCGGAGTTGGTTGGTACGCAAATTACGTTCAAAAAAGGGGCATGCAGACGCGGACTAGAGAAAGAAGTCAAGGCACCACTGATTCCCTCTAACATCTGAAAAGGTGCACGGTGGCAGAAAAGAAAGAAGGCATGAAAACATGTCTGCGCATGCTCAGGCAAGAGGCGAAACCTGTCAACTGTACATTGGGGGGGGGGGGGGGTCCACTATAACTGTTGAGATATTTTGATTCTTTCTTTGTGCAAGTTAATCGACGATTCGGTCACTCATACGCTAGTACCACTATAGCCAAAATGGCGTGACTTCATTGTTAGATGCGTTTTTTGTCATTCCTTTGCCTTTACAAAGCTGAGCATTCATCAAATTTAAGTGTGCACTTACACTCTGGATATCGATAAGATATATTAAATAGGAAATCTTTTTTTACCCTAAAGCTAGTTGTTTTTCAGGTATATTGGGCCTAAAACATCATATGCCCCTCACTCCCACAGAGGCTTGTGTAAGCTCAGTTATCCAGGAATACTGCATTATGCCACAAAAGCAAAGTGCCTGTAGTAATCTGGGAAAACGGTCAAAAGCTGATATCGTTAGAGAAATTTTCAAGTGTTTGGTGTCATTGCTCATCTTTTAGAAAAACATGTCAGGAGAAATTGATTGTACGAAACGGGCAGTTCTGGGTTTCCTCGGCCTTTCATCATATCTCTGTTTGGGAAACAGAGTAAAAAATGCACTTTGACAAAATGTGTTTCTGGGCTAGTTGGTTCCTTAAAAAGCGGCTGTAATTGTTTTCGTGAAACGGTGTGAAGATATTGTGATGTGTGGCTTGTTATGTACCTCTTCTACGCGTGGGCCCATGTTGCCTACAGTGATATTCAGAGGGGAAGGCTTTATTCCTGGGTTGATGTTCTTGTCTAATGAAAAGTTTGTGCTTTTTTATGCTGTTACTTGAAGAGCAAAAAATTTTTTATCTTTAAGACAAAAACGCAGTATGGACTGTGCTTGAAAGGATAAGGTATGGAAAGCTTAGGTTGGCAACACTAAGTGTGCTGGCTGACTTTGCGAGAAATTTCCCTATTCTAGAGTAAAGTAGTGGATTCATATCTGGTTTTAACTTGAGCACCACTGGATGACGTGTATGAAAGTAGTGCTATTTAGAAGGTCTATAGGTTGATGTTTGGCACACAACTGTGAAAAAGCTTGTTAGTAACACGTTCTTACCTTAAGACAGCTTTCGCTTAATGTGCTCAGAATGGTTCCTTCACTGGGCATAACTGTCTTACATGCTCAGTTGGGCTTGCGATAATACAATAGTGCAGAAGGAATAGCAATCTGAGCATGTTGTGGCTTGTGCGAGCAATGGCTCGTATTCATATGTTCAGAAAAACTTATATTGATAGGTGCACACTCGGCATTCATAGCTTCTACAGCTAGTACTTTGTAACCTTGTCACAAAAACTCTTTGCAGTGAAGTTTACGTACAAATAATTGAAGCAAGTTTCAATTAAATTTAAGTTCATATCGTTTTGTTTTACTCGCGAAAAAGAAGCGTCGCAAATCTCAAGAACGTAATCCATCCAAAGTGGATCTGATACCTAAACTTCCCATAATTCGCATGTGGGTACAAGCCCCACTGAGGAGCCTGTGTAGACACTAGCGCCAGATTCCCCTCTAGGTATTATTATATGAAACTCTATGCGAGAAATGTATTCGCTCTCTCTAGGTATGATAGCAGTGCATGCTAGTATCGCTACTGTGTAATTTTAGCACACTATAGAGCACAGCGACGGCACGCGGAACCATTTCTCGGCAAAAAGCGCATTCGACCCAAACACTAAACCTGTACTGGCAAGTTGCTGAATTATGAAATAGTGTCGACACTGGCAGTTTAGAAGAGAATGAGGATTAGGCTCTATATCAAGAGAGAACTACAGTAAAACTCCGCTATAACGAATGCTATTTCAACAAAATTTTCATTACAATGAAAAATTCAAGATTTCCCGTCAGCAGTCAATGCATGAATATTGTCGCCACAACGAAGATTTTTTCTTCGATCGTCCTGCTTCAATGAAATTTTACGATGCAATACCAGGCTCAGATACTTATTTCTATGCAGTAAACCCAATCTTTAACATTTAGATACGTTTTCAGAGCCTGAAAATGCGTCAACGAAGTCTAAAACACGCTTTGGCACTAGCAGAAACCGCCGCTACACCACTACTGTTCAGCAAGCATGGGCGCCGCCATTTCTGAATAGCGATGACAGTGAGACTGGCCTACTTTTGTTTTGCTTCTGGCTTGTTTTTGAGCTGCAGATGATTCGAAGCTGAAGCTCAGTCGCCCAATTCATAGTTTATTTTTCGCAGCTGTTGGGTGAAACCGCGACACGATGCCTTTTCCGATGCTTATCGTTATGTTCGCACTTGGCCAATGTAGTAACCAATCAAAGCGGCTGTTCGTCCGCATTATCAACAAAGTCAGCTAGCCGCGAATAATGGATGATAAGAATAGCATAGAATATTGCAAAAGTCGCCGCTCTACAATGCCCAGCCTCCATCTCGGCGTTGGATATTTTTGATGGCGGACAGCTGCTGGTGTTAACGTGTTAACGCAACTGTTTGGTTTGTTCACGAAAGCGGTTTTAGGCGTTGTTTCAGCATGCTTTTCACCATGGCCTCACTATGCATGGGTGAGAATCGCATCGTGACGCTGCTAGGAAAGAATGGGAAGCAGCGGACATTTTTTTTAATTTAGAGAATAAACATTCCTTTGTTTTGCTAGCTCAGCTCAGATATTTTTTCGATTTCACTAGAATGAAATTTTCACTTCAACTAAATTTTTTCCACATCCCGTCAGTTTTGTTTTGTCATTCTCAATACCTATGTAAATATGTGTACATAACTCTAAAATATTTATTTTATACTTATGATCTACCACTTGTATATTCGCATCCAAATAATTCTTGTGCACTTGCTGTATAGCAGTGAAGGTGTTTTATTTTTTTTTTGTTAATATTAATACCAGAAAAACACCACTCACCTGAAATCACTACAAATCATTCAGAATCAGGTTATTCGATTAATCACGTTTAGTTTTGTTGTAGCGGGGTTCAACTGTAAATGTATTCAACTGGCAGTTAAGCTGAGGAAGGCATGGGGGACATTATATATGTCATTTTTAAAGATAGTGTTGTATGTATAGTTTGAACTGCACTGTAGTAACCGTAATTATTGCACTTTAGGTAAAGGAAACATGACGTGGTTTTCAAATCCTTTAAAACTTTGTGTTTAACAAGTACTGATGTTAGTGTCATTGATGTGGTCATTTTTCCGGTGGCTGTTGCAGTAGGAGCTTTTGATCATGTGAGAGAACAGCTTGCCTTGCTCTGTCCACCTGAGTGCACTAAAAGTGCAGACGTGGGAATGAACTAACTGGAATATGTGGTTCCTTTGGTTGAGCCGTGCTGCGCTACGATAAAAAATAGGCACCACTCACTGATATGAAATCATTGCGCGAGTGCTGTTTATATGCGGTAACTATGCACTGAGCTGTTCATAGTGTTGTTCACTGTTTGTTTAAGTTTTTTTTCTCCAAGCCTGCAGGGTGTCTCAGGACTCCTCTCCTCCCCTTACCAGGCTAGGTCACAGCTTGTAAATAAGCAGGCTGCTTAGATCGCTTTGTAACAATTGTGTCTGCCAATCATAAAGAACCCACTTGACACAGCAGTGAAATTTGTAATGGAATGTCGCAGAGTTTTCGCACCATCTGTCGCTTGTACCCGATTGACGTGTGTTGATGAGTGTGTGCAGGTAGCTTTGTGTCTGCCTTCTTTCCCACCACAGTGTGCTTCTTCAGTTGATAGTCTGCATTAGTGCTATCTTCACTGGTGTTCATGTTTGCTTGTCCTACCTTTTTTCGTAATGACCCCCGACCAACTAGCTCAGCTTTTTGTTGTTTTACGACGTAATTATTTCCTATGTAACTCGTCATCATCATTATCAGCCTGACTATGCCCACTGCAAGACAAAGGCCGATCCCATGTTCCGCCAGTCAACTCGGTCCTGTGCTTGCTGCTGCGACTTTATACCCACAAACTTCTTAATGTCATCTTCCCTGTGTCTCGCCTCCGTGCGTTTGCCTTCTCTTAGAATCCAGTCGGTTACCCTTAATTACCAGCGGTTATCCTGCTTACGTGCCCAGGCAATGTCCATTTCTTTTTGATTTCTACAACATATCCTTAACCACAATTTGTTCCCAGATGCACTGTGTTTTGTTCTTGTCTCTTGAGGTTACGCCTATATATTTTCTTTCCATCGCTTGCTGCATCATCCTGAATACCTATGTAAATATGTGTACATAACTCCAAAATATTTAATTTATATTTATATTCTACTACTTGTTTATTTGCACCTAAATAATTCTTGTGCACTTGCTGTATAGCAGTGAAGGTGTTTTATTTTTCTTGTGTTAATGTTAATACAAGGAAAACAACATTATGTGTACATAACTCCAAAATATTTAATTTATATTTCTGTTCTACCACTTGTTTATTCACATCTAAATAATTCTTGTGCACTTGCTGTATAGCAGGGAAGGTGTTTTATTTTTCTTGTGGTAATGTTAATACACGGAAAACACCACTCACCTAAAACCACTACAAATCATTCAGAATCAGGCTATTCGATTAATCACATTTAGTTCATTCACCCGCAAAGCTAAACGGATTCTACAAGAAAATAAAATTTTCGGTGTTGTCGCTCTTGTAAAATTCAATCTCGCCACTTTTCTTTTCAAGCTAATCAATAAACAAATATTAGTATCCTCAATTCATTCATCATCTTTACTAAATACTGGTGGTGGTAGTGGTTAGAATGAAGAGGAAAAAGGCGCCTAATTTCTGTCTGCCTTCAGGCGACACGGCGCAGTGCCTTATAGGGGTGGGGGGAAGGAGGGATAAAAAGAATAGAAGGAAAATAGACGGAGAAGAAGACAGCCAAGCGAGAGAAAAAAGAAGGAGATAGGAAAGTGGGGATCCGGTCGAAGCAGTCCAAGGGCGGGGCGCCACAATGCGAGAGCTGCACGGCGTCAGGAGACCGCGGAGGGCGAACCAGTCGGCGGGAGCTACGCTGATGTCGGAGATTGCGAGGGCACAGCCGTCCAGCTTGAAATCCTGCGAGCGAATCCTTTACTAAATACTAACCCAACTCATTTTGTACAGCATAACAACTTAATTCTGCCCAAAGTACAAACTAATTATGGCAAACAGACAGTTCATAATGCAGCCATATCATTATGGAATACATTGCCATAATTATTAAAAATTCAAAAAACACATAAATTTTGCCATGAATTGAAGATTTTGTTATGCGACACTCACTCTTACACTTAACCGGTTTCTTCCTCGCCATGTCATTCTCTTTTCAGTCTCCTGTTTTTTTTTTCCTTTTCATGTCATGCTATCCATACATATATATTACAGTCTATATTTCTAATTGCATATAGTTGATGAGAGCATCGTCATTTATTGTATCTATATTTCATTTTTCAATCTTGTATTCTCTTATTTTTGCACTGTTGTTGCCAATCAAATACTTATGTTTACATTTCATAGGATGTCCCATTTCAATGTATACTACGAGACCTCCTTCTGTATAATCTTTTTTCATACATCTTATTATAACATATTAAAACTTGATTTGATTTAACCAAGGTTTCCGCTGCAGTCGCTTGACTTGGGGACCCTTGTCTGAACACTACCAACCATGAACCTTTGTATTTTGAATGAATGATTGATTTATTGATTGATATGTAGAGTTTAACGTGCCAAAACCACCATATAATTATGAGAGACGCCGTAGTAGAGGGCTCCGGAAATTTCGACCACCTGGGGTTATTTAACGTGCACCCAAATTTTGAATGAATGACGATAAACTGAACTGAACTGAATGCTTCATCTCTTATGGAATTTGAGAGAGTGCTAGCGAGCTACACTGCTTGGGGATTTCACTGAAGCAAGCAGGGAGAGTAAAGGCTCTGGTGGACAAACATGCCTGTTTAGGCCCGAATATGGGCGGTTCAGTTTATTTGAACGTCTCCATTACCGAACAAATTTCAAACGTTATTTTGGAGCAGCACACCTTAGACAGCTCTCTACAACTTCCAGTGATCGACTAACATTTGCGATGGTACCTGGTGAGGGGTCCTGTATGAATTGCTGCATAGCTGCCCTGGAAAGCACTGTCTATGCTTCCAGTTATCAGTGCAACAGAATTGAAAAATTGAAAAATCATGCGACTCAGGCTCCCTAAACTGCACTTCCTCAGACTTCTGAGCGCACAGTTTGTTAGCATAAAATTAGCTCATTTGTTCATGTCGTCAACACCCTTTAACTCCAAGAGCTCGCATATATTTGGTGCTGTGTGACATGCCTTATGATCTTGCACCTTCAAATATTAGTTTTGTCAGAGGTTCCATTTCAGTAAGGATTTTTTAGGTAAACATGCAAATCACATAAGATATTTTTATCAAGCATGTCCCACAAAACAGCTTGCAAGAGGGGTAAGCGATTTGGGACCATCTAACTTGCACCTCTTGATATTGATTACTGAGGGGGCATATGAATGCTAGTGCCTTCAAGTGTGTGTAAATAGACCTAAATTTAAACATAGGCATTCATAAGGCTGGTAGTAATAATGAAGATGAGTGAAAGGTGGAGCTCATTCAGACTCGCTCAAAAAATACATTTTGCTCTATGTGCTCGCTGGGACTCGGACTTGTCAATATTTGCCTCTGCCAGACTCAGGTTCCAAAACTGGACTCGCTCTGACTCAAGCTCACGAAAACATTGCTCTTCTGCACTCGTGACCTTATCGAAGTCTGATCGATTCACGAGTGAGTTTGCCGACCTATGGCCACATGAGCTTCAAGCCTGTCATCAGAATTTGCCATTAGAAAAGCGCTTTGCAAAGAGTTGCATGGTCTGTTTTTCACTAAGTAATGGACCGGCAGTTTGATTTGAGTTTAGCTCACCACGTTGTGTGCGTTTCCCAGGCATTTTAACTGATTGATTGATTTCTTGACGAATTGATAAGTTAGTTTAATATCCTGAGGCCACACAAGGTCATGAGGTATTTACTAGAGAGCTGTCAATTGAATCTGACCTTCTAGGCTTTCTTTCTTGCACTCGGCCCATGCATGCATGCAGCTAGTGTGGTTGTGTGGGAAATCCACGTCCTTGGGGTGATATAGTGTGGGTGATCATGTGGAATGTTACATACACATTGTGTATATTTCTGAATGAGTTGCATCTTGTACACTTGTTGGTGGTGACCACTCGGAATATTACACATGTATATTTCTGAATGAGCCATTGTCTTCTACACCTGTGAGTGGTGACCACTTGGAATATTACACATGTATATTTCTGAATGAGCCATTGTCCTCTGCACCTGTGAGTGCTTTGTGTAGAGAGGCAGCATTGGTGAAGCCCTCGTGGTGCTCTTGCAGCCACTTCTTGTTGGAGCGCCGGCGCTTGAAGGATCGCATCGTGATCCGGGGCGCACATGCTTCTCACTTGCGGTTGAAATAAATTGCGCATTGCTGGGGCGACGATTGACTTACGCAATGTGTGAAGTAACTTGGGCACATGTTTTTTTTTATCCATGTCCTATCATGAAGCAGACCAGCCCTGTGCAGTTTCCTCCACTAAAAAATGACAGTAACCCAAAATGTGCATGCTTGTTATGTTTGATACACATTTGTCTTTGAAACCATTATGAAGAGCTGCTTTAGAAGGTCCTAGAAAAGATCTGGTCAGTAGAGCACTTTCTTAAAGAAGAACTTGACTTTCAACGGCAGCTGCTGCAACTTTGCCTGTATTGAAAATCCGTGTATCACGATATTTTTACTGTTTCTACTACTCTAAACTAGTGCAGTATAACTGTGTCTTATTGTGTTACTGAATACTATTAGATAATGGAGCCAAGAAAGGTATAGGAAATAATAATTGTACTGTTTTATGTGTATTGCAGTAATTGTGATACAGATATTAACGAAAGTGAACAAAATGTGTACAACAGTGCATGAAAATACAATCTGTCATTGGCAGGGGCCGAACCTGCAGCCCTTGGATTGGAAGGTTGCAAGTTAGGTCCCTTTTAAATACTCTTCATTCACTTTGCCGGTGTGATGCATTCACGATATTAAGTTCAGGTCACATATTCGGCAAGCATGGTTGTTTGGCCTAGTGGTCCAGGCACTTGCTTTCCGATTGGGTGGGGGAGACTCGAGTTCGAACAGCCCCTGACCAGAAATTTATTTAGTTTACTGTATTAATTCTTTGGTGCGTTCCAGCTGTGGCTAAGGAAGGTTTTTAGAAACACCACGATTTTAAGCATCTCAGGTCATTCTATGCAAGTTTCGCTTGAATATGAGTTTAAGATTGTAACAAGCAAGTTTGCAAGGAAAACCAACTTGAGAAGTTGATATTTCTATAAGCTGTTTCTAAATGTTTAGAGGTACTGAAACTTTGCAGTTTCTTTGACAGTTTCTTTGATGAATTAGAACCACAGGGCTGGTGTGGCATGCATCATTACATTGCAATGATAGTGAAGTACGATTTTATCTCTTAATTAGAGATATGCGGAGGATGGTAAGTTTCTATTTCTCATATGAAGTGTCCTCCATAAGCAGGGTGCCATGTTTGCCTGTTTTGTGTTTCCTGATCAATCCCTATTTCTATGCAGTGGCACAAGTTTCTCTCATACACAGTGTTCTCTCATGTGCTGCCCTGTGTCATTGTGGTTCGGCTCACTCGAACAAGAGCATTTCGAGATCAGAGGCCTCACAACCGGGTTTCAGAACTTCCCTGTCAGGGGTAGGGCCATGGAGGAAGAAATATTGAGAAGGCGAAACTCCCGTTAGAATATGTGTCTGGAGGCATCCAGATAATTATACAGAAAATATAAAAATAACATTCTCCGACAGAGACATATCAGTTGGTGGCGCCTTGTGGTGCAAAGCAGCAACCATGAAAAAAAGAAAATGCTACCAGTCAAACACACACTGTGACTGCGGCAGAAAGTGAGCAGCACGTTCACCTGGTTCGCCGGGAAATGGAAACAGGGGCAGTTACATTTTCTGCTGCAAGACACCGCCAGCATTACTTGGCCCTCTGGCAATGTAACTTTATCTGGTCGCCTCAAAGCTTGGATAGCGCCTCCTAAATGTTTCTTTCTCCGTGGGTAGGGCACATTGTACCCATGATGATTTCTCTCTATGCTTACTGTCGTGCGCAGGTAGTGGCTGCTTGTGAGGGGCAGCCTTTTCCAGAGCCCACTGAGGACTTCACCGGAAAGCTGCCCCAGTTTGAGAATCTGTACAAGGCGATTCGTGAGGTGATGGAAAACCACGTACCAGCTGCCTTGGGAAACTGTGAGCTCTGGCTGATGCGTCGTCTGCTGTGGACCATAGGCAACATTATCTACACTCTCGACCTGGATGCTTCGAAGGAGGCCCTGTACTAGGCTCTCCGCTGGGCTGCTGTGAGTCTTGCGTTGCCCACCTTTAAATTTCTTTATGTGCCTATGTAGGACACGCAGAACCACCGAAACTGGCTGCACCAGCCGTCTTTCACCAGCTTGACTCGTTAAGCCATGCCTGCTTGTGCTGTGCTTGGTTACTGTCAGGAAATCTATGATTGTGGCTATGTACTTGAGGACGATATCCAGGCACGATATGCAGAGCCATGAAGTAAGAAATCATAGCCAATTTTTGTGAAGAACACTGTCGGCTCTTAGTCCATTCGACAACTGTGAGCACCAGCCATAGTGAAACTGGTCATGCTGGAAATGGAAACTACGTAAGCTGTCCCCTGCTTCAGAATTTAGAGCACAAAGTATCAAGCCAGATCTTGCGTCTTTCAGTTTCAGTTTATTCAATTTATTTTACTTTCGTACAAAACATGCATGCTTACATAAACATACAGAAGGAGGTCCCAGAGCACTTCGCTGAAGGGGGACCTCCCGTCAGAAAATGTGATAATATGCACAAGTAAAATGCAGCTCTGACAGCAATGTGGAATAAGTTATACAAATAAATAGAATACAGAAAAAACAAATTTTAACAATCATAAGTACAATAAAACACTGCTTAGAACATATAAAAATAAAGAAAAAAACCAAATAATATTGACCAAACAAACAGAGGAACGAAAAAAAGCAAGAAAAAGATGAGCAGCTGTGGCACCATTAGGAGTGCATGAATATGAACAGGTGCAGATAATATTACACATCTTAGAATTCTAAGATATCCAGCAGAAAAGTGAATAATGTATTTTTAAAAATAGGTAATGATGAAGACTGCTTAACGTTAAGGGGAAGAGTGTTACAGGTTGATAACGACGTGAAATAACCGGAGTGTTTTCCATAATTAGTGTGGACTAATGGCAATAATAAATTGTTGTTAGCTGCAAATCTTGCGTGGTTGGTGTTTACTAGAACAGCGTCTATAAATATGTTTACTGGAGGAAGGTTCTTCATTATTTTAAATAACACTATGAATAAATTGTATTTAATAAGGTTGTCTAATGATAGGATTCTGTTATTATGAAGAATGTCGGACACACAGCAGCTGAACGAGCTGAACGTTAGTTTACGGATGGCCTGATTTTGTAAATATTGTAGCGGTGCTATGTGTTGCATATGTGGTACCCCATGACGTGATGCAATAGTTCAGATGACTGTGAATGAAACAATAATACACTGCTAGTAGTGTAGGTTTACTGGAATAGTACCTGGCTTTTATTAAAATTCTAATACCAGGAGCAATTTTGCGCTTCAAATGGGCGATGTGTTTCTTAAATTTTAAGTTAGAATCTAAAGTAAGATTGAGAAATGAATATTCATCAGCTGCACTAATGACATGAGAATCAAGAATGATAATGGCAAGGATTTCTGGTGTTCTGTGACTGGTATGAAAAAACATGAATGAAGTCTTGGTGGGATTTATCTTCAGTGAATTAAGGCGTCACCATGCTAAAATATTGTTCGAATCAGTATTCAACTTCGATGTAAGAGCAGTTAGTGATCGAACGCTAGCAAGCAATGTCGTGTCGTCGGCGTAAAGGAAAGCTTCTGTTTGTGATAGGTGATTAGGCAAATCATTTATGTAAAGTAAGAAAAAGAGTGGGCCAAGTATCGATCCCTGCGGAACACCCTTGTTTGTTATTTCGAAGTTAGAAAGCGAGGAACCAACACACACAGCCTGTTGTCTGTCTGTTAAATAACTCTTTATAAGCTTCAGCACAGGCTCGTCGACCCTTACTGCCTGTAGTTTAGAAATGAGGATGTCATGATTGATGGAGTCGAATGCTTTCGATAGGTCTATGAAAACTGATCCTGCGTAGAAACCAGAATCAATGGCGCTTTTTATTTTATCTGTGAAAAAAAGTAAAGCGTAGTCAGTCGAAGAACCCGTCCTTTGTTCGATTTGAGGAAAGAATATTAAATTTTGAGAGGTATGTGGTAAGGCGTTTTTCAATGCACTTTTCAACGATTTTGCTAAAAAAAAGGGAGAATAGCGATAGGACAATTTGAAATGCAAGCCCGGTCTTCTTTTTTAAACACGGGAATAATTTTAGCTTTTTTTAGCTGTCTTGAAAATATTCCACTCGTGAAGATTAAGTTGGTGATAAAGAATAAAGGGCTAGCGATGCAATGAGCGACTAATTTTATATTTGCTGAACTGATTTCATCTAGACCTGCGCCCGTAACCTTTAAATGATTTATGACATTAATAATCTCGTCTGGGTCTGTTGGAAATAAGTACATTGATTGTAAGCAACGTTGAGGTGATACTTGATTATTGTTGTTTTCCTCGAAAGTGGGACCACAGAAGAATTCAATGAAAGCGTTGGCAATATCTAACGGTTTGGTATAGAAGCCACGTGCTGACTGATTCTTTCTTATGGGTTAATCCCGACTAGATCCGGACTAGAAAGAATTTATTATTTTCCATTGTCGCTTTGCATCAGAACCATCCTCAGCTATTCGACATCGTAATATATTCTTTTGGCTTCTTTTAGTAGCTTGTTCAGTTGATTGCAGTAAACTTTATAGTGCGTTCTGAGTCGAATGTTGAAAGGACGCTTTTTAACTTTGCGATAAAGGTTATCTTTTTTGCGTAAGCTAGTCAGAAGGCCATTTGTAAACCAGGGATTGTGCAACGCAGGAATATGTCTCCGGCACCTTACGATTTTGGTCGAATTTATGATACATTGTTTTATGCTGTTTGAAAATTCATTAAATGCAGAATCTACGTCCGATTCTGAGTTTATGGAAGACATAGCTTGGAAACCTGTGTATTATAGTCATCTTTGTTGATCACAGCTTTATTGAACTTATGACAAGGTTTATGTAATTGACAAGGAAGTTTAAAGAAGATAGGGAAATGATCCGTGATGGTATTCTCAAGTACACCGCAAACAGGAGGACACATATGATTAGAAAGTTTGTGGACGAGGACCCTAAAGTACATCTGGTTGGAAGGGAAACCAATGATTCGAGGCCAAAACCATAAAGGCAGTCAGTGTAAGCAATAGTAGCGGCACTGCAGTCATCTAGCAAATTTATATTATTGTCACCAAGAATGAGAACATTTTTCTTTTCTGAAGATAATTTACCAAGCACAATGTTCAATTCATTGCAAAAAGCAGATACAGATGATGAAGGCGACCGATATAAGCAATTGATAATTGTTTGATTGACATCCTCCAATTCAATCCACACAGCTTCACAATTTGGCACTGAGAATATTATGTCATTCCGCCGTTTGTAACGAAAATTTGCAGATACAAAAACAGAGACACCGCCATAGCTTTGTTGTGTACGGTGTCAGTATTCAGAAGAAGTATAAGAGGGAAATCCGTATAAATTGCCGTCTGCGTGAGATAGCCAAGTTTCTGACATGCAGAGAAGTGAAACTTGTGATCTAAAGAGGCCAGAAATCATATTGCAGTTTTATGGTCCTTAAACGCCAGATATTATTGTTACACGACTTCAAGGCAGGTCACACATTATTAAGGCGTGTCCCAAAAAATAACACCCTCTGTTCGATGCTACAAGAACCAAAGGTTTTAAAAAAAGTGTTTAACTGCTGTATAATAAAATCAGGAACATACAGCCTGTCATCATGTAATTCTCATAGGAGTATTTTTTATATGGCACTTAATTAGTATTTACTTTAGGGCCATGTGTATTCCATTACGTGGTAAAGGGCATACCAAAACAATCTATTCATTTACAGCAAAAGCTGCTATGAAATCAGAAGGCTCGCGTGCGTTGTAATTGTCCGCTGCCGGTGTCCGTAACCACTGTCGCACAAAATAAAAAAATCGTAAATAAAAAACGTCAAGGACACCATGGAATTCGAACCCAGGTCCCAACCATGCTAGCCCAGTATTCTACCACTGAGCACGCTGGTACTTAAAGCTGCTTTGTAAACTGGCCTTAGGTACGCTTGATTTCGGGAAAGGAATCGCGTTTATATGAGTAATAAAGCGTTTTAGAAGAGAAAAACAACGAGAGGTTGCACAATTCGAATTGTGCAATGAGTGGGTGATCACGTGCTCCAACCTATTACAAAAGCTTGGTCTTGTTCACCTATTAAGTGTGGTGCATACCCACTATGAGCGATTGAGGTATTACAAAGGCTTCTGTCATAATTCTTCATCAGCCAAAGCATTAAAAATTGCACAAAATTTCTTGCAAGTGTGCAGCGGGTGCTGCGATTCTCCAAAGAATCACATAGGATGGCATGGTAAATGCCTGCCTACTATGCAAAGATTCATAGCTTAGTGGGTATCCTGCAAGTGTGCTTTCAGTAGCTACCTAAAGAGTGTGGAAAAAAACTCTGAAAGCCTGCTCCTCCAGCTTTCGCTGTGACAGTGCTGCACGTTCCGCGCAGGCCAGGCATATTTTGTTGCGACAGCAATTTTATGAATACTTTTGGCTGGATTTCGCCGTCGGTGGCGATGTCATGCACCGTACATGTATACGTAACTATATATATGAAAAGGCAAGAAAGATTAAAAGAAACCGGAAAAGATACTCTGACGTGCGGAATCGAACGTGGGACGTTCGCGTCGTGAATGCAAAACGTTAGCCACTGAGGTGTACCTCCTTCATGGTTCAAATGGCAACCTATTTATACCTACCACTGTTAGTGGGCATCTCGGGAGGGGGGGGGAACTATCGTGTTTTCAACATTATCAGCAAGATGGCGCAATGAGCACGCCGCAGCTCTTATCTTTGACGCGTACTTTGGCGCGCGAGGAGAATAAGAGGGTGTACGCTCCATCGCGTGCCTTTATCTTGCAGTGGGGAGGATTGTACGCCTTGGCTAGCCTTTGGATATCGCCGGAACAATTCTGTTGTGGTTACCGAGCGCACAAAGGTCACCGCAATCGTTGCACAGCCTCTGTTTGCGAAAAGGGCGTGCTTTTGAGAAACAGCGAAGTAACAACTGAGGCGCTTATTCGCGTTGATCTGTACCTGTGAGTACGTTTCGTGTGTCATTTGTGCGTGAGAAACGCGAGGCACATCTCGATCTGCTTGCAATTCTGCGCTTGACCTTCCAATTTGTTGTTTCTTTCGCATGCATTGCTTCACCTTTGCGGCAAAACTGTGACTTTTTTCTTTTTTTGTGGCATTCCACGAGGTGTCTTGTCATTTCTTTTTTTTTCTTGTATTTAAAGAAAGCCCGCAAAACATGAAGTGAAACCATTTGGCTGCGCTCATGCGCTACCATATGGCAGCATGCTCAGTTATGTTGGGAACAAGACAGCCATGCACATGGACCATCAATGTATCGCTTATTAGGAATGAAAGCGTTTCTTTGCCACGTTGGGCCTTCAAAAATGCTGACTCACAGTGAAGCTAGTGGCTAGAGCCGTTCTGTGGCCATGGTTTCCGCGCATGGTTCTTCACTCAAAGCACGGTTAATTGTAATACGGTTGTGCATGAGGGTCATGTGTTTTTTTATAGTACTTATCATATGGACTTTTTTAAACACTGCAAAAAATCACCATGCTACATGTTATTGAAAACTTCGGTCATTTATTTTGGTATGCCCATTACAACGTTCCGATAAGTAAGTGGCTCTAAAGCAAGAAATAAAATTTTGCATGTTTGATCTTGGTTATAAGACCGGACTGTTTCACGTAGTCCGGTTTGGCGGGAGGAAGCTTGCCATGTGCAGAAGCTCCACACCCATAGCTTTCCCTTCATTGTAGAGAATTGTAGTCTGTGAGGTATACTTTCAGGTTTTTTTTAGCCAAAAAAGGATACTGAAGAAAAACAGAAAAATATCAACATTCTAATTGGGCATCAACACATCAACATTCTGCTTAGAAGTAGAAACTGTGCCGATTTCGCGTATTTTCGAACATTTCCCTCCATGCTTGGCCAATTGTCAGCGAGACTGCACGCGATGATGAGCCGTGGCGTCACACTCACCGAAGTGCATGCAAGGTGCACATCCTCCTCTTCTTTTCCTCTACTTCTCCTTTCATCCCACTCTCTCTCTTCTGCAAAAGCACTGGTAAAGCACAAAAGCTTTACTCCAGCCAGGAGCATTGTTCACTATCAATATTGCTTGCATTGGTTATGGGAACCGATGTGGAAGCTGAGAGGGTTGGGAGACGCAGGCGATAGCCAGCATTGCTGGCATGCTCGTCACATCCTCTAGTTCACGGTGTGGTACTAGGTGCAGCAGTTTGTCGAAAATGCAATTTGTTATTTTACTTCAGTTTCATCCTGAAGAGAACGTTGTGTCTATCAATTTCGGAGTCCAGTACGTCAATTTATCTAAAAGTCTTGGTGGTGAAAATTCTGCTCAGTACTTGTTTAATGCATTTTGTCATCATGCAAAGTGCTATACAATCATTATTGCCCTGCTGAGTGTAGTATGGAGTGCTGTGTTGCCAATGCTGCTCTTTCCACACCTAAGGCAGCAAACACTGTTTCACGGTGCAGGCACAGCCAGCTGATGGCTACTCGAAGCCCGCTGGCCAGAATGAGAAGCAGTGCCAGGGTTTGCCATCCGAGGACACTATGCAGCGTTGCCTCAACTTTCCCAGCATGAAGGAGTGCAAGGACGGCCTGCGGTCTTCGTGGAACCCGCTCCAGATGCCCCCAAACGTCATCCAAACTCAGTGGGGCGCGATCCAGGAGTACCTAGCCCAGAATGCCTCCCGCCACGAATGCGTCATGAGTTCGCTTCCGAAAGAGGAAATTCCGTCAACTTTCTCTGTCACTGCTGCCCGCAACGTCAGGGCCTTTCGCAAGAAGACGGACTCCCGGTGTTTGGAGGCATTCAATGGTTGGACGAACTAATCTTGCTGTACCCTGTGATTTGTGCCGTTTGTTGACATAAATAAAATTCAGGTTTTTTATAAGTTTTTTGAGCAATGCACATAGTCTCATAGCTTTTGTGTCTTCTGTCTCTTCACAATGAATGGTCAAGGCAGATTCTAGATGTTGTTTAAATTTATTATATTTTATATGTACTCCATTCTGACTGCCTGATGATGTTATAGGACAAACAATATCAAATATTACTGGCAAGTGATCGCTGTTTGTGGCACATTTCAAGACAGTCTGTGACAAACTAGTGAGAAAGGAACTAACAAAACTTAAATCCAGTGATGAGCGAGACAGGCCACTAATAAATGTAGGTGTTCGGGAATGGAGGCACGATAAATCGTTATCTGCTGTCCACTTCCACAACTGTTTATCACAACGATCGGTTCAAAAACCCGACAGGTATGGCAGGAATTGAAATCTCCCACCAAAATTTTATCTCTAAGACGAGATGTCAGTGCAATGTCCAAACATTGTGTGTCTAGAACCCCTGTAGGGAAGTGTGCATTGAGTAGTAAGAAAGGCAGGCAACATGTCAAAGTGATTTCTAAGGTGAAAATTTCGCTTTCCGGTGACATATGCTTATAGGCAATTGTAGCCTTTAGACTTATTTTATTATTAATAAAAATAGCAGACCACCTTTCGATGGACAGTCCAGACGGAAAGATTTATATCTATTTAATTGAAAGATCTCATGTGTTGAAAGCGGGGTTTCTTGTAATGCAATTATATCTGGATTGAATTTCGATTCTAAGAATGATAAATTGGTTATTGCTGAATGAATTGATTGGCAATTCGAGTGAAGAATTTTAGGTGACTCTGTGGGTTGGCTAAAATGGTTTCGGTGACTGCCTCATTTAAGATACTTTCTTTTAGAAAATCGGCTTTAGATGGGCTGTGCTTTTGGTATTTCTTGGACTTTGAAGGGCTAGGTTGAGTACCTTTTTTTGCTCAAAGGGGATCTCAAGCGCTTTAGTGATCGGGGGTCTATCTCCATTTCATTTGATTCCGGCATGTCTTCCCCGGTAGCTTCACTTTGACCGAGAGTGAGTTCAGTAGATGCACTCTCGACTTGGCATGTCTTCCCTGGTAGCTTCGCTCTGACCGAGAGTGAGTTCAGCAGATGCACTGTCGACTTGAGCACCCTGCTACGAGGTATCTGAGACTACCTCATTTGAAGGTCCTTTGCTTTCGCTGTTTCGACTAGGTGGGCTGAGATTTTCAGCTGTGCCCAATAAGTGGGCCATCTGGTTCGTGAGCATATGGGTCAATGTTTTTTTTATTTTTTTTTTTTTATTTGAAACAAAACCCGCAGCGCCACTTAGGCATTATTGCGGGGGGCACAGAGCCTCATAAAATGAATCCGCAGTCTTGCGGCCAACTACATCGGCTGGTAACGTGTTCCATTCAACAATGGATTGCGGAAAAAAAGAATGCTTAAAAAGATCCGTTCTGGGGTTGTATGGCCGTACTTTAAATTTGTGATCATGACGGGAGGATTGATAATACGCTTTTTTTAAATAATCTGAAGCATTAATGCCCGTTTTATTGTTATATATCGAATAAAATAGTTTTAATCTTAGATTACGTCTTCGATCTTGTAAGTATTGCCAATTAAGTTCTCTTTTCATACAACGGGAGCTTTCAGTTCGGCCATATTTTCCCAGAACAAATCTTGCTGCCATCGACTGAATGCGTTCTAATTCATGAATATGTATTTTGTTAAACGGATCCCACACAGGACAGGCGTATTCTAGTATTGGTCTCACATAGGCATAATATGCGGCCTGTTTAACCTCCTTGGTTACATGTTTAAGATTTCTTTGTAAAAAGCCTAGGGCTTTTCCCGCTCTACTTACAACACTGCCAATGTGTTCAGACCATCCCCCATCCTCAGAAAGCGTGACACCCAAATACTTATATTTGTGTTCATACCTAATAACTTCATTGTTTAAGATGTACTGATTTGTAAATCTATTAACCTTTTTGGTGAAACTGACGTGAACACATTTATTCGTGTTTAATACCATGTCATTATTTTTACACCATGCCTCCACGTGATCAAGGTCATCCTGAAGCTGGGTGGAATCCGTTTGGTCGGTCAGTTCAGTATACAACACACAGTCGTCAGCAAACATTCTAATACGACACCTAATTGTATCCGAAATATCATTAATAAACACAAGGAAGAGAAGCGGACCGAGTACGGAACCCTGAGGTACCCCTGATGTCACCGAAACTAAACACGAACATGATCCACCAAGCACAACCTTTTGTTTTCTTGAAGTTAAATAGTCCGCAATCCAACGGCAAATGGTTTGATGAATGTTCAAGTTCTGCAGTTTTTGAATCAGAATGGAGTGTGATACCGTATCGAAAGCCTTTCTGAAGTCTAAAAATAAACAATCAATCTGTCCTCGATTATCTAAAACTGATGCTATATCATGATAGAATTCAATTAATTGGGTTGTGCATGAAAAACCCTGTCTAAATCCGTGTTGTTTAGGATTAAAAAAATTAATTGAAGTCAGGTGATTCATTAAAGCAGAAAAAAGAACATGTTCAAGTACTTTACAACAAATCGGCGTCAAAGAAATTGGTCTGTAATTTGATACGTCTGATTTAGAACCACTTTTGAAAACGGGCACAACATTAGCTATTTTCCAATCATCAGGAAGCTTGCCTTCATCGAGTGATTTTTTATAGATAACATAAAGGTAACGAGCTACTGCCTCAGAGCAAAGTTTTAAAACTCTTGGTGATATGCCATCTGGGCCAGTTGCTTTACCTTCGTCAATGCGCTGTAACAACTTCATTATGCCATTGAATGAAAGCTCTATCTCACCCATAGGCAAACATTGTTCTTTTTTATTCGTGACAATCACTTGTGTAGGTGGGCGGAAGACCGATTTAAAGAAGTCGTTAAAAAGTGTGGCTTTATCTCGATCCTCAGTTACAATCTCGCCACCGTAACGTAGGTTTGGTGGGCTAACCTTCTCAGTACCACATCGTCTCATATATTTCCAAAACCTTTTCTTATTAGAAAAGTCAGCGGCCAAACTCTTAAAATACTTTTTCTTGGCTTCTTTCAGTTCCATTTTATAAAGTGATGTCAAATCTTTCATTTTATTAAAATTTTCAGGGGATTTTTTTTGGCAGTATCGGGAAAAAGCTCTCTTGCGCTTTTTGATAAGCTGAATAAGATGCCCCTTAATCCAAGGTTTCTTTATTGTACTCAGTTTATCGCTTGAGACGCTCGGGACGTGACGCCGAATGAGCCCAGTAATGCGTTCCTTAAACACTTGCCATAGCTGCTCAACAGTTGCTTCGTCTGCACTGCATTCAAAAGACAGAAATTGTTGCTCAAGTCCAGCTGATATTTGCTGA
This sequence comes from Rhipicephalus annulatus, assembly GCA_013436015.1. Classification (NCBI taxonomy): domain Eukaryota; kingdom Metazoa; phylum Arthropoda; class Arachnida; order Ixodida; family Ixodidae; genus Rhipicephalus; species Rhipicephalus annulatus. The sequence goes on along the minus strand of WOVY01009818.1, from coordinate 252,150 downwards.
TAGTTTGCTTTACTATAAAAGAAGATTCTCCTAGATTCGCATTTCTTTGTATTTACCCGGGATCTTGTTAGCTTTGCAAAGACGGCGTTGTGATCACTAATACCGGGAATAACGTGTGTTTCATTAATGACATCAGGGGTATTACAAAACAACAAATCCAGAATGTTGTCACCTCGCGTAGGACTGGAAACATACTGCATGAGGCCGAGCACGTCAGTCAACGTTTTCAATTCACAGTATGTCGCTGCCTGAGACTTTAAGACACAGTTACCGTTATTCCACTCAGCATCCGGTAAATTAAAGTCACCAGCAAGAACGACACATTCTTTAGAAAAGGTGCAGGCAATTTTTCTCAGCTGACGCATAACATTCGGTTCAAAGACAGGAGGCCGATAGAAAGCACCAACAATGAAACTAGAACGATTACTTTGCACTACTCGGCACCAAACAGATTCAGTTTCATTGTTATCAATAAAAATTTCTTCGGACATCAAAGAATCCTTCACAAGAATGAAAACACCACCACCATGCGTTGACCGGTCTTTTCGATATGTTTGAAAATTGCAAGGAAACATTTCAGAGTTCGAAACTGCTTCGTCAAGCCAAGATTCTGACCCAATGACTAAGTCAGCGTTCACTGACCTAATAAGGCCACCCAGCTCATCAGCTTTATTCTTAACACTTCGGCAATTCATCATCAGAAGGGCAATATCTCGGGCACCTTGGGGCTTTTGTCTCACTTCTTTGTTATCGCGTCACGAACGTCTTACTTTTGTGATATCCTGCGCATCACTATCCCAACTGTAAGTCCTACCGTCAATGATAAGCTTATCAAAAGAAAGTTTCACTGTGTGACCATCTGCTTTTTTTGATTTTGCATATTCCCATAAGTGCTTTCTTTTTTCGCGCACCTGCTTGGAATAGTCGTCACTGATTGATAAGCCAGAATCTTTCAATTTGTGTGCATTTTTGTAGAGATCAGCTTTTTCTCGAAAGTTGTAAAGCCGTAGAATGACTGGTCTGTTCTTCCCCCGCTTCTTTGTTCCAATGCGGTGAATTCTTTCAACACTCATTAAAGTGACACCCATTTTAGCAGTAAAAATATCGTCAAGAACAGTTTTACGAAGTGATTCAGTTGTTTCACCAGTACTTTCTTTCAACCCATATACAACCAAATTATTACGTCTGCTTCTGTTTTCAAGATCATCGAGTTTCACTTGCATCTCAACAATGCCTGCCGATATTCGATCCACTGTTTTCTCACAACGTTCAAATTGTACACTTTTACCGGCAAGGCATTTTAATTCACTTTCAATTGAGTCTAACCTCTGATCCGTAAGAGCAATGTAGTCGTCGAGCTTCTTTCTAATTGTTCCCATCACCTCAAGTATTTCTTTTTGACCTTTAAGTAGCTCCTGCATTGCAGAATCATTAGGGCCCGGGTTCAATTCAATGTCCCCACTCAGAAGCAATACCAACATACACGCAGCATCAAAGCACTCGGCCACTCCATCACAAAAGGCTCTTGGGCAAGGCAACACCACCAGGCACCGAAAACTCGTTTCATAAAGGCTTCCAGCTAGACGTTCTATCACCTTTTCCATTGCTTTATTAATTGCTTCCGCAATAGAAGCAGAGAGTGACCCTTCCATTGCTGGTATATGACGGGCTGTAATGCTAGCATAATCTAAGTTTCGTGCTTGAATTTCAGCTACTGCTTCCTTAGGAGAGCATCGCCTATGTTCAGCTATTTCAAGAATTTGCAGTTCACGAGCCTTTGCAGGACAGTTTGAAAAGTCTGCAGCATGAGCTCCTTGACCTAAGCAACGCTTTTCATTGTTACCTTTACACTCTTTAGAATCGCACCCTTCTCCACATACTCTGCACCTGACAGCAGACCTGCAACCCTTCATGGTGTGCCCATAATGCCAGCACCTAACGCATTGAAGAGGGCGAGCGGAGAGTGCTTCGACTCGGTAAATAATAGGCCATGCCTTAATTTATGATGGTCGAACTGCTCCCGCAAATGTCACTATGACGGACTTGGTTGGTATTTTCTTCTTGTTAACAAATTGTGCACACCGATAAACTTATATAACACCTGCTAGGGAAAACAGTTCTAGAATTTCATTTGGTGTCAAGTTGACGTCAACGCCACGGACTAGGCCTCTGGAACATGCTAAATGCGGTGAAATATACACGCTCATCGGATTAGATGCAAATATAGTGCACTTTAGAAGATCTTGCACGCAGGACTGGACAGGAGAAAAGCAGAGTATACTCCCTTTGCCGAACTGGCGGACCTCGGTGATGGACTGGAAGTGGGCCGTCAGCGATTGCAATTCCGTTTGTATCACCTTTGGGTTTTTCATCCAAATGATGCCCTCGTTGGCATTGGTAGGAACTAGCGCCACAGGAACAGACGATATGCTGTTCCACAAAAAAACATCTACTGGCAACTCCTGCGAAGGAATGGACGCACACCAGAGGAAAGTCTCTGATTCCGGCGAAGAATAGGACATTCTGTCTGGTCCAAACTGCACAAAAATGCTTCTCGACCAACTATTCCACTCTAAAAAACTATGAAATCCCTGTAAAATAAAGCACTACTCAATCCTTGGCCAAGACCCCTCTGGCTGAAGTGTTCTGCTTTTTTTTACTATCCCCCTCTCCACTAACCTTCATTTTTTTCGTACGTCTAAGGGGTTGAGTTCAATAGGTGTAAAATATTCAAATCATTTGCATTTTCTCGCACCTTTTTTCGAGAAACTTGGACAGGTGATGGGCCATTGCATCTGGAGGCTTTCTTATATGTTGGACACTTTTTCTTATTTTAGCAGTCCTTCTCTCTATGCTAGAACAAATGATATTTGTTAACTTATGACCTTAGGATGCCAAATAAGTACTCACAAGAGAAACAGTACGTGTTTATTTATGACATATTTGAGATCACTTACTTCTGACACATATTTGTCATGACATACTTCCCTATTACTTTAAAGCGGCCTTGAAACACTTTTTCAAGTAATTATGGAACGGATTCACTATAAGAGCTTATTGCCTCGCAAATTCAAAAATTTGCGGCAACAGTTTTAAGAATCTGTCCACTACGAGTGGAGTTACAAAGAATTGGCAGACTCTGCAATCGCGTTCTCTCTTCTCTCGTCCCTGCGAAAGCACTGGAAGCTAAGCAGGAAGGAATGGCAGGGGCAAAGAAAGTACGTCATACAATACTTCTTGTGACCTTGAGCACTTTTTCTTTTTTTCTTCAAACACACGGCCTTTTCTGCACGCACGCGTGGACAAGTTGCGGCCTCCCGCGGCAATCCTTGTAACGATCGAAAACTCCATGTTCAAATCAGCCAATGGCTGACAGATGGCCTTCTACATGCAATTTTTTAGCGTATTCCGTCATTTATCGAGAGAAGAGAAAGCAATTTTTAGCTGACTTTGATCATTTATTGTGAATTCCAGGCTGTGTGCTGTGCTATAATACTTGGCTCACGTGTTCTCAGGAGCCTCTACTACCAATCGGCAGTCTTTCCAGACCATGCTCAAAAAGTATTGCAGGGCCCCTTTAAGAAGTCAAATTACTTGCACCTTCTAAACTTCAAGTGTTTCTGGCTCTCCCTTTGGACACTCCTATTTTTGTTAAAACATTCAAGCAGAAGCGCATACACGTGAGCAGAAAAAAAATGGACTACTTTTGCAGGCAGTTCTTTGCTGAGAATTTCACAGCCAACACTACCCAGCTTGATTTCTGCCAAGAGCTCAATGAAATCATGTATGCTGAAGGAGTGCAATTTTTTATCAGAAAAAACAAGAAAGCAAATGCATCCTTCAAAGTTTTCACCAGTCTGGCACGATTTTCACAAGGATACAGTAAGCCTGCCCTGTCAACTGCACTTACTGTTCGGTGTGACAATATCTTCGAATTTCTTGGAGGCAAGAGCATAAATGCACTTATTACAAAGCCTTTTTGCTGAACTCTTTGCAATAAAGCCAGCAACGAAATAATTGAGACAGCTGTCACTCTTCTGAATGACATAGATACTGTGATCACCAATAGACTGCAGCGTAGACCTAACACTGTCAACATCTCTAAATTCCAACATGTCTTCTAAGATATCTCGTATGCTGAAAATATAATCACTTCAGACTGGCGACAAAGTATTAAGCGGAGCTATTACAAGCTCTGCTACGGAGTTCCCACTCTTAGGTCGTCTCGCAAGATTATAAAAATATAAGCAATTTACAGTTACTAGGAACTGTGAGGGATTGAGATGGGCATTACTACCACAATATTGCAGAATAAACACCCCCAAAAAAAACTTTCCTGTTAGTCCTGGCTCAGCCGGGTAGTTAACATGTACCTGATTAGCATGGTCAGTTTGCTGACTCGTCCGCAAACTGACCATGCTGATTTATGCAATGGTCAGCAAACTGACCCTGAGCTGGTTTGCAGAACCCATGCAAGAACACGTGGCCAGGCGAAGATGAAGCATCTGAAAGAGGCAACGGAGCAGCACAGAGAGAACCAACGAGCCCAAGCATGCGTGGTGAGCACTTATTAGTACAACAGCACCCCTTGGGGCGGTCAAAATTTTCACTGCATTTCGCACGCCCTCTCCCATGACAAGAATGCTTCGCCCATCACACTACCCTCCTCTAACCACCGTATCAGCGCTGGAGTTTCCACGACTACCCTAGCAGTCAAAGTGCGCACTTCTCAGCTGCTCCCGCAGGCCAGAGTGGCAGCTGGTAGAGGCGGTGCGGGAGTGCATCGCTGTAACAAAACCAAATGGCTCTGGCGGTACTGCTACGTATTCAAATGCAACAATATATAAATAGAGGGGGACGTCTAGAGTAAAGGGAGGACGTAAAAAAAGGAGGCGGCGTTGCATCCAAGCAGAAAAACGAGCAAAATTTTGTTCTCGCTCTCCTGTCTAGTGCTGTCGGGCTCATTTCTAAACCGAATGGCACGTATCTGCTATATTTATTCAATAGTGAAGACAGCCACCAGTGAAAACCAGGGCCAAACAGTCGAGTTTAAACGGGGTTTTGCCGGAAATAGAACGAGCGTATTATGCAACATGCGGCATATGTAAACTTTTTTTTTGATGTGGTTGCTGAGCGTTGAGTCGTACTTTTCAGAACTAACAAATTTTCCATGCATCCATTCATCTGACCACCACCACCAAACTCCATCTGATGCTCCCGGGTGAAGTGAATGATACAATAGGCAGGTAGTATTTATTTTAGAGAGTTGCGTGTAAAGTAAAGCTGCCTTGTCCACAAAACTTTTGCGGGACCACGTTCACGAACACCTCTGAACTGTTCTAAAAAATAAACTCGGTGCCGAGATGCTTCTGTTTACCTTGTGCAAAAGACAGGGTTCTTGTTACGAACAAAGCAGTGGACTACTCGAAGCTTAGATTTCTGGAGTCAGGCAATGCGGTAAGCGTTTTTCTCACTGTCTGCCGTGGCTAAGTAATATAGAAATTTATGCTTTGATAGAGAAGCATGAAATGTACTCGATTTTCACTCGTTTATTTCGCCTACTACAGAGTTTGAGTTTTTCCGCTTGCCTGTGTCGGCATAAAATGAAGGTGTCTGTTGAACATCACTAATTGCTAGGCTTTCATGTGCCAAACAAGATACCATTTGGAAGTATGCTGTAGTGTGCGTATCAAGATTGTGACTGCTTGGGGTTCTCCAATCATATATCTTGGTTCACGGGTGTGCAAAGTGCGGCCGCTGTGGTCGCTAATCTATCCTGTGCCCTCAAGAATAGCAGTGCGACACCACACGTGCTACCGATACAGCATCGTCCAGAAAGTGGGACACTACTCTCCGGAGTCCGGACATAACATCACAACTTTGGGCTTTCCAGATCCAGAAGGCCCATGATGCGGCGCTAGGTCTAAACCTTACTTTCTTACCGTGGGAGCGGCCCACCGTGTGCTATGGCGCACGCCTTCGGACTTTCACAATAGTTTTCCCAAAACAAACCAAAACCACACGTGCTATGCTGCCACAGTGGTTTGCCTGATCAACGTCCCCCTGCATAGATACCGTGGACAGGGCGTACAAACGATGCCTTTGTTTTTGTTTTACTGCATATGTTGGCAGCGTGGTATCGTCGTAGCACGGATCTATCAATGGGGGCATGTCAGCCAGCACAAGCATTAGCGCAAAACCCAGCCCACAACCAGAAAATGAGAACAAGGGAGTTGTCATCACGGCACAGCCCTGTCTCTTCGATACCATATGTATAGACGCCGTCCACCTTGCAGGGCGGCTTCTCTCCGCTTTTTTAGTGCTTTTTATGTGAGAGTAGCCTTCGGACCAAGTTATTTTTCTAGACCACAGTGCAGTATTACTGGCGAAATGGCTTTTCGAGCCGCTCGTTTCAAAATGAAGCACGGCAGTGGCGCACGCGTGTGCTCTCAGAGTGGTACACTGCGGCTGGTCGTCTGGGCGCGAGCAGCTAAGTTGTGTCGCAACTCTCCGCCAGGTGCTCTTTTCTGGCACGCCGCCTTTCCAGAGCTGGTCCCATATAAGTGGCACACCGAAAAAGAGCACCTGGTGGAGAGTCGCAACACAACTCAGCAACTCAGCAACTCAGCCGCTCGGCTGAGGTGGCGCAGTGTACCATGGAGAGAACACGCGCATATGCCACTCCTATGCTTCATTGTAGAACCAAGAGCTCGAAAAGCCTTTGCGCAGGTAATACTGCACTGCGGTTTAAAAAAACAACTTTGTCCAAAGGCTACTCTCACATAAAAAACAGAGAGAAGCCATGCAATACGAACTGCGTCTATTCATATGGCATGGAAGGGACAGTGCTGTGCCATGATAGCGCGACGATATCACGCAGCTTACATCTGTAGTAAAACAAAACAAACAAAGGAAGTGGCAGCTGCGTCGTTTTTTTCTGGCATCGTATATACGCCATGTCCACGGTATGTATGCACAGGACATTGATTAGGCAAAGCACCGTGACAGCATAGCACGTGTGATGTCGCGCTCCTATGCTCGAAGACGTGGGTTAGACTCGAAAGCATGGCGGAGACACTTCGATGAGGGTGAAATACAAAGAACCCCCATGAACCTATATATATCTGACGCTATGATGAATGGGCGACGTGGCCTGGCTCATACCTCATGTTTATTCTATTCCACACTTCTTCCTCATCTACTTCTACAAACCATCGCTACCTTCATACGTCACATGATTCCCCCTCCCCCCGAAAGAATGTGCGAGCTATAAACTATGAAGCATGAACAAGTGGTGTCTCATCATAGTAAAAAATATCACAAAATAGAGTAGTTCCATGTAACACGGCAGTTTTATGCACTTGCACAAAAATATTCACAGGGAAAGCAGTCCAGTGAGATCTAGGAGACCTCAGGTGGGCGAGGTTGGCTGTTGCGTTCTGGAGAGCATAACCATGCATTCGACGTGGAAAATGATGATGACACAGCCTGGATAGTAGCGAAAAACGAACAAGGTTGGGAGTACTTGTAGCGTTGGAAGGTTGGATGTCTAATGCGTTGGATTCTGAGTCGTGGCGGCGACAGATGCATTGTATCTAGTATGCGTGCTTTTTGAGAGATGGTGACGGCTAAATGCCTGTGTGCTGGCAGCATGGAAGAAGTTGCTCCGCGTATTAATGGGTGTTTTCCGTGGTGTTGTCGTCTGTGTAACCGCTGGTGCAGAGAGCATCTGTGGCGATGTTTCTTCATCTGTAAACGTATTTTTTCTTGAAATAACCCTTGGATCAGACTTCTTAATTTTTTAAGTTGTTCAAGTTGTGAGCGTGCTTCCGTTGAAGTTTTCATTCGTCGTCTTCTTTTCTTGATTTGGTGATGGTGTCGAGAAAATTGCGGGTGGTCATTGTCGTTGAATAAGGAGACGCTGTCGGTAGTACCAGCATTATTTACGAGTGGGATGCAAGCATGATTTGTGTCAAGGAAAGCAGTAGATACATTTTCGTTTTTATCGGCGAGACTTGCATACAATGGTGACTCTGTACTGCTTCGACTTTCGGTTGTTCCGGTTCCTGAGGATGACATCACCGCAAACATGGCTTGACGTGGTTCCGATTCCGTATGTTTGTTTCTTTGCGGGAGAATTGAGCCAAGAGTTCCTGAAGTACAACCGCTTTCGGAATGGCAGTGGCTTGACAAGTTATTTGGCCGATATTTCAGGTGGTCTGTTGTGTATGCGGCGATATCTTGAGGGGTGCGATGAGAGTAACGAGCACCAGACGAGCTACTTGGCTCATAACCAGGTGGTGGCTTACGTAGGCAAGATGAAGAGTCAAGTACATTGGGTGCTTGAATATTGTCTTGATTTGTGTATTGCATGGAAGAGGTTAGCGTTGGCGATATTTGTGCAGATGCGAAACCAGGTGGAAGATTGGGCCTTGCAGAAAAACTGCTGGGATGTCTTTCTATGAGCAGATGACTGACTTCGCCTGACGGGAATTGTAAACTTCTGCTCTGTGCTCGAATGCATGAAGGCTGCGTATGACTGTGATTACTGAATTTGAATGCATCGATTTGGCTGGTTGTAACCGAATCTTGATTATAGTCTTGAAACCAGATGATCATTTCTTCTTTTATCTTTTGCCAAGACTCATCGTTCTCGAAGATGTGGGTGAGGTAAAACTTGAATGCCTCACCTGAGATGTAATCAGTGAAATTTATGATCATCTCCCGTTCCGACCATGATGCAGCGGCGGCGTGGACCTCGAATAGGTTGAACCAGTCCTGTACGGGTCCGTCGTCCGCTGATCCGGTGTACTTGGAGATGTCGAGGTCAGCCGATGGTTCTGTCATGGTGCCGGTCGTTGTCCTTCTAGGCGATGATTCGGTAGTCAATGTATGGTCAAGGTGTCTTCTGGGGAACTGCGTCGATGATGAGTGACTGATGAAGGGGCAGGCAGGTCTCCATCCTGTCGACTCGTCTGACGCTATGATGAATGGGCGACGTGGCCTGGCTCATACCCCATGTTTATTCTATTCTGCACTTTTTCCTCATCTACTTCTACAAACCATCGCTACCTTCATACGTCACACACACACACACACACACACACACACACACACACACACACACACACACACACACACACACACACACACACACACACACACACACACATATATATATATATATATATATTTGAACGAGGGTCTCGTACTGGCAGACTTGGTGTGTTTAGGTTGTATAAGAGGGACAATTAATCAGCTGCCCGCTCATAATAAGTTCACGTGCTACGTGACACCAAACATGCGAATAAGAGTGTCTTCACACTCGTTGTTTGGCTTATAGATGGCGCTGACTGTCACTCCTACTTCTAAATTCACATATAAACCCCAAAAAGTGGATGGAGGGACGGCCGCTGTGATAGCTCAGTGGTTAGAGCATCGAACGCGTTATTCGAAGGTCGCAGGTTCGATTCCTGCTCACGGCTGGTTATTTTTTCATCCACTTTTCTTTCTTCTTTCTTCTTATTTACATTCCATTGGTTCTAATAACTTCCCCTGTACATTCCTTGATTCCTTGGCATTACTGTCTGTTATATCTCATTAATATTGTGTTAAAACACGGAAATACGAGCCCTTAGGTATATATATATATATATATATATATATATATATATATATATATATATATATATATATATATGCGCATTAGAGAACCCCAAGAAGTCACAAGTACTTCTGATGCCCACACTACAGCGTGCCTCAAAATGAAACCTTGTTTGGCACATAAAAGCCTCAAATAGACACATTTATTTTAACCTTTTAAATGCCGCACTATGAAGCAGTAGGAAAAAACTAAAATTTATGTTGATAATTTGCATTGGCCTTCTAAATTAACTATGATCAAAAATACAGCCACATTCACAATGACTAAGCATGTTTTTTTGCATGTTCCATTTTTGGAACATTCGCATTTCCCATATGCAAAACACACATTTTCTCTGGAACAACTTTTATTGACTTTTTAGTCGGGTTTCCTTATTCAGGATAACTGAAGGATATTAATTAGCGTCATACGATGTCTCTGAAAAGTATAAATATTTATAACAACACTTTCTGAAAATTTCTTCTTTCATACTACTGGCTCTACTACAGTGAGCAAATAACAAACCGTGGTAAGCGGCAAAGCCTTTCTTGTGCAGCCGCTTTTTGCACTGCTGGCACTGATTCGTTGTATTCTTCTTGCATTCCGCGCACCTTCCCCGAGTCGTTGAGATGATGTAGTGGCCATCAGTTTTTCTGTCCTCATGTCTCGGATGAACCCGGGGTCCAGGTCTTACAGTGCGTTTCTGCTTGAGCTGCAGCAAGGACATGGTGACGTCCCGCCGAAAGGCGATGTGCGTCATGGCGACATCACTACCCTTATGAAGCTCACAGTGGAGGAGCCATCCTGCGACGACAGCCATGTTCAAACCATTGCTGGAAAGGTTCCACCACCATTTCTTGCTCCTCAGTCTCGGTGGATAGCTTCCGAGGAGGTGGTTCATCACATCTACTCCGCTCCTGTCCTCATTGTATTTTCTGATCAATTATGGTTGAAGAATGTCCACCTTTTTGTTTGAGCGTCGTGAGGAGCGTTTCGCACTTCCAACAGGCTCGTGGCTGAGGTGGTTAGAAGAAACTGTGACGACTGCATTGTCATTCCACCTGCATGCGCAGACTGCCCCATCACACTTGTAGTGGAAAGATCCTCTTTCTTCCTTTTCGATGTTTTTCAAGCTCTTCAGTGGACAACCACCAGTTCTTGCATCTCGCACAGCCCCTGTCGCTCGAATCTCCTTGTCAGCCAGTTTCGTCAAGAGGCCGTGAGAAGTGAAGAAGTTGTCAAGTTAGACTTCATGATGTTCAGGCGCTTCCAGGACCGATACCATATTGAACAACCCTGGTCCCGAGAGGTCTTGTCGTCCTTCTCGTTCTTCTCAGAATATATTTCCATCGCATAGGGGTGCCCCTTCGAAGAGCACATCATCCATATTTTGTACCCAAATTGAAATGGTTTACCGCGAATGAACATTTTGCACGAGTGGTGACCATAATAGGGCACCATTGACTCGTCGATGCTGAGCCTTTCTTTGAACACTCCAAACTGGCGGAAACATTTGGAGATTTCATCGTAAAACGGCTGAAGTTTGCCCATTTTTTTCGCCTGCTTTCAACTGAGTGTTGTCAACAACATGAAAGAACCTTTTCAGCTGCCGGAACCTATTGCGGGCCATCACTGTCGCGACTATAGGCACACAAAGATCTTCTGCAGTGCTCCAATACGAGTCCTCAGATGGAACGGAGTGGTACGAGCTGAAAAGTAAAATGCCGAAAAACTGACCTATGTCCGCTCCTGTGACGTCCACCTCCCTCTTTTGGAGTGCGTATCTTGCAGTTAGTTCAGCCAGTGAACCAAGATACTTCGAAGAAATAAATTTGCTGAACAGCATAAATGGGGTCAGGTTTGCAAGATCCGGAAATGCCTCTAGCAATAACGGAGGACTCTCACTGGGAAGTGTTTTGTCAAACGTGGCATGGTCACCCCCTACTGGTGTATGGGAGTGCTTTGGAGTATTTGTTTTCCGAGCGTTCGTTGAAGCTTTGCGTCCTTTTCCAGCAGTGAATTGCCGCCCCGCTGGTTTCTTTCATCGTGGCTCAGGACTCGAACATGCAGAAGGCGAATCAACGTCTTCATCCCTGCACTGCATAACTTCAGCGTGCCCACAAACATAATCAGGAACAACTTCAGAAAAGTCGTTTTCGTTCACGTGCTCCTCGTCAGTAATATTGCCATCTTCAACAGGCGGCAATTGGCATACAGACGCACCTTCGCGTTCGTCATTGGGAAGGCTGAACAAAAGGTCAATTGCTGCCTCCAAAGTCAGGAAGCGTTGTGCCATAACCTACAACGAAAGTTATTGCGGTGTAAAGCACAGTACTACAAAAATAAAACCAGCCGCAAGGTAGTTTTCTACTTACATTCACAGGGATTGATGCAGCTAGGCACTGTAGTTCAATGCTGCTCTTTCCACGTGTCTGGCAGACTCAAAATGACGCCCAGGAAAGCTTATGTTCAAGTTTCTGCCAAGCGCCGCCCAGCGGGCGCCATCGACAAGGCAAAAAAAGAAAAAGAACAAGGCGAAACGCTCGCGCTCGTCTACGCTGCGTTTGACACTGTGAAACGCCAATGTTCCAAAAAAGGAACATCCGCACAAAGCTCTCAAGCTGAAAACTAGATTGTCTTTGTTATTTTTTATTGTGTTGCCGCGTAATCCCGAATTATTTGCCGATATTTTAGTTCTGCTTTGCTCACTGCAACATTACTTTTTTCTGCGGAATAATGCAACAAACATCTGGTGGTCAAGGAGCGCAAATAATGCCTGTTTTTTAAAATTTATCTAATGATTATCCCCAGGTCCATAATAGAAATTAAAACTGCAATGTTTTTCACAAGCATCAATGAGTATGCGTAAACATAAAATTTTAATATGCGATATATTGGAGAGGAAATAAAAAATTAGGTTTCGTATGTTCCAATTTTGGAACATTGGCAAGTAAAAGGTTAAGCCTACACAAGCACGCTGAAGAACTGAAACTGTGCGTAGGGCGAAATAAATGACGAGTGAAAATCGAAAACTTTCGATACCTCTCTAGCAAGGCGTAAATTCCAACGCTGCTGACCCAAAGGTCACGAGATCGATCCCAGCTGCGGCGATTGCATTTCGATGGAGGCGAAGTGCTCGAGGTCCGTGCACTGCGCAATATCAGTGCACGTTAAAAACGCCAGAGGTTACAAATTTTCGGAACCATCAAGCGTCCTTCATAATCATATCGTAGTGTTGGCATGTGCAACCCTATATATTATTATCTGTTCTCATAACTAAACTTTTGAGCTTCGTATAGTAGTTGCCCCGCCGCGGTGGTCAAGTGGCTAAGGTACTCGGCTGCTAACCCACAGGTCCTGGGATCTAAACCCAGCTGCGGCGGCTGCATTTTCGATTGAGGCAAAAATGCTGTAGGCTCGTGTGCTCAGATTTGGGTACATGGTAGACAATCCCAGGTGGTCGAAATTTCCGGAGCCCTCCACTACGGTGTCTCTCATAATCATATGGTGGTATTAGGACGTTAAACCCCACGTATCAATCAATCAATCGAGCTTCGTACAGTTCTCGCCCAGACACCGAACTCAAGTATTGTGCACCCGATCTGGCTGATCAGGTCTGTAGCCAGAGGGTGGGAAAAGTGCCCAATCATCCCCCCCTCCCCACAATACTAATCGAATGATGGGCGGTGTTTTGCCGAGAATAATCAATGAAAATAAGTGTTTTTAAGGCCTCCAATCGGTACCCTCTCCTCACCCCTCCTCTTGCAAGATCTTCTGGCTACGGGACTGTGGTCATTACTGTATCAATAATTGTTGTGTCCCGAACCACCCCTGGATTTCGAGCGAGCATTTAAGCGGTACACAATGCATCGGTGGTCGACCGGTTGAAAACGACTCCGGTCATTAGGACTTCTCCTCTTCCTCCTCTTCCATCACTCGCTCGACACAACGATCCGCCGCTCGCTTACCCACCGGAGTTTGCCTGCCGCCCCCGCCTGAGCAGGAATAAACAAGTTTTAGCTGTTCGAGGTTATCTATGCTTTTTCACTACAGGTCCAGAAGCACGTGTATGGGACGACGACAACCCCAGACTGAACATTGGCGAGGAGGAAGTGGATTTGTATCTGCACTACACAACGCTTTTGGCAAGCATGTCATGGCTACGCACGGGCTCCAGAATCGTCTACCCGAATTCAACGGCTCGTCATAGTCATCATGGTTTGGAAGCCTACAATTTTACTTTGAGGCTAACAACATCACTGATGCAGCAATGTAAGAGAGCCCACCTGTTAACGCTGTATGGGGAGCAGACATATGACACAGTCTGTGCCCTGATTCATCCACGCACTCCAGCAACTGTCGACTATGACGACATCATAGCTGCGCTACAAAAGTACTATGATCCAAGGCCATAGGAAGTCTACAGCGGAGCCCGCTTCCAACATCGAGACCAACTGGAAGGCGAAAAAGTGAGCGATTACGTGGCAGCTCTTGAAAAACTCACTGAACGACTTCAATTTCTGGGCGCCAACCTCAGTAACTTCTGCTACTGCGCAGGAGAAAGGACAGACTACCACGCCTGCTAACATCACTATGCTCCCCTTGGACGTTCTGTTGCGGGACCGTTTTGTGTGCGGACTGCGTGACGATGGCCTAAAACAATGCCTGTTCGCAGAGACCGGTCTCACATTCTCCAAAGCGTACATCGCCCAGCGAGCAGAGAGCGCCGGTCACCAGCAGAAGGATATCCGACAGAACATCAAGCCAGTGCACCACACCAGTCAGCAAACAGGTTATTATGCTACCACAGCCAACTCAAGGAAAAAAAACACAACGCTGTTGGTGATGCGACGACATGCACGATCCCCAGGTATGTCGATTCAAGACAACTACGTGCAATTTTTGCCAAAAACAAGGACACATCGAAAATGCATGCATAACCAAGTGCAAACAGCCCAGGCCGAAGGGTTCAGCTCAACGTAACCGCAATTTCGACGCTCCAGAGGGCCAGACACAAGATAGCACAGCCAGAATATCACTAATGTCAGCGGCTCTATACGACTTAAATGCCGTTGCGAATCTCGGCACGAGACCGAAGATAATGACAGAAATCGTAGTACACCATCGCCCCATCAAGTTTGAGGTGGATTCGGGAGCAGCATCCAGGCTCATTAGTGAGGCCACTTTTCGAGCTACTTGGAGTGAGAACGAGCCAACTCTCCAGCAAGACGACAAGCAGGTGACAACGTGGTCAGGACATTCCCTTCCACTACTGGGTTGTGCCAACGTAGAGGTCTACTACAACGGCCAGACCCACCATCTGCCATTGCTAGTTGTCTACAGCTCCAGATCAAGCCTTTTAGCCCGAAATTGGTTCACCCCCCATACAGTGGTTGTTGGCAGAGTTAACCATGCATCCAGCTATCCTTCAGTAGAGCAGCTCCAAGAGAAGTACAAGGTGTTTTTTTTTTTCGAAGATATACCCGGAAGCAACGAACCTCCAGTCACACTTGAGCTGCGAGAAGATGCAACAGCTCCGGATCAAGCCTTTTAGGCCGAAATAGGTTCACCCCCATACAGTGGTTGTTGGCGGAGTTAACCATGCATCCAGCTATCCATCAGTAGAGCAGCTCCAAGAGAAGTACAAGGCGGTTTTTCTGAAGAAATACCGGGAAGCAACGGGCCTTCAGTCACTGGAGCTGCGAGAAAATGCATCACCGAAATTTTTGATAGCTAGGTTGGTACCTTTTGCTCTACGAACGTCAGTCGAGAATGAGCTTGACCGATTACAGGAGCAAGGGATAATCGAACTGACGCAACATTTAAGTGAGGGATATCCGGAGTTTGCTTAGGGCATGAGAAGAAACCTAATCGAGTGGTTAAAAGGCGCAGAAGCCTACAAGAGTAGAGACAAGGTTATTGAAACCATCTGTCTAGAGCCGTTTCACGGAAACATACCTCAGAACAAGAGGCTGTGGGTGTAAGACAGCGAGAATGTAAACACTGTGGAAAAAGCGGCCGAGTTAGCCGAAGGATACACAATGCGCAGAAAACTGAGCGTCCAGTACGGAGGGCCGGACGAATGAAAGGGGTCACGAAAAGAGTTTACATTCAGGAAAGGCTTGCAGGCCAAAAAATTAAGCGGTCCTGAGGTGGAAACAAGTACGCCAGAAAATAAGGGAGAAAGCTCGAACAGTGGGACATCTCAGCAGTGACAAAGGAAGGAGTTCGAGGCTTTCAAACCTATTAGACCCTATAATTATCACACCGGCCATGTCGCAGTAAACTGCAGAAAGCCTAAGGTAGCTTTATCCTACATAAATGAAAGTGACAAAAATATAGAGCTTTTACACCCCTATCTTCATGACTTGGAGGTTAACGGTAAACCTCGGGGACAGCGGCACCACCATGTACATTGTCCACCCTTCTTACATTACTGTAGATGACTTCAAGGGAGAAGTGGCATGGATCAAACAGGTTGTAGAGGAAAACAGCGTCCGTCTTTCTATGATGAAAGTAACGATTTCTGGGCCGATCGGAAAGCTTGTGACAGAGGCAGCTGTCTCAACATCACTGTCGTTGCAGAACCCGTACATATTTTCAAACCGGTCAGACAGGATACTGCACGACGAAGGTCAGCAACTTGGAGAAGGAACTGTTCAAGTGCTGACTCGTGCCAAAGCATCTGAACTCGCGTTTATCACATCGGAAAAAATCCTAATAGCAACAGACACGGGCGTAGGTCACCGCTCAGGGGCACAGAGAGAACCTGCAGCTAATCAGCAAAATGAAGTTTCATCAACAAAACTAGATCATAACCTAGATGGAAAGCCAGCTGATTGGCAACATGAGGCATTATTAGCAGAGCTAGATGGGGATCTAGAGAGAAAGCCAGCCGACACACTCACAAGCGAAAAGGGGTCAGTATAGTCGCCGGCGTCGAAGAACTTTGACCGGCTAGTGCAGGTAAACAGACAATCGCTGGCCGCTGAGCAAGATTAACTAAACTGCAGTATATCGCTAAAAAAGGGATTGCTAGGGGCAACGTGACGTTGCATAAGAAAAGAGGCTTGTTGTATTGGCATTACAGGGATAAGGGAGAAAGGGTTCTAGATTAGTTGGTCATTCCTAGAAAATACAGAGAGTCTTTTGAACCTCTGCCACGGAAACAGCTGGTCTGGTCACCTAGGAGAGAGATTGATAATGGAATACTATTCGTCGGGGCGGTTCAAAGATGTAAAGGAATTCGTAAGATCATGTGACACGTGCCAGCACTTGGGTAAGCTCGGGGAAAAGTGGAAAGCTCCGCTGAAATCGATACCCATAATATCAGAACCATTCTGACGTATGGTAATCGACACGGTGGGTCCCCTGCCGACAACTAAGTCTGGTTATAGGTATTTTCACCATGCTGTGCCCAGCCACGAAGTTTCCAGAAGCAATCCCTCTGAAGGAGCTCTCTTCCACAGAAATAGTAGACGCACTTCTGTCAGTCTTCACAAGAGTCGGCTTTCCGACAGAAATACAGGCTGATCAAGGGTCAGTTTTCACAAGCTCATTGACTGCAATGTTTCTGCAGAAGTTCGAGATAAAACTGATACATAGCTTCGTATACCATCCTCAATCAAACAGCGCCGATAGATGACATTCAGTGTTGAAGCGAGTGTTGCGCGCACTCTGTTATGAGTATAAGGAAGACTGGGAAAGCTGTCTTCCAGTTACTTTGTTTGCCTTGCATACGGCCCCTAATAAGGCCATGGGGTTCTCGACAGCAGGGTTAGTGTATGGCAGGACGCTGCACTCCCTACTTAGGATGCTTAGAGAAATGTGGGAAGAAAATGGGAAGAGTCAAACAGTGGTCGAATACATGATGAAGTTGCTAGAGTGACTAAGTACGACACAAGGGCTGGTAGAAAAGATCATGGAAAGAGCTCAAAAGACGGCCAAGCATTACTATGACAAAAATGTGAGACAGCAAACTTATAACATCGAAATCAAGTAATGATTTTAAAACCGTCGCAAAAAAAAAACAAAATGGAAGTTCATTGGGACGGGCCTGTCAGGGTGATGCATAGGTTTTCTGACACAAACTACGTGTTGAAAGTGCCAGGTCGAAGAAAGGAGGTGAAAATCTACCATTGTAACCTTATGAAGCCCTACATAGAACGTCAGGGAGTTGTGAACCTCACTCTACAACAGCCCGAAGAAATTCAATCTGAGCTCGACAAATGCACGAGAACTTCAGACTCAATTAGCCTGGAAGAAGTTGTAGCTTCCTTTATAAACGGTAAAACTCTTGAGGCTGAACAAGTAGAGGAACTAAAAGAACTTCTGAAGCAGTACATCGACAGGTTCATTCGTCGGCCGGGTAGGACAGAGTTGATAACTCATAAAATAGAATTGACATCGGCCGAACCTGTAAGATCCAAGCCATACCGAATGTCTCCAAGGCAGAAAAAGATTTTGGATGCCCAAATACGGCGCATGTTAGAGTTTGGAACTGCTAAAAGTGACTACACGTCTCCACCAATACTTGTGGAGACGTGTATTATGGAAGACCATAATAAAAACCCCCGTCCATGTGTAAACTACAGAAAATTCAATACTATCACTAGAAATCAGTTGTACCAAATATTGAGGAACGAATCGAAAGGGTCAGTGCAGTGAAGTACATTTCCACGCTAGACCTAGTAAGAAGATACTGGCAGGTTCCTCTCAGAAAGTGCCAGCCGCTACGCCGCATTCATTTCATCTTTTGGCACCTTTAGACCCTTGGTTCTTAGCTTCTGGTTAAAAAAACGCCTTTCAGTTTCTCTAAGTTAATGGACATCATACTGAAAGAACTGCAAGAGTTTGCACTCCCATACCTTGACGATGTTGCAATATTTTCTCACAGCTGGGAGGATCACCTTAAGCACCTAAAAAAGGTATTTTCGTGCTAGAAAGGGGCAGGTTTGACAATGAAAGCTGAGAAATGTAATTTTGGCTGCCCTCAAGTCACTTACCTAGGTCACGTTGTGGGGCAGGGAAGGAGACAGCTGGTGGAACTAAAAACAGACGCGATTGCCGGTTTTTCACGGCCATGTACCAAGACCAAAAATTGGTCATTCCTGGGACTTGTGGGGTACTACCAGTGGTAAATCCCCAATTTTTTTCAGCAAGCAAGTCCACTAACGGACGCCTTGAGAAAAGGGGAGCCCAATAGCGTGAAATGGGAAGAGGACAAAAGCCACATTTCAGGGTTTGAAAGCCTTACTCGTTTCCCGACCTGTGCTACATGCACCGGACTATGGTAAAGAACTTATAGTTCAGTGCGACGAGAGCGACAGGGGCATGGGCATTGTGCTTTGCCAGGTTCACGATGACCAAGAAGAGCACCCTCTTCTCTATGCCAGCTGCAAACTAACGGTCCAAAAAGAAGCCTACAGCGCTTCAGAAAAGGAATGTACCTGCTTGGTTTGGGCAGCCCAAAAGTTGTCATGTTACTTGTATGAAGCGAGGTTCATCTTTGAAACAGACCGCTGTCCCCTGACATGGCTCAATCAAATGTCACACAAAAATGGTCGCTTGCTCCGATGGAGCCTCACCCTCCAACAGTATAACTTCGAGGTTCGTTATAGAAAGGAAAATTGCACAGCAATGCGGATGGTCTGAGTAGACTCATCTGAAAGGAATCGTTTTAGGAAACGAAAGGCCATTTCATTTTTGCAGCTTTTGGCATTATATGACCAAAGCTGTTCATTTCGATTTTTTTTAATTTTTATGTCTTCCTCCACGAGTGTTGTACCTATGGCGGCACGGAATTCCGTCAAAATTTTAGTGTAGCGGGTTATCATTTGTTTGTCTTTCCTGAGAAACCTGGAGGATTAGAAAGCGAGTACAATGCACTTGACTGCGGCATGGTATTGTGCGTTGTTTTTTCGTTGTTGTCGATCATTGTGAGGTGGTTTGGGAGTTGGTTGCAAGTTTGCTGCTGAAGGCTCCTGGCCAGGCCATCCTTCTCGTCACCAGCCACTCTCTTCGTGCCTAGCGGTTGGGAGCGCTGGCCAGCCGAGATTTTCCTGGCGGCAAAAGAGCTGTTACGTTTGGCCCGGCAGTTCGTCTGGGCAGATGCCATTGTGCGTAAGCCAGTCTGCTAAGATGCTTTCTACACCATCGGCACCCAGTCAGCTAGATGCTGTCCTGTAGGTGTTCCAGGTATTGGTTGGGTTATAACAAAAGCTTCGCGAAACAACACTTTTGTTGAACGGGTTCGAACAGCGTGGGACAGCCCCACTGTGACAGTTCTTATGGAGTCAACCTCACGACTCGGCTGTCGTCGCCGACGCGAAATGATCACAAAAGCACCGACAGTCGGGAAGCGTGGGAAGGCGTTACAGTTCTCAGGGATTGAGCACCTGGCCTGCCGAGTTCGGGAAACTTCTGGGAAAACTGTAGCAAAATGCTGCCTTGGACCACTGCTGACATTCGTGTCAGCGGCCATCTCCCCGGAAAAGTTCAACTTTCCCCCTCCACCGGACTCTACCTCCTCGCCCTTCGACGTCTTCAAGACGTGTGCCAAGTGCGTCTTTGTGTGGTGCGCTCGTGCTACCATTGGACCTTTTCGCCCAACCGAGTGGTTCAATATCTGCACCCTTTCTGGTGGGTGGACCACTGAGACTTCGTCACCTCGTTTGTGGCGAGAGTGGTCACCGCCTTCTTCGGACCTCCGTGTAAGAAGACGGCAGGCTATAAAAGCTGAAGACATTTTGTAAACAATAACTGAATCTCTGTACAGTTCCATCTTTCAATTATCAAGTTAGTAAACCTTCGTTCTTTCTCTCTTAACGCGTCCCCTAACTGGCGAAGATCGGCTATGCGGACGACGACAGGGAGCCAGGTACCCTAAAGAAAACCCGCCATACCTACTATCAACCTCGAACACTTAACAGCCTGTGCCTTTTTTGTGTGCTACGTGTTTTTATGTTGCTTTTTATGCTTATGAAAGTAAAGCATTCAAGACTCATATTGGTTTCTGCCAATGTACTGATGTCGACTTATTATCCCCGTTACTTCTCGAGAGAGTGTGCGCAGCTCGTGGTTTCATTGATCGCACTGGTTCCTTCACATGTGATTATTTCTTTCACACCTACAATTGTTCATGCCAAAAGAATTGCATATGTTCATTACATTTCTGTGAATGATGTTGCTTCCAGGTCCGTGCTTCTTTTGTCAACGAGGTTGTGGCTGCGTGCTTGCTAATGCATAACACAGTGACAAATCTTAATAATTGACGACACAACGGCCAATTTTTTTCAAGAATTCCTTTCGCAAATGCTTTAACTTTCATGAGAAGTTTGAATTATTACAAGCCTTGGCAGTCTAACCACGCACCAACACTACTAAATTATTGCTGCACGCATCTGGTGGCAACCTTACAAGTGACCACTAGTAAAGTGTTGGCCATGGAGGCACTCCTTTGATATGACACCACAGCTGCTCAAAAAAGTTTTCGTGCAACTTGGGCACGAGCACAAGGCGACGTCGCAGTTTTTTTCAAGCATAAGCACTACTAAATATTTTTCCACTTCACGGCTGCCTGTTGGTCATGTTTTGGAGACCTACAGCCTTTCAAAGCTGTCACTTTGTTTACAGGGTGGTACCGCTTATAGGACAGATATTTGTGCTTCCAGCAACTTACCGTATAAGCAATCTATGCTGCATTGGTTTATTCAGTGAAAAAGTCAATATCATTTTTATATTGAAACCATATATTTAAATTAGTTTTTCGGTATCTTGTGAACGAGTCAGTGTGACACTGAACCTGGTCCACTAGACGTGATGAATTGGTTATGTAGCATCCATGATGCAACGGGCACCCAATTATTCACTATACTTCTCTAAAATGGTCATGCTGGCCTAACCAAGATACTCATGATAATAAGCACAACTCTGCATGTAAGGCTTTCAAGTAAAACTACAGCATTTCATAACCGATCAGCTCCTTTACTTGAGTTTTGTTCATACATGAGAATGTATGCTGCGAAATTCTGGCAGCTCTACAAGAAAGCAATACAGAGAATTTTCCTCGACACATCTGCACGTTTACCAAGGTGACAAAGCTGCAGTAATCGTCATGGCAGCCACAACCATTCTGTAACTTCTGAACAGCAGCACCATTTGGGGCCACTAATACCACACGTGAAAAAGTCGACACTACCAAGCTAGGGAAACCTCTCCGCTTACCGACCCTAATAATTCTAGCAACCCCAGTGTAATATGACCCAGTATTTCAGCACTTATGACAGGGCAATGCTAAACTATACACGCACTCACACTGCAGAGTGTGAAGTCTCTCTGGGGATGGTCCACTTCATTCTCCTTGATGAAACAGCAGCAAAGTACCCCGGTAACGCACTCCTGGCACAGGTTTTCATCTTCCCACAGAGCTTGGGGGTCCTTGGTCTCTACTTGAGACCCCTGCACCTTGTGGCTTTCTGCTTGAAGTAAATCTGCACAAGGTCGTAGATAAGGTCTTTAGAATTGTAAATCATGATATACAAATTCGCACAGCAGAAGAAAACGCTCTCATTTTTCAGACACATCAAGGCATCTTTTTTGAAGTTATGGCCCTGCATCTGCAACCTCTATTTCAGTTCTTTTTTTTTCTGAGGCTGCACTTGCCTTTGATGGAGCTAGCTCACTATGTATTTGTGCGTAAAAACAGCTCATCCACCACAACTCCAAAAACACTGGGAAGCAACATCAGCTGGATGCTTTGGACAGCTTCTTTAATGTAATGGCTTATGTTGACCTTGATGGTGCTACTACACTGAAAAATATGCATAAATTAATAATCGTTCAAGGGTTCGAGACCTAGCCAGAACGTGCAATTACATCCTGGTAGAAATAAGAAGACCGCGAATCGTAGCAGATGCTTTTCATATTTAGGTAGGGTTATATTTTAAAATTGCGTTTAAAGCTCCCAATAAACAGCGAATCAGGAAGCCTAGCAGAAGAGGCTTGATGCCATGCTATTGAGTCATTTTGCTTGCTGTACATGGTTTTATGCTTTTCTGTGCACCACAATTAGTGCTCGATATTATGTTATTACCTATCCCCTCTCTATTTTGTGCTGCTTACAAGACAAAGCAATTGATGCTGAGAACTTTGCCTTCGTGACTAGTGTGACATATCAAGACGCGACACATGCTTTCTGAATGCATGCACGTGCCTTATTGCAAGCATGTGCACTGAACTGTAGTGCCCGAACATGTACTGCTGTCGTGCTCACTGCCAACTCTTTGTAGCCTGTTGTGTGTAAAAACCTTCAGAGTGGCTACATACTCCAAAATATGAAAATGTTTCATGGTGCATTCAGTTATTTTCCATGATTTGACACTGATCATTTGACTTTCCACTGAACTAAAGCAAACATGTACCACAAAAATGGTTGTCAGTGCCTTTAATTGTTTTTTTTTTCAACCATGTAAATATAAAAAATGAGATGTCCTCTATGACTTTTTCTTTCGTATCAAACAAAATTGAGTCTCATATATCACAAGGTTGTCTGCATAAGCTGTGAAACTGGGAACTCTATGCTGAAAAACACACACTCAGCTCGACACAAATATTTTAAGTGAACCTAGTTTTGCGTTGACTATACTTGGCGATTTCTCCCCTTTTAGCCTTGCTCAATACATGTTTTTCATTCCACTACTAAGACCAGTGACTTCCAAGCCCATGCAATGCTGCATGAAAATGGAATGCAAGATTGCCCAATTCAAAGCTAACAAAATACATTCAGCCCCACATCATTGAAGCGTTTCTCATGCAAGTGGCATAATGACTGAATCTGCAAAACATATCTTACTTGCAACAACGACAAGCACCAACTCTTAAACACTGATGCATTCTGCCAGCTTCAGATTATGGGGGATCATTTGTAAAAACCAATAGAAAATCTATGAATCACGTGGCGTGACAGGTGGTGTACACCCCTCTAGATGCGCACACACACAAACACTTAAGGAAAAAGGAACTGACTCACACAGTCAAGATGAATGAGATTAAGTGTTTCAGAGAGACGAGTAGGCTGACAAAGGTAGGATATGCTAATGATGCTTTTTTGGCCACTGAGTGATGACATGAGTTTAAAAGGGCAGAAGCTGTTCATTCCCACATAATAAATAGGCCACAATGTTGGAATGAAAGAAAAATCTGTCCACATACTTTTACCATGCTTTTGCAGACGTGCAAGTGCAGACAGCCTGTAATATCAGGTATATTATTTCTTGTGCATTATTCAAGCACATCACCTACTGCATTCCTGTCTGCCATGACATGTTTTCATAATACGTTAGCTCTACAGTCAACAAAGGTTTAAGAGCATTTATAATTTATCAAAAATCAACATACAATGCCGGGTACACAAACCATTAGCCTAAAAAAATGGGCATATAGCAATATCTGCACCACAACTATTCTAAGTGTTGATGATGATGATGTGTGGTGCTTTGTGGCGCAAGGGCCAATTGATGGCCAAAGAGCGCCATTTCGATGAGTAGAGATGGGACAATGAGAGAGAGAGAGAGAAATAACTTTAATTAAGGTCCTGAAGGGGACTGGGCACCCCTTACGGGGGCCAGCCCGGTGGCTCCACCCATGTGGGGACTGGGAGTCGGAGCTCGCCAGCCACCTTTTGGGCCTTCTGGACGGCCTGGTGTTGAAGGGCCCTGTCGGGGCTCCTGAGGTGGTTGAACCAGTCGTCTTCGGTGGCAGGGGACCCGAAGCTAGCGTTTAGCACGGGACACTGCCACAGCATGTGATTTAAATCGCACCTTAAATTTTGGCATTTGGGGCATTCTGGCCTTATATCTGGTAGGTATATGCTGTAGATATAGGGGCTGGGGTAACTGTGCGTTTGCAGCAGTCGAAGCGTTAATTGTTGTGCTTTATTGAGTGCTGAGTGAGGTGAGGGGAATTCCTTTCTAAATAACTTATAGTGCGAGCAAATTTCATGATATGATAGGAGTGGCTCCCGGTGCGTGTCGGTGTCCCCGGCCAGTGAGCCGGACCGCGACCCCCCGTGGCACGTAAGATCACGCGCGAGGTTATGGGCCAGCTCATTACCGTTGGGGACCCCTGGTTGAACGTTGATCCCTTCATGACCAGGGAACCAGTGGATATGCTTATCTACAGTTATCTGAACAGATGCTAGAACTCTTAATGCCGCCTGGCAAAGTGTACCGCGGCGGTATGCCAGTGCAGCGGGTTTAGAGTCGGTAAATATTGTGTCGCGCTGAGGGAGTGCTAGAGCGAGGGCAATGGCCACTTGTTCGGCCTCGCAGGCTTTCCGAGTTTTTACGGTAAGAGCATTAAGAGCTTTTCCGTCTGGGGCAACCGCCACAGCTGCAAAGTAGGGTTTGTCCACGTATTTAGCGGCGTCTACGAAAACCACGTCTGTCGCGTGTAGGTTGGCTGCTTTTAGTAAGGATTGAGCTCGTGCCCGTCTTCGAGCCTGATTGTGCACCGGGTGCATGTTCCTGGGGAAGGGTAGCACTGTGATTTTAGCGTGAAGGTGTTGCGGTAATGGTTCTGCTTCGTTGACTTGAGTTGGGATAGGAAGACCTATGTGTGAGAGGAGTTCCTGACCCGCAGCTGTCGAAGACAGGCGCATGAGTTGGGACATTCTTTGTGCTTCGATGATTTCTTGGAACGTGTTATGTACCCCAAGGGATAGCAGGCGCTGCGTGCTTGTGGACATGGGTAGACCAAGTACTCGTTTTGTGCATTTTCGGATGAGGTTGTCTACTTTAGTTTCATCGCCTTTGCTCCACGGGTGAGCGCAGGCAACGTAGTGAACGTGGCACATTAAGAACGCATGAAAGATGCGTAGTAAGCTTTCTTCTGTGAGTCCTGCGTGTCTATTAGCGACGCGTCGGAGGAGGTGCATGACTGCCTCAGCTTTTTTGGTGAGATGTGTAATGGTTAAGTCGTTTTTGCCATTCTCCTGTAGGGTAACGCCCAGAATTCGAACCGACGACACTATCGGGATAACCGAGCCATCCATTGTGGAGAGGTGTATGGTAGGTTCGGCTTTGGTGCGGCCTTACTGTGGTGGCAGAAGCAGCAACTCGGACTTAGATGCCGATAGTCTGAGGCCCGTGGGCTTTAAAAATGTTTGTACTGCAGTGACTGCTTCCTGAAGGCTCGCTTCGATTTGTCCATCGCTCCCTCCAGTACACCAAATAGTAATATCGTCGGCGTAGAGCGCGTGTTCTACGCCTTCGATGTGTCTCAGCTTTTGCGAAAGTTGCCTGAGGGCTAAATTGAAAAGAAACGGTGAGAGCACCGACCCTTGCGGGGTGCCGCGCGGGCCTAGGTTGTAGGCGTGTGACTTGAGATCCCCAACTTTAAGTGTGGCCGTTCTGGCTCTTAGGAAAGAGCGGACGTATTCGTAGAAACGGCGGCCTAAGCCTGCCTCCTGAATCTCGTGTAGTATATGAGCGTGGCTTATGGTATCAAAAGCTTTCTCTAAGTCAAGAGCTAGGATTGCTCGGAGGTCTTTGCTCCTTACTCTAAGTAACGTCTCCTGCAGCATGAGAAGTACGTCCTGCGTGGCCATAGCCGGCCTGAACCCTACTTGATTGAATGGGAAGAGGTGTTTTCGCTCTGAATATTTTGTGACTCGACGGAGAATGACGTGCTCCATGACCTTACCCACACAGGATGTGAGGGAGATGGGTCGTAGAGAGTCGAGTTCCAGGGGTTTGTTCGGCTTGGGAATGAGTATGACGGTCGCGGCCTTCCATTCTGGTGGTACGCTCCCTTGCTCCCAAACCTCATTCATGTGGGTGGCTAGTGATTCAATGTCATGGTCAGCCAGGTTGCGGAGTAGCTTGTTAGT
Organism: Rhipicephalus annulatus; assembly: GCA_013436015.1. Classification (NCBI taxonomy): domain Eukaryota; kingdom Metazoa; phylum Arthropoda; class Arachnida; order Ixodida; family Ixodidae; genus Rhipicephalus; species Rhipicephalus annulatus. The sequence goes on along the minus strand of WOVY01009818.1, from coordinate 225,619 downwards.
GACTCCGTCAGGACCCGGGGCTGATTTAGTATTGAGCTCCGCTATAACCGCGCGTACTTCAGCGCTAGTTATAGCCTGCTCAAATGGGTCGTCTGTGGCCCCCGCGTAAGGTGGATAGTCTTCATGTGAGGTAGGTTCTGTGCATAGATACCGGGCTGCTGTAGCATCTAAAATCTGTGCGTCGGTAAGTTGCTGTCCTCGCGCTTTGTGTAACAGTCTATCTAGAGTTAGTCGTTGTTCTGACTTGGTGGGCTTGTCGCCGAGCAGATGCCTGAGAAGGTCCCATTTTAGACCCTTTCTCATGCGTGCATCAAGCGAATTACACACCTCATTCCACTGATTGCGAGCTAGTGTGTGACTGTACTCTTCAATTTGTCGGTTGAGCAATGCAATTCTTTTTCGTAGCCTACGATTGAGTTTATGCATTCTCCATCTTTCTTGAAGACTTTTGTGAGCCTCCAGGAGATGTGCGAGGTGGCTGTCCATGTGGTCTATGTTGCGTGTTGTAGAAATATTTTTGGTAGCTTGTTTTACGCCCCGCTGTAGTCTCGCAAAGAGTTCAGAGAGTGAAGAGTAATGGTTGGTGTCTTGTTTGCGTATTTGTCTAAAGAAGTTCCAGTCTACTACTTTAAAGTCTCTGGGCTCGAGGCTGCCTATATTGACTGTTGTGCTACAGATAAAGTGATCGCTACCGAGGTTAGCTTGCAGATTAACCCATGTGGGGTTCGAAACGTTGCGTACTAGGGTCAGGTCAGGGGATGAGTCTCGTGACACTGAATTACCTATGTGTGTGGGGGTAGAGAGGTTGTTAAGTAACATGAGATTGTGTTGAGTGATGTGTGTTTGTAAGTGGCGTCCTTTCTGTGTTGTGCGATTGTAACCCCATTCTACATGGGGGGCGTTGAAGTCCCCCGCGATGATGAGGGGATGGTTGCCTGCTATCTGTGTCGCTTTAGTTAGTAGTGTGGTGAATGTTTCTGTGCTGTGTGAAGGTGAACTGTACACGTTAAGGATAAATACCGATTGCTTAATGTGAGCGTTGGGGATAATCTCTATCATCTGATGCTCTATTTTGAGGTCTGGGCGTACTGCATGTGTCGTGTAAGCATAAGGCTTAGCCACACAAGTGGCTATTCCTCGAGCTTTGTTCCCACAGACGGCCTCGACTCTGTATCCGCGAAGAGCGAATCGGTCGATACGCGTTTCCTGCAGGAGAATGACGGCCGGTCGTTGGGTCATAGAGCCAATGAATTGTTGTAACGTTTCTCTCCGCGTACGGAGGGTACTTGCGTTCCATTGCCAAATTGTGAATGATTGTGACGACGCCATTTTAAGGTCTAGGTATTAGCCCAGCGCGCTTACTGCGTGCCAGGTCCTCCTCCAACACCTTAGTCCTCGCGTCTATTTGTGCTGGCCATGCAGCCAACTCGATAAGTTGTTTCTGCATGCTCTCTAGTTTAGCGTTGAAAGCGCTATACTCGGCCGTGGTCTCTGCGCGGTACTGCTCTAGTATCGCGTATATATTGGCTGTAAACCGGTCAAAATCGGATTGCTCTTCGGCCTGGAGCGTCGGGCCTGCCCGTTTCTTAGCGCCGCGTATCGAGACGGGGCCGCTGATAATGCTACCCTCGCGCGATTCGGGGGCCTGTTGTTTTGCTAGCTCTTGTTTAAGCGATTGGATTTCTTTAGCCTGCTCCGCATACATGCGTTTTAACTGTGCTAGTTCTGGGTCAGGTTGCTGTGGCGAGTGTCCCTGACGCTGCGCTGCGTGGGCCTCACCTTTGCATGCCACCTTGTCGGCCCAGGTAGGCTGGTCAGTGGGAGTTGGATTTCGTGGGCCTAGAGGAGGTCCTTGCGGTTTGGGGGTCTTGGCAGGAACCGGGCTGGTTGCTGGGGTGGGTGTTTGCTGCTGGGCTTTCTTTCGTCGGCGACGGCGCTGACGACGACGGCGCACCAGGTAAGGCAGCTGGTAGCGATGTCGGCATTCGCGGTCGCCCGTTCGGTGTGCTTCACCGCATAAGGCACACACTGGTTGGTTGCACACGTGTGGGTTGTCCGTTGGTAAGTGACCGCAGTGGTCGCAGACCTTGGTTGAAGGAGTGGGGCACACGTCTTGGCGATGGCCCACTTGGCCGCAGGTACGGCAGGTGTCTATTTGGCGCTTGTACAACGTGCAGCGGTAGATGACCTGGCCGCAGAAGACGTAGTTAGGCACTTTGAGCCCGTAGGCTTGAATTGCGCGGTTGGATTAGCATGCGGTTGAGTGCGGCGTCGTCAAAGTCAGTGTCGACGCCGCGAATCACGCCTCGGCTCGTGATACCGGCAGGTGAGAGGTAGGCCGTGACCGGGTGTCTCTGGTCGGTGAGGATGATCTCTGTTACTCGGCTGTACGCTGCTGCATTAGTAGCGCTGGGCGTACTGACGACAAAAATGTTCTGCATCGAGTTGGGACAAATAATGTCCTCCTCCGTTACCGACGGCGCTAGCTGAGCTGCCATGGTTAGTGCGGCGAGAATCCTGTGCGGGCTGCAGGCTTGCACGTTGAGGCCGCCTCCCGGTCGCACGATGACTCGATTGTGACTACGTGGCATCGCCGGCAGTCGGCTCGCGGCTGCGACGCGTCGTAGAGTGGCGTTGGGCGTCGCTGTCGCGCCTTGTTGCGTTCCAGGCTGGCGGGCTGCGAGTGACTTCGCTCGCGATTCTTGCCGTCTTTTTAGAACGGAGAACCATCCGTTTCCTTGTAATTCCTCAGGGGTGACGTCGTCCCCCTCCATGGCAATCTGCTGCGGCATTTCGCAGCTGGCGTGCGAGCGCCGTAGGCGGGGAGGCAGGCCTAACCTCGCCTAGGCTTAGCTCGCTGGTGCAGCGAAAAGGCCTCTAAAATGATGAAAAACGAGCCCACCTTGGTGAACCAGGTGTCGGAATGTTCAGGTGAACTTCGCAGAAGAGGGTCCGTGCAGCTCAGGAAGATTCGAGGCCGTTGACCGATCAGAATTGGCATTCGCAGCGGAGCGCGATAGGTGTGCGTCCGCACACCAGTCTGAGAGACGCTACTCCTGGGACAATGATATGTTGCGTGGCTGTATAGGGGCCTTAAAATTCCTCGCGATAATGCGGGTAAAAACATAAGTATTAAGATCATGACAGTGGCGTGATATGCATATTAAAAGGGGTGACAAGGATTTTGATAATAAAAACATGTAAAAATATTTGGCACTAGCACACGTGCCTCATCAGCGCCCTTGTGTCCAAGGGCTACGAGGCAGGTGCTTTTAAATGTAATCACTGCAGCAGCAACCTCTCTTGAGAGGTCACGCTACGCAATGCCTGGGTATATTACATAGTAAAAATTGACATCTCTTAAAAAAGCTAACAATGATTTATGGGTGAAAAGTGGTTCCCTACCGACAAACATTGCGGGGTGTAATGGTATATGTTGTCGGTAGCGTAATGGAAAGTGTTGTCTTCTTAGAGTTTCTAGCTGTTCACATTGGATTAAAACGTGAAGAACTGTCAATGCCTCACCACACTTGTCACACAGTGGTGGATCACCACTGGACAAAAGATGTGTGTGTGTCGTGTATGTGTGTCCTATCCTGAGTCTTGTAAGTGTTACCTCTGTTAGACGAGATTTTGATACTGGTGGCCAATGGCCAAGGTGTGGCTTGATAACGTGTAGTTTGTTTTGTGTGTGTTTATCCCACTTGCTCTGCCAGTAGTCCCTGAGGTTTCGTTTGAGAGACGGCTTCAGATCAAGGACCGGGATTGATATGGGTGTAGGGGCAGTGTTTTTGTGGACGGATGCAGCGAGCTGATCCGCCCTCACGTTGCCTTGGATCTCACGGTGCCCTGGCACCCAGCACACTACAACATGTTGGTTGAGTGTGTAGAGTGTGCAAAAAATGGAGTAAAGTGAGACAAGGACAGGGTTTTTTTGTTTTTTAAGACTGTGCAGAGCCGTTACCACACTGAGGGAGTCTGTATAAATTACTGCTTTTTGTATTTGTAAATGTTTGATGTGTTTAGCTGCCACAAGTATCGCGTAAGCTTCCGCTGTGAAGATACTTGTGCCTGGATGTAGAGGGCCAGCATCCGAAAAGGAAGGGCCAACAGCAGCGTAAGACACAGAGGAGTTGGTCTTAGAGGCATCTGTAAAGAACTCAGGACGTGTGTATTTGTGTTGAAGTTCCAGGAAATATGTTCGGATATGGGCAATAGGCGCATGTTTTGTAACTTCTAGAAAAGACACATCGCAGTCTATAGTCTGCCATTGCCACGGTGGCGGGTATGCAACAGGAGCCATTAAACTGTGTTCAAGTGAGACTCCAGTTTCCTCAGCTAGGCTCTTCAGGCGAACTGAGAAGGGCTGCCTCATCGAAGGCCTATTTTGAAACAGAATTGAGCTCGACAAATCATTAATAGTAGAGTATGAGGGGTGCTTCTTATCTGCTTTCACCTTAAGGAAATAAACAAAGGACATATAAGTGCTCTGCAGATGAAGCGACCACTCATTTGACTCAACATAAAGGCTTTCTACGGGGCTAGTGCGAAAAGCACCCGTAGAAAGGCGGATGCCCAAATGGTGCACGGGGTCCAGCATCTTCAAGGCACTTTGAGTAGCAGACTGATAGACAACGGCCCCATAATCTAAGCGAATGCGAATGAGGCTTCTATACAGGTTCATGAGGCATTGCCCGTCACTACCCCACTTAGTACGTGACAACACTTTTATAACACTCATGGCTTTTAAACATTTTGTTTTTAAATACTTGATGTGTGGTACGAATGTCAACTTGTTGTCCAAGATTAAGCCTAAGAATTTATGCTCCGCATTGACAGACAGGCGTTGACCATTCAGTTCAATGTCAGGTTCTGAGTGCATGCCTCTCTTTCGGGAGAACAAGACACACGTGCTTTTTCTGGGTTCAGCCGGAATCCGTTTTCCTCTGCCCATTTGGAGAGCTTGTTTAAACCTAACTGAACCTGCCGCTCACACATTGCTAGGTTGCATGACTTGAAGCCAAGCTGGACGTCATCGACATATGTGGAATAGAACATGTTGCGGGGGATGGACAGGTGCAAGGAATTCATTTTTATAATAAAAAGTGTACAACTAAGTACACCATCTTGCGGTACTCCCGTTTCTAGCACAAATGTTTGGGAGAGAGTACTGCCCACACGGACGCGGAATTTCCGATTGGACAAGTAACTCTCGATTATGGAAAGCATTCTACCGCGCACACCCAGGTGAGACAAGTCTCTTAATATCCCAAAACGCCATGTTGTGTCGTAAGCCTTCTCGATATCGAGAAACACTGAGAGGAAGTATTGTTTGTGGACAAAAGTGTCTCGGATCTGTGCCTCGATACGCACCAAATGGTCGGTGGTGGATCTACCCTCTCGAAACCCACACTGGAACTGGTCGAGCAGATTGTGTGTTTCAAGGAAATGTAAAAGTCGGCGGTTTATCATTTTTTCAAAAAGTTTACAAAGGCAGCTGGTTAGTGCAATGGGCCTATAACTTGAAACTGAGGAAGGGTCCTTGCCCTGCTTCAAAATAGGGATAACAATAGCCTCTTTCCAGAAAGCAGGGATGGTGCCAAAAGCCAGATAGCATTGTATAGAGAGAGTAAAGTTTTTCGCATTTTAGGCGGCAGGTTTTTCAACATTTCATACGTGACACGGTCGTAGCCTGGTGCAGAATTAATGCTAGAGTTTAGTGATGTTTGTAGCTGAGTTAAGTTGAAAGGTTGGTTGTATGCCTCGTGTTTTGTGCACTTATATTCTAGTTTCTGTTTTTCTATCCTTGCTTTATATCTTTGGAAGACTTCAGTATAGTGTGCCGAGCTAGACACTTGCTCGTAGTGTGCACCGAAGAAGTTCGCCAGATCTTCGAGGCTGTCACCCTGTGTGTTTACGAGTGGGAGTGAGTGTACTTGTCTTCCTGCTACCCTACGAACCATGTCCCAGACTTTAGCCTCTTGTGTATATGAATTTATTCCTGATAAAAACTTGTGCCAGCTTTCTCTTCTGGCCTGCCGACGCAATCTCCTGCCTCGAGATTTTATTTTCTTAAAGCTCTCAAGGTTTTCCGCTGTCGGCGAGTTGCGCAGCAACCTCCATGCCCTGTTCTGTTCCTTTCGCGCTTTCTGACACTCAGTGTTCCACCACGAGACGTGTCGTTTGCCGGGCAGTCCCAATGTTTGTGGAATGCACTTGGCTGCTGCGTCAGTAAGAAAAGCCGTGAAGTACTGCACAGCTTCATCTATGCCTAATCCGCGTATGTCGGTCCAACTTAGGTGTGTAATCTTTTGAAATTGTTCCCAGTCGGCTTTGTTCACCAGCCATTTGGGAACATGTGGAGTACATTCGTATGTTATTGGTGTACTCAAAACTAAAGGAAAATGGTCACTTCCGTATGGATTATTTATGACTTTCCACTGAAGTAATGGTACAAGTGAAGGAGATGCGATACTGAGATCTATGGAGGAGTAAGTATTGTTTGCAAGGTTATAATATGTTGCCTCTTTTCTATTCAACAGACAAGCACCTGATGAAAAGAGGAACTGTTCAATGAGACGACCTTGTGCATCACATCGACAGTCACCCCATAAACCGCTGTGCGCATTCAGGTCCCCTAGAACCAAATAAGGTTCTGGTAACTCGTCTATTAAAGACTGGAAATCATGTTTTTCCAGGCGGTGTTGCGGCGGTATGTATAGAGAGCAGATGGTGACGAGCTTATTCAATAGAACTGCTCGAACAGCCACTGCCTCTAGGGATGTTAGTAGTGGTAGATGACTGCATGCTGCTCCTCGATTAACTATAATGGCTACACCACCAGATGACGCCACAGCATCATCTCTGTCCTTTCGGAAGACAACATATTGACGCAAAAAATTTGTATTCATGGATTTTAAGTGTGTTTCCTGTACACACAGCACTTTTGGAGAATGTTTGTGCAGAAGTTCTTGGACATCGTCGAGGTTTCGAAGTAGTCCTCTGACGTTTTATTGTATAATTTGTGTCTCCATTATGGGAGTAAAGAAGTGCTGTGTGTACGAAATGAGTGTGGCTGGTGTCTAAAGAGAGAAGTGACTTATCTTACAGAGCCTTTAGAAGGCCCTGTAATTACCGTTTTGTCTTTTTTAGAGCGGTCGAGGGAACCCCGCCGCTCCTTTGGCGCAGTCTGCGCCGGTGCAGTTGATGTGTCCATCGTCTCAGGAGAGGCGACAGATAATGTTTTCGTTGTAGGCTTCGTCGTGACAGACGGAGCCTTAAACCCCACCAGGCTGGAGGTCGAGGGGACCTCTTTAGTTTGTGTGGTGCCCTGGCTGCTGCCAAGGTTCACAGGGGCCTTCGGTGGGGCTGTATTCAAGGAGGGTGGGGCAGCCGAGGCTGCTCCCCCCATGGGGGCTTGTGGCGTTTGCCCCGGCACGCTGGGCGTGGTCCAAGGCATGGCCGAAAACCGAAGTGGTGCTGACCCCCCTCGCACCACTTCGGCATACGATGTGTTCCCAGCAAAATGCGGGGAAACGCGCTGCCGCGCTTCACGGAAGCTTATGTTCAATTTAAACTTTGTATTAATAATTTCTTTTTCCATTTTCCAGGCCACGCATGACCTGGAATATGCAGGATGGTCACCCTCACAGTTTGCGCAGTGCACTTGTAGCTGACAGTCATCGTCAGCGGTATGACCTTTGGTGCCGCATTTCGCGCAGGTAATCTGTCCTCGGCAGCTCTGGGAGCCGTGCCTGAACCTCTGACACTTAAAGCAGCGCCGCGGGTTGGGTATGTATGGTCTAACTGGCAGTTTAAGATATCCTGTTGCTATTTCAGTGGAGAGGGTGCTAGATGCGAAATTAGTATGATGTGCTTCGTTGGGATTTCCTCATTTTCTCTTCTTATTTTGATACGCTGCACCTGAATGACGTTTTCCTCTTTCCAGCCTGTTAGAAGTTCATCATCAGAGAAGTCCATCAGGTCTCCATCTGATACAACACCCTTCACTGTGTTCATGGTTCGATGCGGTGTGATTGAGATAGGCTGATCCCCAAATGCTGTGAGTTTTTGTAGTCTTTGGTACAGTGCGTTGTCTTTTATTTCAAGTAACAGGTCACCACTGGCGGTCTTTGTGGCCTTGTAGCCTGCGCCCAGCGTTTCTATGAGACATTTGGACACAAGGAAAGGTGAAATACTTCTAGCTTTCTTTTCTGTACTTTCACAGTGGATAATGTGGTACTTGGGGAAGTTATCTTTTTTGTTTGGAACAAATTCAAAAATTGCGTCGGTGCGCCACCTCTTGGAGGGGCGATTAGTTGTGAAAGGGCTAGGGGTTCCCATAAATTTGATAGCTTATTCGGCGGCCATGCCAGCCACCCACTACCGAGCCTAACTAGGGGACGCTGCGAGACGCGAAGGAGGCGCAGGCGCCAGCCGTACATGACCGCTATAACCTAATATATCTACCCAAGGTTGGATATTTACACTACGTTAACCCTTGCCGCCAGGAAAAATTGGAAGTGAAATGAAGTGAGGAGAATACAGGAAAAATGTAAAGTGAGAACAAAATACGAAGATGTAGGGAGAGAGAGATAGGAAAAGGCGACTGCCGATTTCCCCTGGGTGGGTCAGCCCAGGGGTGCCGTCTACGTGAAGCCGGGGCCAAAGGGGTGTGTTGCCTCTGCCGGGGGGCTTTAAAGGTTCAATCACCCAGCGTCAGCTCAACCCCCAGGATCCCCTTTTCCCCGGACACGGCAAAGCCACGCACGGCTAGGCGTGGGAGGGAGCCGAAACTCCCCCGTTAGCTCGGGTCCGTGGTGTCGCTACACACCAAACGCCTACTTGCGCAGGCGCCCCTGCGGGGATTCTAAGCGTTTTTCAGCAATACAGGTCAAAATGACATCAGTTTGTCCTAAAGACCCCTCTCATTGTAACATGCAAGCAAAGCCCCTGAAGGAAATCATTTACACTGCTTATAATGTAGTGACTACCAGATGATGCCTACCCACATTTCAGAAACATCAAAAATGCAAAGAACAACAACTCAGCCTGGTCCTGTTTAATGCAAGCCACAGATTCACAATGAATCTGTTGCCTTTCATTACGATATATTCATTGTGAATGGATTAGTTACAGCTGTATTAGCAGTTCGGTACATTTTCCACAGGTTTGGGATTCCTGCCATAAGACCACTAAGACTGAGTTTTTCTTTTTTTCTTTTCTCGTTAATATGTATACTCCGTCTCACAAACTGGTTTCAGCAGTGTAGAAGGTACGAGGTGTAAGCAAGCTATGTTTTTGACCAGAAAAGCATAATTCTGGAAGCGTTTGCTTAAAGAACTCCTAAACTACCTCTGATAATTTCTTTACATATCAAGTAAACACACGCATCGAGTTCAGAAGGTCATCACGATCAACAATGGCAAAAGCAACAGCACTACAAGTAGCAGGCACCCTACACGTTCCTAGAAACAATCCCTTCTCTTGTCCAGGCCTTGGCAGTGTCCAGCTTTTTACTGTTCATCGTGATGTCCACATTTTCACCTGCTCAACACCCACAAAACCTGTTCGTCAGCTCACAGCTCTACCTTCTCGCATGGTGAGGAGGTGCACTTGCCTAGGAAGAGAGACAAGCTAATCAACTAAGTATAGACAAAAGGAGCAAAACCAGTGAAGCCTCTTTTGTATCAGCAAATGCATTGAAAAATCAGACCGTTACATATGTGCACAAGTGCACTGCAACACCACAAATAAATTTCGACCTCTGGGTGGTTTCCGAGCCGTTTGTGGCAAGTTTAAGACATTTGCATTTGTTTAAAAATGACGTGTGACGATGATATGCAACTTGTTAATCCTGTTTCAAATGTACATCATGTGCCTTCATTGCATATGTGACCACAGATAACCATTGTTATGGAGCAGCAAGGCACACCCCATGCAGCCATGAATGCCCCCTTTAATACGAAATCATATGTACTAGAGCACTATCAACACAGTCAAAAACAAACAAGTCAGTTCTAGCCATAAGCTACATTACGCTGAGAACAAAGCATCACATGTGTTTTGTCATTATTGAAATAACTAGTTTGTTTAGCCACATTTATTAGGCCTTGTTTCCAAAAATGAGGAATTGTATTACGGAAACAATGCAAAATAGTCCCAAATACATTACTACTTAAGCATCAGGATGCAAATATAAAGCAAATAGAAGTAGAACTTTAGGAATTACGAGCCACGGAGTGCACGATGATGTAATCAATTCGAGGTGGAAGGCATGTGCTTCAAGCGTTGCTGCTATGTTTATGTTTTCTCTGCATTGCAACCAGCTTGCTTTAGTAACCCAACATGACTGCAGAGATGCCGTGAAAAGACCAAGCAGCGAAGGCGGCATAGGTGAATAAATGTTCAGGGCTGTCCACCCTTCCCACTGGCAAAGCAGCTCTGCAGCCTCCACACTGATGATGTTTGATGTTTTATGGCGCAAGGGCCATTTCACGGCCAAAGAGCGCCAGTTCATCTTACTAAAAAAGTGGACAATGATTGTGATAAGCGGCTGTATAAGGGCCATAAATTTCCTCGCGGTAAGGCGGGTAAAAACATACAAGTAATAAAATCATGACCATGCCGTGAAATGTGTGTGTGGTGTGAATAGATGACAAAAGTTGGTGATAATAAAAGACGATGGTGGATATGTATGGCATTAGCACAAGTGCCTCACTCGTTCATACCCTTGCGTCCAAGGGCCGTGAGGCAAGTGCTTTCTTGTGTAACCACCGCAGCAAAAACCTCTCTAGAGAGGTCATGCTACGGGATGCCTGGGTATATGATATGAAAACTATGAATTTCTTTAAAAAACGCTAACAATGATTTGTGACTAAAAAGCGGTTCCCTACCGACGAACATTGCAGGTTGTAAAGGTATATGTTGTCGGTAGGGTAATGGAAAGTGTTGTTTTCTTACAGTGTCCAATTGTTTGCACTCAATTAAAATGTGAAGGACTGTCAATGCTTCACCACATCTGTCACACAATGGTGGATTGCCACCAGACAAAAGGTGTGTGTGTGTCGTGTATGTGTGTCCTATCCTGAGTCTCGTTAGTATTACCTCTGTATGACGCGATTTCGATACGGGCAGCCAATGACCAAGGTGTGGCTTAATGACGTGTAGTTTGTTTTGTGTGTGTGTATCCCACTTGCTCTGCCAGTAGTCCCTGAGGTTTCGTTTGAGAGACGGCTTAAGATCAAGGACCGGGATTGATATGGATGTAATGGCGGTGCTCTCATGGACGGATGCAGCGAGCTGATCCGCCCTCACGTTGCCTTGGATCTCACGGTGCCCTGGCACCCAGCACACTACAACATGTTGTTTGAGTGTGTAGAGTGTGCACAAAATGGAGTAAAGTGAGACAAGGACCGGGTTTTTTTGTTTTTTAAGACTGTGCAGAGCCGTTACCACACTGAGGGAGTCTGTATAAATTACTGCTTTTTGTATTTGTAAGTGTTTGATGTGTTTAGCTGCCACAAGTATCGCGTAAGCTTCCGCTGTGAAGATACTTGTGCGTGGATGTAGAGGGCCAGCATCCGAAAAAGATGGGCCGACAACAGCGTAGGACACAGAGGAGTTAGTCTTGGAGGCATCTGTGAAGAACTCAGGACGTGTGTATTTGTGTTGAAGTTCCAAAAAGTATGTTCGGATGTGGGCAAGAGGTGCGTGTTTTGTAACTTCTAGGAAAGACATATCGCAGTCTATAGTCTGCCACTGCCACGGTGGCGGGTATGCTACAGGAGCCATTAAATTGTGTTCAAGTGATACTGCAGTTTCTTCAGCTAGACACTTCAGGCGAACTGAGAAGGGCTGCCTCACCGAAGGCCTGTTTTGAAACAGAGTTGAGCTCGACAAATCGTTAATTGTAGAGTATGAGGGGTGCTCCTTGTCTGCTTTCACCTTAAGGAAATAAACAAAGGACATGTAAGTTCTTTGCAGATGAAGCGACCACTCATTTGACTCAACGTAAAGGCTTTCTACGGGGCTGGTGCGAAAAGCACCCGTAGAAAGGCGGATGCCCAAATGGTGCACGGGGTCTAGCATCTTCAAGGCACTTTGAGTAGCAGACTGATAGACAACGGCTCCATAATCTAAGCGGGTGCGAATGAGGCTTCTATAGAGGTTCATGAGACATTGCCTGTCACTACCCCACGTAGTATGTGACAACACTTTTAAAACATTCATGGCTTTTAAACATTTTGTTTTTAGATACTTGATGTGCGGTACGAAGGTCAACTTGTTGTCCAAGATTATTCCTAAGAATTTATGCTCCGCATTGACAGACAGACGTTGACCGTTCAACTCAATGTCGGCTTCTGAGTGCATGCCTCTCTTTCGGGAGAACAAGACACACGTGCTCTTTTGTGGGTTCAGTCGGAATCCGTTTTCCTCTGCCCATTTGGAGACCTTGTTTAAACCTAACTGAACCTGTCGCTCACACATTACCAGATTGCAAGATCTAAAGCCAAGCTGGACGTCGTCGACATATGTACAATAAAACATATTGCGAGGGATGGACAAGTGCAAGGAATTCATCTTGATGAGAAAAAGTGTGCAGCTAAGTACACCACCTTGTGGCACGCCTGTTTCCTGAACGAAGGTTTGGGAAGGAACCGTGCCTACTCGGACACGGAATGTCCGGTTTGACAGGTAACTTTCGATTATGTGAAACATTCTTCCGCGCACGCCAAGGTGGGGCAGGTCTCTTAGAATTCCGAAACGCCATGTTGTATCATAAGCCTTTTCGATATCGAGGAAGACAGAGAGAAAATATTGTTTATGGACGAAAGCGTCTCTGATCTGTGCCTCGATACGAACAAGGTGGTCTGTCGTGGATCTACTCTCTCGAAACCCGCACTGAAATGGGTCGAGCAAATTGTTTGTTTCAAGAAAATGTACAAGTCGGCCGTTTATCATTTTTTTGAAGACTTTGCACAAGCAGCTTGTAAGTGCAATCGGCCTGTAACTCGCAGCTAAAGATGGGTCCTTGCCTTCTTTCAAACAGGGAATAACAATCGCCTCTTTCCAGGAGGTAGGAATAGTGCCAGAAGACCAAATAGCATTGTACAAACAAAGTAAGGTTTTTCGGGTTTCGTTTGGTAGGTTTTTTAACATTTCATACATCACACGGTCTGAACATGGGGCGGAAGTACTGCAGGAGTTTAGAGATGTTTGGAGCTCAGCTAGACTGAAAGCTTGGTTATATGCTTCGTATCTAGTGGATTTGTGTTCGAGTTTCTGCTTTTCTATTCTTGTTCTGTATTTTTGGAAAGTGTCAGTATAGTGGCACGAGCTGGATACCTGTTCGAAGTGTGCACCGAGGAAGTTTGCCTGATCTTCCAAGGTATCACCCTGAGTGTTTACGAGTGGAAGTGTGTGTACTTGTTTTCCTGCTATCCTACCGACCATGTTCCAGACTTTAGCCTCCTGTGTGTATGAATTAACCCCTGATAAAAACTTCTGCCAGCTTTCTCTTCTGGCCTGCCGACGCGTTCTCCTGCCTTGAGACTTTATTTTCTTGAAGGTTTCAAGATTTTCGGCTGTCGGTGAGTTCCGAAGCAGCCTCCAAGCTCTGTTTTGCTGTTTGCGCGCGTTTCGGCATTCAGAGTTCCACCATGGCACACGTCGTTTTCCAGGTTGTCCATTTGTTTGTGGGATGCATTTTGTTGCAGCATCAATCAAAAACGCTGTGAAGTAGTTCACAGCAACATCAATGTTCAAAGTACAGATGTCATTCCAACCTAGACTAGCGATAGTATAAAACTGTTCCCAGTCGGCTCTGTTTATTAGCCACTTGGGAACACGTGGTGGGCACTCGGTTACTGTAGTTGTGCTCAAAACTACGGGGAAGTGGTCACTTCCGTACAGATTACTGACGACATTCCACTGGAGTAGAGGGACAAGGGATGGAGATGCTATGCTTAGGTCTATGGAGGAGTAGGTGTTATTAGCGAGATTATAATAGGTTGGTTCTTTTCGGTTTAGGAGACACGCGCTCGACGATAGAAGGAACTGTTCGATCAGTCGACCTCCCGCGTCATACCGAGAGTCACCCCATAGCCTGCTATGCGCATTAAAGTCTCCAAGGAGAACATAAGGTTCCGGAAGTTCATCAATTGAAGAGTGTAAATCACGTTTTTGTAGCTGATAACTAGGAGGAATGTAAATCGTGCAGATTGTGATCAGTTTATGAAAAAGAACCGCTCGAACAGCCACTGCCTCAAGGGATGTTTGGAGTTGTAAGTGTGTGCATGCAATTCCTTGATTCACTATGATGGCAACACCTCCGGATGATGTCATGGCATCATCACGGTCCTTTCGAAAAATAACGTATTTGCGAAGAAAATTTGTGTGTTTTGAATTAATGTGTGTTTCTTGTACACACAGCACTTTTGGTGAGTGTTCGTGTAGGAGTTCTTGGATGTCGTCAAGGTGTCTGAGATGGCCCCTGACGTTCCATTGTATAATTTGAGTGTTCATGGTGAATGTAAAATAATGCTGTGTGTACGAAAAGCGAGTGGCTGTTTAGACGGGAAGTTTGAGTTCACTTAACAGGGCCGTCACCAGGCCCTGTTATTTGCTTTTTTGTTTTCTTGGCGCGCTCCAAGGAGCCACGCCGCTCTTTCGGCACCAAGGGTGCCGACGTATCCATTGCCTCCTCAGAGGCACTGGGTGCCCGCACATGCGAGCTTGTGGTTCGGAGTTTAGGCCTCGTCTGGTGAGGGGAGGCCTTGAGACCCGAAGACCCTGGAGTCTCCGGCCTCAATTCGCTAGGAGGCGGAGTAGACTGAACTACTGCCGCCTTGGGGGCAGGTGCCACAGCCGTCGGCTCGCTCTGCGCTGGCCGAAGGAGTGGCGAGGGCTGGTGCGGCGTTGCCCCCTGACGCGCCGCATCAGCATATGTAGCGCCATAAAATGGCGACACTCTTCATCTTGCTTCCTTAAATGTGATATTTTCTTTAATTTTCAATGTGATGATTTCCTTTTCTTTTTTCCAAAATGAGCAAGACCGTGAGTATGCGGCATGACTTCCGCCACAGTTCACACAGTGTGATGGTTCTTCGCAATTGTCAGAATTGTGGCCTGACACTCCACATTGTGCACAAGTTTGGTGACCACGACAGCTTTGTGAGCCGTGGCCATACTTGTGGCATTTAAAACAACGACGTGGGTTAGGTATGTATGGTCTGATCGACGTTTTAGTGTACCCTGTTTGAATACTTTCTGGCAGATTACTGGAAGCGAACGTGAGTATTAGGTGTTTTGTTGGTGTTGCCTTGTTGTCTCTTCTAATGGTGATCCTTTGTACATTGGTCACATTCTGACTCTTCCACCCCTCCAGAAGTTCCTCTTCAGTCAAGCCGAGCAAATCAGCATCAGATACTACTCCACGGGTTGTGTTCATTGATCTGTGTGGCGTTACAGTAATGGGAGTGTCACCAAAAGTTGAAATATTCTGTAGCTTTTCAAACTGTTCTTTTTCTCGAACTTCAAGGAGGAGGTCTCCGCTGGCCATTTTGGTAACTTTGTACCCGGCTCCTAGAGTTTCTGTGAGACATCTGGCTACTACAAAAGGGGATACAGTTCTGGCTTGCTTGCTGCTGATCTCACTATGTATAACATGAAAATGGGGGAAGTTTTCAGTTGAACGGTTGAAAAATCTTAAGTCTTCGGTGCGTACGCGCTTTAAGGCGGTACGATCACTTAATAATGGAAATGCTCTATGCATGCCAGTTTAATTTTCTTCAGAAGCGTTGGCGGCCACCCACCACGGAGCCCAACGAGGGGACGCTACAAGTTTGCGGGTGCTAAAACCTGCAGACGCCAGCCGTACAACGCTACTATAACCCAATGCGCCTAGACCAAGGTAGGCTATTTGCACAGGGTTAACCCTAGCCGCCAGGAAGTTTGGAAGTAAACAGAAGAGAGGAGAAGACAGGACAGATAAAAAGTGAGAGATAAAGACGAAGATGTAGGAAGAGAGAGATAGGAAAAGGCGACTGCCGATTTCCCCTGGGTGGGTCAGCCCAGGGGTGCCGTCTACGTGAAGCCGGGGCCAAAGGGGCGTGTTGCCTCTGCCGGGGGGCCTTAAAGGTCCAATCACCCAGCGTCGGCTCAACCCCCAGGATCCCCTTTTCCCCGGACACGGCAAAGCCACGCACGGCTAGGCGTGGGAGGGAGCCGAAACTCCCCCGTTAGCTCGGGTCCGTGGTGTCGCTACACACCAAACGCCTACTTGCGCAGGCGCCCCTGCGGGGAGCCTCCACACTGCTGCAACCAATTGGACAGATGAGCAGTTTACCTAATGTTTGGGAGTCACTGACATACATGCAAATGCAGAAGCATATTATAGGGAGCTTGCACCAACAGTGGTGCACAGTAGGTGTCTAATTTGTTACCCCAGCCAGTTGAGATGACAATTGGGGAAGCACGTGCGGTTGTGGGCTGTTATAGTTGCATGCAAAGTGAGGCAAAGTTACAGTGACAGAAAGATGCTGATGAAAGACGCCCGCAGCCGCATAGTACAGCAGCTATATATGCTCCCTACAGGACAAGAGGTGATATACAGTAACTCGATTCGGCAGTGCACTATCGTAATAGAAGCAAGAGCTTCTGCCACACACACGTTCTCTATTGCCACCTCGACTGGCTATGACAACAACATGGCTACTTGCACCATCATCGTTCGTGCAGGCTCCTTTCAGGCACCCTGACATTTAAAAAGAATAGAAATCATACAATAGTGAATGTTGGCCTCAATGTGATGTGTTACTTTAAGTGTGGTGAGGAACTGAAATGTATTTAAAACCACTCAAACAGGTGAAAAGTAAGCGTGCAGCAGCCTTTTGTTAGGTTTCAATATAATAGCCCAGTTTTCTTTGCTAAAAAACGTGTTTATACCATGCACCATTTATTTTTATATATACTATCAACATCGAATGAAACTCGAATGGCAAACATTGACAATGGTATAGTGTGTACCGTCCAGAAATCACCGTGGACAGGCGTGAGTGTGCGCAATGCTACCGAATGTGCGCACCTGTCAATGGTGATGACTTGGCGTGGCGCACTATACCATAGCAAATGCTTGCTGCTGTTGGAGTTTGATTCGACGCCGATGGTACATGTACGACATTCTGCCACAAGTAAAAAAACACACACAAACAAGACACAAGCACGACGACATAGGTGGCCATGTCATGTTCATGTCTCTCGTGTGTATTGCTTACTAGCGGCAGAATGTCATGCAGTAAGCAATACCAACTAGGTTATGAAGAAATATTTCTCAAGTACATTGCTAATAATACAGTCGTGAACAATATGAGAGCTAACACCGAATACAAGTTTAATATATGATTACTAGTATTGTATTGATATAAATTTGAATTACTTAACATCAAGAAACACCTTTTTGTTTGAGTATTTAGTGTTATGAACAATACTACGCCTGCCAGGTGCATAGAGTCTAAATAGTCTGAAATGGGTCTGCAGGTGTGGATGAAAAAAAGAAAAAACTCACGAACGGGAATGGCAAAAAGAATGAAAGTGGAGAGAGGGACAAAACTAAGAAAAGTTGCTAAATTCAGAGCAGGCCAGTATTTTCTTTTTAATTTTAATATTAAGAACGATAACCTATAATTGGCTGGAGAGTTTCTTTTGTTTGCATGGTAATAAACAGCACAATGTCAGAACAAGAGACAAAAAAAGAACAATGTGAGTCGAGCATGGATTGTCAACTGAAAAACGTGCTGCTTAAAAACTTGACTGAAAAATAATGTTAGCTGCACACATTATTGAGGGTATGGTTCAAAAAATTAGTGCCGCAATTAACTAAGATTTTACCAGACCCACATGTGTACTAGGTATGTAGCTAATGTTATTTAGGCAAGGTTTTGTGCAATAAATTCTTCAGATAGCAGTCTGTGCTCATCCCGCATTCTTCTTATGTCTCCCATTTTTTTACTTCGTGCTAACACTAGTGTGCTTTAGTCGCTATGACCTTTAAAACCTAATTTCAGTGTATCCACTTGTATTGCTGACAACTGTACTGTATCATAAGTTGGGCAAAAAAAGCATGTTGCTATAAGTCTGCTAACATATGTGTTCTAGTGCAACCAAGATGAGAACAGAAGGATGATGCAAAAATGCGCGCTGGCCCTGTCATTAGATGTCTTCCTTATGTCCTTGTCTTGTTTGTGCAAAAACACTCACATGCCTGATGAGCTCGTCAGATTAGAAATACTCCTGCGCCATACCTATCCTTGTATCAGCAACAACACAGCACTGTGAGAATCACACCACTGCCACACAGCAGTGTAATGCATTCTACAACGTGCTGACAGCACTATACATAGTGTGCACGTGCGTCACCCAGCGACCCTTCGTCACTTTCGAAATGCGCCACCGACATACCGCAGCCGCAGCAATATATAATTATTAATATTATATCTCTTGTAAACATGCCCAGCTCTGCACGACTAGTTTTTGATGGCAGCTGCTGCGCTTTGCACATACACTCTTAAAATTGCATTTCGAGAGACTTTGGGCTTTCACTTGTTCTTGGGCCACGCAATCTGTGGTGTTTGTAGTGAAAAGCGAGATAATGGGCCCTCGTAGGTCGTGGTGGGCAGCTGGTGTACGCGATGGCTGGTATACGTGTCGCACATCTTGATCTTCTAGTCTTGAATCGAGTGAAGAAACAAGGCCTTCCTGATCCGATGAGCTCGTTAAAGTACAACAACAACAAAAAAACACAATGCTTCCCTTTCAACATCGTACACAACAGATGACGAGCCCCCCACAAACCGCGCTGCAGCACGCAAACTGCCGTAGATACCCAGGGAGGTACCCAGGCATGGCGGGAGAGGGCGACAACGGCGGACGTGACATCACATGAACACTATGTATATTGTATAAAATGCTAAAATCTAGCATAATATGAAGTCTCACATGGTGCATGCAAGTTAAGTCAGGCGTCAAACATGGATGCTGGCTGGTACAGCATTACTGGCAAGCGAAGACGACGCGCATGTATACACACGATTGCATGAACATCTTTCTCAACACAGAGCAAACACATGATTACGTTTAACTAGCTTAAGACAGTGTTGAAGTGCACAATAACCACTAACCACTTCATTGTGAATGTAGGCTCCTTATAACCACTTAGGTAGTTCGCTAAGTGAATTGAGTCAAGTTAAAAATTATATCCTCCCTTAAAGCGAGCACAACGCTGTCCAGCCGCAAATGGCACTGCAGGCTCTGTTTTATCAACAAAGCAAGCGCCGCTAGCTTCCTGCTTACTACAATGCACATAAAACAACAACTCCATCATTACACGCACGCATCTTCTCAATTTTCGGGAACTCGCTTCCGTGAGGCCGTACGGATGAGCCATGACTCCGCAAGTAACAGCGTAGTCAAAGTGAATTGGTAACGCGCACAATGTCCGTCGCTCGCAAGAGAGCGTAAGGCTGCCCCTTTACGACACCTCGCCCGAGAGCTGTAACACAAGCCTTGTGCCGAGTTTAACACTTTACATCATAACCTGTCCCACTTACATTTAACTCTTTTTTCGGCACTGTCATGAAGTATGGGACGACAGCCATCACCTCGGAGTTCTTGGAGCGCCACGCATTTCGCCGATTCCTAGAAAGACTCGAACTTTACCGGCACTCCGAGAAACACGGGAATTGCGCGCAATTCCGCACATCACACAAACGAGGAATGGAGCTTCCTTGCGCGAATACAATGCTTCTGCCTTGAATCTTCTACCCGCTTCTACCGGACGTAACGGGGCGACTAACTACATTACACGCACCAAAACAAGTTACAGCTGGCTTTGGCTGTGAATGTCTTTAGCTTAAATTGTTAGTTGAAATAAAAACAATTTTGTGCAAAAAAAAGAGTGCCTGGTATTTGACGAAATAATTTTCAAACAAAAATATTGGCCTAAATTAAAGAGCAATTCAATTAAAGCAAGCTAATTACTTTTTCAATCTTTTTTTTATTTGTTCTAGCAGACGATAGGCATTCACCGCTTCTACCACGCACGTAGTGATGCGGCGTGGTGATACTATTTATAACGGACGGATGCCGGCTTCTTGATAACAAGGTGAGTCCTACAGGTTGATTCCAAACTGTTGGGCACGAGCCTCGAAGGTGAAAAGGGCCCAAGAAGCGACATTGCGATCATAGCAATCTGGTAGGGCCCCGAGCGCCACTCGAAGTCCTATAGCAAGAGTGGTCAGGAGCTCGTTCCTTTTTTGGATTTCAGGTTGCTGCGAGGTTGCAGTGGCGGGCTCCGTCGTCGTGCTTCTGTTGACGGTGACGGGAATCAGTGGTTGCGAAAAAGCGCGTGGTGTCTGCGTCACTGTCGAGCGCATTTCGACGACAGTAGGGGCCGGCTGAGCTGTGGCCGAGAGTGGGGCAGTCGTCGTTGTGGTGCAGGACAAGGGGCGGCCTCCGAGGTCGTGTCGCCGGTACCGGCGAGCGCATCCCGGAAGGAGCGACCCTTGATGATGGAGGCGGTGCTGCCAGGGGTCCTAGCATGCTGCAGGGCTTGGCGTCGAGTCAAGGTGCCTTCAGTTGAGGCCATGATGACCGCGGCTTGCGATGGAGTTGCCAGGCTGGACAGCGGGACTCGGTTGCAGGGTGTTTCCCGCTACAGTTTAGGCAACGGGGGTGTGCTGCACACGATCCTGGGGCGTGCTTGAGGCCGCAGCGCAGGCACCGTTCGTCCCGATAGCAGGTGGCGGTTGCGTGCCCGAAGCGGCCGCAACGGGAGCATTGCAGAGGCCGTGGCTGACGGGGTTGAAATGGGGGCCTTTGCTTATAGAGCAGTATATCCGGTGGGTCGGTAGTCCCAGCGAAGGTGAGGGCGAGGCAGTTGCCTTTGCGTACACCGGACACAATGGCACAGGTGAAGCAAGGTTGTCGGCGAGGTCCTCAAAGGGGATCGTTGGGTCCACCCCAAAATGATGCCAACACAGGTGTTCAGGTCGAGTTGTTTGGCTCGAACCTTAGTTGCACAGATCGTTCCGACCTGGAGTAGGGCTGTCAGATCAGCGGTGGGGTAGCTGTCCACAGCAACAAGGTTGCGCCGGAAATTCACTCGCTGAGTGGCTGGGAACCACGAAAGGAAGGCGGCGATCGCATCCCTCGAAGCAGCCAGAAAGTTAGCCTTCTTCCCGACAGGCCGAAAGATGATGGTGGCCGCACATCCAATCGGAGAAAGGTCGCCAACAACGTGGGGACCGTCAGAACACGGGAGCGTGCTTGGGAGCACGCCGCGCTCACTGGAGGCCGACGCCATTTCGTTTGCTCTGCGGCCGCAGTAGTTGGAGATGAGGAGGAGGTGTTGCTGCCAGGGGGGTATCCATCGCAGATAGCCACGGCCGTGGCAGGAGACGAGCAAGATCTCGTGTACGCCTTCCCTTTGCTCGAAGCCGGGAAGACAGCAGCACTGTGATGGCTGCTGACTTTCTGCGGCTGGGTTTTTTTGGAGCACGCTGGCTTGGCTTGGGCCTGCTGCTGCTGCTGTGTTGGCACCGAAGATGATGCCGAGGGTGCCAAAGCGGCATCCTGCTGCGTAGATTTTCTTTTTCTTTTTTTTTTAGTGCCTCGCTGAGGCGCCATAAGTAGCCTTTAAAAGGGCTGCACGCGAAGAGCGCAGAGCGAAGTTCGGGGTGAGGACGGGAGCACAAAAACACACGTTTTTCTTGCTTGAAATATCATCCGCCGGCGGCACCGCCGTATGCATTAGCGTCGTTCCCCGCGCTGTCTTAACTGTTCGATGTTGCCTATGCCTTTTCACTACCGTTCCAAGAGTACATGTATGGGACGACGACAACCCCAGACTTAACAATAATAGTAATATTATCTAGGGTTTTACTTCTAAAAACAGCGATAGGATTACGAGAACTCGCAGTGGAGGACTCTGGAAATTTCAACCATTTGGTGTTCTTTAACGTGCACTTATATCGCACATTACACGGGTCTCTCCCATTTTGCCTTCATTGAAGTGAGACCGCCTTTGCCGGCATGGAACCTATGGACCCCTGGGTCAGAACGAGCACTGTAACTACTGATCCACCGTAGCTGACGTCACTATATCGCTACGACGTTAACCATGCATTCACCATCACAAATGCACACAATACACAGAAAACTGAGGTGTCAAACAATTATAAGTAAACAGATATACAAAACTCTTTAATTAGGCAGACTGGAATGTTTCACTTCTCTGTACAACCAATAGGCAAAGAAGTCGCATGTGATTTTACGACGCTTGTGTGACGTAACTCAACTTGCGTTACTGGCGTCATTCAGGGGTGGAAACAATGAGCCAGATGAATGCGGCAGTCGCTTTTTTTTTCTTTTTAAACACAACTGGTGTTAATGTCAAAAAGATGTTATAACAGTTTTGGGCATTAACATGATGGAAAGCAGCACAAGTAAACAGGATATTTCCGTGTCACTCCGCGTTTCTTTTTTTCCTGCGTTACCTTCGATCATGTCACAGTGAACCATGTTCCAACACGCACGAAAAGTTCCATCGCCTAGGTTAGGACACCAAGCGAAGGGAATTTATGGTCGCACACATCTTCAACGCCGTTCCCAGTTTCATATTCATCATCTTCACGAGGTGGTGTTCCTCGATGAGGAACAACGCGACGCCGTCAATGTTGTGGTGGCGGAACTTCTCAGCGATGTGTTCGCAGCCTGGGATCCCGGGAACGTACTCTGCCACGTCATCCACAGTCCACTTTTCTGGTGAGTCATCTCCATTATGCAGTGGATACGTGGTTTCCTGCGGACGCTGCCGAGGTGTGGTTAGCAGCGCAGGCGATGCCTGCGAAGCCACCGAATCCCAGGGAGCCGTCAACAGGACCTTTGGTGGCGTGCCATTGACGAGCTCCGACATGGAGGTGGCAGTGGCGCCTGGGAGGCGGTCTTGCTCGGAGTTGTCTGAAGTCATTCTCCGGTTTTTTTTGCTGACCAGCTACGGAGTCGTCCGTTTCGGTGTCATTTTCATGGTGGACATCACAGCACCCGGAAGTGGCTCGATCATGGCCGGCGTCTCGACGAAGGACGAATCCAGGGGCTGCGGAGGTTCGCGCTTAACGGTGGCGGCTCCAGACGTACCCGGGCCGGTCCCCGGCATCGTTGATGGTGGTGCGGCCGTGCTGCTGACGCGATGGCAGGCTGCGCCCCCATGATACTGGTCGTCGTTGCCGTAGTTGTACTTGAGAAAAGTTGCAGAGACTCCTGGATGACGAACGCGCCGATAAAGTATGCCGTCACGCGGGGCTTTGGCACCATCTGGGCGGGCAAGTGGCAAAGGAGTTCTGATATGGTTAAGGCCCTGTCGGCTTCGGGTAACGGATCTTCCGGTCGGGCCTCGGGTCGCTGTTGACGCTGCCCGAAATACGGTAGTGTGCCTCTAGGAGTCATGCGGGAGCCCGCGGAAGCGGCTCGCCCACGTGTTCTCTGGCCCCTCATTGGCGAAATTTCTGTAAAGACGAAGCTATTTCGACGTAGGTCACTTACGGCGATTCGCTTCGTCTTCCTCTATACAGTCGACCTTATTGGCGTCTCAAGATTTTTCCCGTTCACAGCGGTCACGTTCCACTTGGTGATGCTCACAGCGGGTGTTGCAGAATGTTTCTTCGAACCCCGAGCGAAACAGAGTGCTGCTGCTGTTGATGATGATGATCCTTGATACTCTGGCGCACACCCACAAAGAGGGATCTGCCAAGAACCAAGCGGATGGATCTTAAGTAAAAGGCTTATGGTTTTTCGAACACAACGTAATTTTGGACTGAAAAAAATGTATAAAAAAGGAGTATATCTGAGCAGGGAACGGTGCAGCCTATAAGATGTGATTCGAGACAGAGGCAAAAGTGGGTCTACAACGAATTATATATATATATATATATATATATATATATATATATATATATATATAGGCAGTTTAGCATGGCGATCGCTTTGTTTTAATTATGTGTTCAAATACCGCAGAGCAGACGTCCCTGTGGCTATAACCGAATTTAATGATGCTGCCAAACGATAAAATTACTGCCACATTTAATTCTAATCCTAATTTTTCAAGTGGAGCTACCAGGTATTTTTTCCACTGATAAAAATATCGGCGACAGAACAAGAAGAAATGATCTATCGTTTCCATTTCTTCGCAAATCTGACATAAAGGTGACGCCTTTAGACCAACTTTATGCAAATAATAATTCAGTTGCGGAATTGTGCAACGCAATCTTGTATAAGTAACTTCCAAGTGCCGTGTTGCGCACCACTGTCTATTCCAGCGGCATCTTAGATCTGCGAAATCTCGATATTTATTCAATGAGTAGCAGTCGTATTCATGCAAACAGAGGTTTGTAAACCTTATTGCTGTCGCGTAAGCCGTATCAGGCAAAATCGGGATAAGGGGACCGCTAAGAGATACTGTGGAGCAGCGATGGTGTAGTGGTTAGAGCATCCGCCTCGCATGCAAGAGGTCCGTGGTTCAAATCCCGGTGCCGCGCAGTTCCCAACTGGATAAAAAAATCCGCGTGGTGACGGAACTGCATTACGAAGCCTGGGGTGCGGCCTCACCGGCCACCACAGCCGGGAACACACTCCCGCAACAGAGAAGGATTGGCCACCCTAATGCAGTATCTGGCCACTACCTCCCACATGCATACGTCAAATAACTCACGGCCCTCAGTCCCCAGCAGCTGCGAAGCAACTGACCATGCATGGTGCCCAGGCAGCACAGAAGGTTGGCCCAATATTGGGGATAGATCGGCATTGCCTGGCCCATGAACGGCCCAGTTTTCACAACGTACCGCCAAGATTGGCTATGCCAGCCAAATAGAACGGTGACGTTGGACCAGCGTTGACAACGTACCCCCAATATTGGTTCTGCCAGCCGAATAGAACGGCTATGTTGGACCAGCATTAACAACATTCCGCCAATGATGGCTGTGCCAGTCTATTAGATTAGATTGGTTATATTGGGCCAGCTTTCAGAACTTTCCGCCCATATAGGCTGTGCCGGCCTATTAGAACGGACACATCGGGCCAGGTTGTACAAGTAGCAGCCAATATGGGCGGAGCCTTCCAGTAAGACCGGCATTATTGGCCCGCCGTTTGAACGTTATTGCCGGCGTCAGCTGAAAAGTCAACATCACGATGTCATAATATTAGAATATGAGCCAATTTCTGCGTGTGCTGCTTTTTGGCGCTGTTCTGGCCCCAATTCACGCGCCGATTTTTCAAGTTAGAGAGAGAGTAATATATGTGCCGGGCACAATATTAGAACTATCTTTTCGTTATTAAACCATGCCCCGCCGCGGCGGTCTAGTGGCTAAGGTACTCGGCTGCTGACCCGCAGGTCGTGGGTTCGAATCCCGGCTGCGGCGGCTGCATTTCCGATGGAGGCGGAAATGTTGTAGGCTCGTGTGCTCAGATTTGGGTGCACGTTAAAGAACCCCAGGTGGTCGAAATTTCCGGAGCCCTCCACTACGGCGTCTCTCATAATCATATGGTGGTTTTGGGACGTTAAACCCCACATATCAATCAATCAATCATTAAACCATGCACAGCTCGTTGAAATGCATAATCGTTGGTTGAAGTTGTGCAAGGTAGACTTTTTAAGTGAGAAAAAATTACCGATCAAGTTTCTCTGTCAGACGTGACGTCCGATGCGGTGCTATCCGTACGTATGACGAAGCTGCTGCGGATACCGCTGTCTTACGCGTGCATGTAGACGTCGAATATCTGACGCAAATCTTATCGTATCATGTGTCGGGCTAGCTATCTACGCGACCTATTCGAATCTGTTTTGCGTTCACAGCACAGTACGGTTAACGGCACTTGCTGCTGCTTGACGTGTGGGAAGAGCGGGGGTCGTCAGTTGCGTTATGGTGACTGAATCATACAACATATGCAGTTGCCGTGATCTAACACACAGACGCGCGTGCGCACGCACGCACGCGCTATATTCATGCAACGACCACACGAATTCCCAACAACATCGCAGCGAACGGTTGGTAAGGTGTTGCGGAGTGTGTGGGCGTCGTAGGGCACCCTGTCGGTGCCCAGCTCGTTGCGAACGTGAATTTCGGCGTGGAACGCATCTTTTTTATGTACTTTTTTTACGTGTGCCCAAAACGGTAGGCTGCGCGATACGAGAAGTACGACACACAAAAAAAGAAGAAACGTGAATGCATAGGGCAAATCGTTATTAACAAAAAAAAAAACACGCACGCTCACGCCACTGCAGTGGCGTGAGCGTGCGTGTTTTTTTTGTTATTAACGAAGCACATGTGCTTCCATAAAACATGACAGCCAAGAATGATGAAGTATTCATTTACATACAAATTACTATGAGTTGCTGAAACTCACGCAAAAGAACATAATTTTCTTCCTTGGATATTGATCGAGTGCCTTGGAATTATGCTATGTCAATTTGACACATCAACAGTGCATTATGATTCCCACCATAAGGGGCCAAAATCTTGGCAAGTAATAGAAGTATTCTTCCCACCTGATGTGCACCTAACGTAAAGAGGCCTTGTTTCTCAAGTTAGCAATATATATACATATATATATATATATATATATATATATATAACCACTGGAAAAATATACCAGGTGTAACCAGAAAAAGGTGCACCTGCAGTTTTAAAGTTTAAAAGAAG
This sequence comes from Rhipicephalus annulatus, assembly GCA_013436015.1. NCBI lineage: Eukaryota > Metazoa > Arthropoda > Arachnida > Ixodida > Ixodidae > Rhipicephalus > Rhipicephalus annulatus. Next base: position 198,869 of record WOVY01009818.1, on the reverse strand, counting down.
CAATGACATGCCAACCATCCAAAATAGAACGCCCGAGAAAGGAGCATCAATCAGTATTACAGCAGCTAAAAGCCTGCTAACAGCTGAAGGTAGTCATGCTGCTCTTCCATTCAAGTATAGTGTACACTGAGAAAAGATACTGAAGATACACCATCAGCAAATGACAAAAGCAATACAGACAGAGCTTTCTCTTATAATACAAAAAGTCTTTAGCTGAGGAGGCAAATAAGTCATTGGCACACAATAAGTGCACAAAAAAAAAGCTGTCGCACGAGGCTGTCAGCGCTTAGACAACACAGGCAAAAATACAGTAGACTGAAGAAAGGAAAACCCATAGCAAAAGTTACCATACTCCCGAGTTCTTGCTTTGCGTGCAAATGAAGCTAGCATGAAGTTGAACACTAGATTAAAGCACCACAATCAAAACCTGGAAGTCAATGCTTTAGGAATAATACAAAGTACTGAAGAAGCATGCAAAGAGCATTCCTGTGAAGGCAAATATAAAAAAAGACTGAAAGCTCTGTGGCCCTGAACAAGACAACACCACAACCAATCGAAGAGCCGTTCGGACACACCAGCAGTTCTGGCCAACACTAAAAAGTCACAAAAACATACCTTTAATGCCTTTTTTACAAGAGAACTTCAAAAGAAATGTGCATACACCAATGCCAGAAGTATCGATGGAAGCTATTACTCATATTCAGCTCTTCATTGAAACACTGACAGAAGATACTTGTACCTGGATGCTTAATTACTTTGGTACAACTCAAGAGCGTCAACACCAAGTGGCAAAAAAATTATGATGGAAGACTACAATGTGATCAAATGCACACGTCAACCACCAACCAAGGTCCTATGCTAGAGTGAATATCGCAAAAAGTCTTGAACGCCTAATGTCACTGGCTCATACTCAGCATTATCAATCAAAATCTTGACCTCCCACACAGCATATTATTTCAACAACCTGCCACCTCTCACCATGTCATGAAACAAGCTCGAGTATACACAAACCCTCCTCACCGTTAGGTAGTTAGATAGCTCCACTAGTGCTTCACTCTCGGAACACATAGACCAGGGCCGTAACTAGACGGGTAGTGAGGAGGTTCTGAGCCCCTGAAGTATTTTCATGCTCTGACTTTTCGTCAACAATAGCTTAATCTGGGCAAGTTGGTTCATCGTGGTTGTGTTCTAGTAACAGTGAGAGAAGTTCAGGAAGAGACAAAAGGACAGGAAAGAGAGCTGACTGCCAACTAAATTTTATTGAAGGTACTACGCCCACTTTTTTACAGAGTACAAGAACAGTGCTCATGCACAACGACACATATGAGACCATGATGATATAATCTTAACTGAGAAAAGAATACTCTGTCTCCGAATGGATGAGTGAAGGTATACTGATGCACTGATCCATGGCCTTCCTGACAAGAAAATGCTTTCACAGTCTCTCTTTCATTTCTTGTTCTTGCTTTCTTCAAAAACAGTGTTTTATGAAACATAGAACTGCACTTACATTCTTTACAGTGTATGGCCATGCGACTACCATAGCCATTCTTAATATTTTAAGCATGCTGTCTTGCTCAAACATTGGGGCATTGCCCAGTTTGTCTTATGTTTACGTTTCCACGTGTCAATAGTATCTCATACACAACATTATATTGGCATTCAGTATACCTATTCTCGTGACGAATGGTGAAATAATGGCTATTCCTGTTGCTTTTTAGTACACACGCTTTTGAAAACTTGCAAGGGATGGCAAATAACAAGATAAAATCATATCGGCTCGCTATTTTCTTTATATTGTGAAACACCTTGTGTACGTACGGTATAGCATGCAAAGATCTTTGGTCATTCTGTTTTTATTTTGGTCCTGTTTTGTTTAACTTGACTTTCTGCAGGAGGGTTTAGCACACGGGTGTGATGGTGCTTTTGGGATATCCAGCATCCTTTAGTCTTTTAATCTGGTTTTTAAGGCTTACCTCATCCTTGTGCTCACATGACTTCTGAAGGGTGGCCTCAATGCACGTGGTGGCAATTCCTCTGTGTAAATTGTGTAAATGTGTAATTATGTGTTATGATGTACTAAAAAAGATGTCCCAAGAATCAGAATAAGTGACAGTAGTCAAAGTTTTTGTCACTGCCTTTATACAAATACCAGTTTATTTGTTGCCTCCTGCAGTATTTTAGGGCCTCTTATATAGATAGGATGTTTTCTCACTTTTATTACATTTTGTATTGATGATGCCATATGCTCAGGAGGTAGAATGTCGTTATGTTCTTTCTGATAACTTCTAGCTTCTGAGCAAAGATAATGTTTCAGAAAAATGAAAAAAGGCTAGCATAATATTAAGACATGGGAAGAAAGCAGAGTTTATCAAAAATGAATGCATTAGTTTGGAATGAGAAAAAAAGATGGATGACAGGTCAGTAATGTCAATCAATTTATATTAGGACACATGAAATGTAGCAGAGGGTGGCAGGTGATTAATTCCAATGAGATCGAGAAATTATCAGCCATAATATGAAATTGGCTCATACAGGACAGGGAACATTGATTGGGCTTCCACCCTGCAGTGGACATAATATAGGCTTAACGCTAACAATGAGCAAAGCCTATGAAATTAATGCTCCATGAAATGAGCAGTACTGCACAGATTGCTGTGCTAGACTTCCCATTTTGCATGTTTTTACCAGCTTATACTGCTCGCTGTTCAGACACAAAGCTTCACCAGAAAAACAATGTTATACTTGGTGAGGATAATGCCATCCACTGTTTTATCTACACCTTTCCTTGCTTAAGTCCTCCTCCAAACTATACGATTTTTCTTGGAAATGTTCTGCTTACAGCACACCAACCGATCAAGTGAAACAACTTTATTGGGGTCCTGCAGGACGCGCCCTAGTATGCAATCACCATTTCACTTCACGTTACAACATACTGGTGGTAAAAATATTCTCTGGCAGGGTACAGAAGTGCATGCACTGAGCTAGCTTGTGCAGCGCGGTCTATTCCAGAAAGCTGAACCTATGTTTGGTACAGAATTTTGTAACCACACGATGCTTGCACAGATTAAATGTGGCCACACATAGCAACTTCTGAGCTTTTTTATGAAATGATCTCGCAGTATCTGAAAACATTTGTTTTTTTGTTTACTTCATAGTTCCCAGTGAAATATTTCTCTTGTTCCTCTCATTGAATAATGGCATTTGGTGTGACTAAGGTGTTCCTAATGCCTCACTATGAGATCAGAAAAACGATTCTCCTTGAAATTGCTTCACAAGCACTTCCTAAGATATTCAATGACACTGCTTGCACATGTACAAACATTTGCTAGTTTTATTGAGGGTTGATGATAAAGGGAATCAGTTGGTGCATCCAAGCCGGACAGAGATTGACTGGCCCTGAAAAGGGCCGTTTAGTTATATATCTTGCAGCTTGTTCCAGGTAGACAGGGCTTCATTCTGTAGAAATGGTAACTCATCACACTGGTTCCCCAGCATGAAGAACATAACTTGATGCTAACACTGACTCAGATGTTCTGAAATGTCATAGAGGGTACATGAAGGCTGGGTACATGAAGGTTGCAGTTATACTAACTGTACAGTCAGCATGCTTGTGTGATATGTGCATAGCTGCATCAAAGCTACGTGTGAGAATTGCGTGAACAGCTGAAAATCTCAATGGCAGCATAGCTTAAGAAGTCTGTCATCCCTTTTTTGCCAGTTTCCAATATCATCCTTCCCTTTTCATGCATCTTCTTTCAATATATCTGGGGTTTTAATTCCCAAAACCACGATATAGTAATGAAGAAGCAAATTTTGAACATCTGGTGTTCTTTACCATCTTCACTTGTTTGCAGCGCAACACCAGAAACAGTAGGACAGGGAAGGAGCAAAAGAGAAAGAAAAGACGGCGCCGACTCTGAAAAAGACGGCACTGACATCATGACACGCACATGTTGTGATGTAAGCTGCCCAAAGAGTGGCCTCCCGTGAGAATAGTGAAGAATTGGGAATAGGATCTACCAGTAAGGGCTTTGTGTGCAATTCACAAACAGTGAAAAAAATCCACCAGGGGTGAACCACAGGTGCATGGTGCACTCTGGTTAGAGAGAGCAGAGTAAAACAGATGTGCCAGACAGGAGATTATAAATGGTTTTGTCTGGAGCTGGTGCCAGACCGAGCTCTGATTAAGCGTAAGGGAGTATTGAGCGCCAGCAATCTGATCCCATTCCTGTGATGGGGTGCAATGTGATGACAGGTGCGAATTACCATTTTCTTTTTTTTCTATGGGTTTAGGGAAATAATTTTTCAGGGATCAGATGAAAATACCTCTGACATACATAATAACATGCTTATTCATGGGCGTAGTCATGCCTAGCCACCAGAATGGGAGAAAAAGGAATGTTTCCAGAAATGTGCGATAAAGTGTTTGGTGCTACGCCTTGACGAAAGTATTGATAGGTGCTTTGGAAATCGGTACGCCATTTCTGTAATCGTTAAATATGCAACTGCATGTGCCACTGCTAGGGATAGCGTGACACTCCCAGCCATTTCGGGGTAAGCCGTTTTAATCTACATGAAGATGTTAATGAGCCCGTTCTCCATCACAGCAGTAGCTGTGGCCATTCCTTCAACTAGGCCTACTGCAGCGCCAACTAAACGTCTGCATGAATTTAGCGCTAGTACCGTACATAATAATCAGCACGTGCCTTGGGTTCACTTCGATGGTGTTGTGAATTCATCTTGCGTGACAATGGTTTAAGTTGCATGCGTGCCTTAATCATTATTGCAATAGGAGACCATGATTTATCGTCACGCATGGTGTTGCTTAGCTCAGGTCCTCAGTGTTCCGAAGCAGGTTCCGCCTTGTGAGTGCATGAGAGAGGCACAAGAGTTGATTTCTGTTCTGTGTTTCTATAATTCCCTAGCCTGTATATACAGGAAGCGGATAGTGCTGGTGTGCGTCAGCTGCCTCCGGTGCGCTCTCAACCGCCTGCCTCGTAAGACTGATAGCTCATTCTATCAGCGCCTTGTCGTACTCCCTCCTCACACTGCGACATTTCCTCCACTTGGAGGACATGATGATGGAACAAGATGATACGAAGCCCAAAACTGCAATGTTTGCAAGCCACAACCCGAGCAAACAATTCAACGGTGAGGCCAGAAAATCTACCTGACTAGGCCTGGAGCAACAAGCCAGAGAGCATATTCTTGGCTGGATAGATGGATGGATGTGGCCGTACCCTTTAGATCGGGCGGTGGCTAACGTCACCTAGCCGTAATGCTTAGTGAACTAACCACTACATTTTTTTTCCCCTTTAAATAGTAAAGTTGGACGGGTACTTTGAATAGAAGGGTTTAATTTTCAATCGTGCCTTGACTTTAGCCACCAATAAGATAACCTCCTTCTAGTTAAGTCTACCCGCTTAAAGTCTATTTTACCCTCCCTGTCCCTAAACATCAGTGCTTTGAAAAACTATGCGCCATCATCTTGAACTATAAGGTGAAGCCCTTTACAGAGCATTGTCAAATGTTCGGCAGTTTTTTCTTTCTCTTCGCACGCACTGCATATTGTGTCTACCTCTTCATATTTGGCCCGATATGTCTTGGTTCGCAATACTCCCGTCCTGGCCTCAAACAGTAGAGAACTACCCTGAGTATTATCATAGATTCTTTCTTTGGCAATTTCCTGCTTAAAAGTTCGATAGATCTCTAGTGCGGACTTCTTAATCATGCCAATTCTCCACATGTCAGTCTCCGTTTCCTGCAGTTCCTTTTTAACCGATAGTTCTTTCTGGTTTGGCCACCTGCTGTTTTTTAAGTATTTACCAGTCAATTTCCTGGTTCGCTTCCTCCATTTTGTATTGACATTCTTTATGTACAAGTAGCTGAAAACCTTCATAGCCTAACGCTCCTCCCCCATTTCTCTCAATCGCTTCTCAAATTTTATCTTGCTGCTAGCTTCCCTGCCATTAAACGATGTCCATCCCATATCACCTTGTACTCCCTGGTTTGGTGTATTCCCGTGAGCTCCTAAAGCAAGCCTACATATTTCACGTTGCCTAATTTCTAATCTTGCTTGAACTTCTGACCTCATGCACAAGACCGCGTTGCCGAGCGTCAGCCCAGGAACCATGACCCCTTTCCATATTCCTCTCACAACATTATACCTATTGTAATTCCACAGTGCCCTATTTTTCATCACTACTGCATTCCTGTTATCTTTAGTCGTCACGCATATTTAGTGTTCCCTCAGGTACTCGGTCCCATTGCTTATCCATACGCCCAGTTATTTGTATTTATCTGTTATCTCTAGCGTGACTTCCTGTATTCTAAGCTCACTACCTTTGTTATCATTAAAAATCATGACTACTGATTTTTCCTAACTGAATCTAAAATCTAACCTATCTCCCTCATTATTGCAGATGTCCGCACCTCTGCAAATCTTCCTTGTTGTCGGCCATTAGCACTATATCATCTGCGTAGATTAATGCTGGTAGTGCCTGATCAATGAGTTTTCCTTGTTTGACTAAAGAGAGGTTGAAGCCAAGTGCCCTTGCCTCTAATTTGGCCTCTAATCCTTGTAGGTACATCATGAATAAGAAGGGTGACAGTGGGCACGCCTGCCTAAGTCCACGTTTCACCACTGTGGGCTTGGATACCTGTTTTCCCACTTTTTAACTACCTTGTTAGTTTTATAGATTTCCTTTAAACGATTAGTGACTCCATCTTTTACACCCAGTGTGTCTAGTATTCCCCACAAGTCCTCTTGAACCACGCTATTGTACGCTCCCTTGAATTTCTGCAGGCCGGTAGGAAGCTTCACAGCGCAGCGCCTGATCTTGTGAAATGGCGCAGCCATGCAGGCAGGGCATTCAATTCCCTCCCTATTTTTTGTATACTACTGTCCTTGTGTACATCGTAGAACACATAACACTAATGATAGCAAACAGATCATTGATTCGGGTAGGCTTGGTGTTTTTATTTAAAATGGAACAACGAAGAAGCTGCTGAAGCTCGTGCCTGTATACAGCTGCTTTATATGGAGATGAAACTTTAACGAAAAAAAATGTAATGATAAACAGTAGGCTCATAACAAACAACATTTCTCTGAGGGTGCATGGAATATATGTCCCATGCAAGGCTATGCATTGCAGTCTTTACTGCATTAATTATGTACAGGTACTGCAGGGCATGCAAGTGTATGCAGACACACGTTGACGAAAAGACATTTTTTGCTACATACAAACGTGCACCGCACCAAATAAGACGCACGTGTTTGTATAGTCAGGGAACACTCGTGAATATTGATGAAATCACACAGCTCGCTTACAGTATAAAACAAACACAATTGCGAACAATAAAATGCGACGCTGTTTAAAGAGGCGGACCCAGATTACGAGGAGAATTATCAGTATGGCATACACACCACGTGTCAAGCTTTTGCAACATCTAAAGAGACCAAATATGGAAAGTTGCCTTTGTAAGTTAACATGACAGTACCAAATGGAGAAGCCACACGAGAGAACAATTCATCGTGGGCTAAAGAATGTGTTTTAAATATTATACACAGCTTTGCAAGATAATATCGACGAGTTTTACTCGTCTAGGTGTGGGAGATGTAGGCCTGATAAATTGCGATGTTGCTTCAGAGCCTTTCTTTCGTAATATTGCAATTTTATTCAACTCTTTCAAACGCGGCACCGTAAATTTCTACTGGGTGCTCGAACACGGCAAGCAGGTCGCGGGGCAAAATCTTTGTAACATTTTATTACCGAAACAGCGATACTAGCAATGCTTGAGGTGCACTTGTTTTTTTCTAAATTGTAACCTCCTCAATTTCATCGCTGTGATCAGGAAACAGAGAGGAAAAGTACAGCAGTAGTACGTAGAGAAATATTCAATTTCAAGCCCTTTAGCAATATCATCTAAACAAATTGCCAGTTCACTGTTGAATTCTCGATGGAAACAAACAGCTGATCAGGGACGCAAGCTTGGCTTGGCACTGGCTTGGCCGTTCATACAGAGCCAAAAGCCGCTGCAGGAAACTGGATTGCGGATCGTATTGAGACAAAATATTTTATACATTTTTGTTTTCTTTGTTTCCATTCTCTAATTGCTCTTGTGATGGCGTGGACCGCGCTTCGTGATCTCATGTACCGGCGCACTGTTTTTAAGTTTAGTATGGCGCGCGATAATACATGATTGCGTGCTTTAATTTAAAAAGGTTCGCGAGTATGGCAGCAACACTGCAATGTCGGGAAGAGGCACGGGGAAGAGGATAGTAGTATAGTAGAACCAGTAGCAGCTGCATGCCCGGGTGGAGCGACTGATGCCCAGATGGAGGAATGTCAACCCGATGCCTTTTGTGTTGGCCGTTCTGGCATTTCCGCCGACTTTATAGAAAGAGACGACCCCGTCGCTTGTCCTCTTCTCTTTTCCTTCGGGCATCAGCGACAACATTGACGGACGACGTGTTCGACTTCACCGTGCACGTGAGTATAGGTTGGTTTTTCATTCCAGTGAATTCTTGTTCAGATTTGCAACTTGTCGACTTCATCCTGATCACCTGTCACCGGCAATAAGTCACATACGTGTGATATTTAGGTGAAATAAATAATAATACACATTTTCTGCTCCATTTGCATGACTTAGCTACACCAGGACATGAGGTAAAGCCTTTGTCGCCTAGCCACTAGCAGGCAAGATCGATCACTCGCATCCTTCAGTTCACGAATCAACGCGCCTGCCTTAAAATTAGTAAGCTGCTCGCAAAGAAATCTTACCGAGGCAATTTTGTTTTCTGTGAACAATGCACCGTAGATTTGTCTTGAAAAATAAATGTCGCGACCTTTTAGAAAACGCCGTGTCTCAGAGCTAGACGCGGCATTTTGTAAAAAGCTCATTAAATTCAGTATGTTTTCGTAGTTTCTACTTGAAATTATTATTGTCTATGAATTTCATGGCCCAATCTTTTGCTTTGGCTGAAAATCTCGGCGGCAAAAACTTTGTTCAGTGTCCCTTTAAGGGCAGGTGTAGATGCCATCATTTCAGTCGCAAATCTTTTTGCTAGTCGGTCGGCTGGTTAACAATAAGGGTACTAACTAGAGTTCCAGATTTCATCAGCAACACATCGTCATGGCTTCATCAGATGCTGCATTATATACATTCTATCCTCGTTTATAAATAGGTGTACTGTATGGTCCACTGTTACAGGAAACAAGCGAGCTCATGGACAGTGAGCCAAGTGGTGCTAACTAGCAGCGAGGCTTGTGAATGGGACGCATGCGCATAGAATCGGGGTGCGCCCAGTTTTGTCTGCCATTTCTCCGCCTGTACGCATGACAGCATTGGAAAGCGCATCCGCATTTTAGCTGCGCAATTTATCTAGCCCAGTGCCTCCTGCTTCAGGGATTTCCTGTGAGCACAAAAAATGCATGATTTTAATCGTTGCTGCAGTGTTTTGCAAGTTGTCACCGTAAAGCACATCATATTTTTCGCATAATGCTCGCTGCAACTAGCAAGTTTCGATGACTCAAAATGCTGTTCAGGTCTGATGTAGCTGCAAGGGAGTTTAATAGCGACGCCAGGTAGTAGGCAGGCAGCCGGTAGGAACAGAAATGCTTGAGCCGTCCAGCGTCTACAGCTCGTGCACACACTCGCGCTTCGCACTCCGAGAGCGATGGTCCCACTAGTCAGTGCCTTGCAAATTCCCCACTACAATACCCCGGCGACCAAGACGAGCCATCCTGGCGACTCAAGGTGACGAGAGAACAGGAGGGTCGTAGCAGGGCTTGAGGCGACTGACGTGGACCGTCTCACGACCAAGGCGGCGCTTGTCCGTGGATGGCTTGAGCGGTTCAATCACATAGGTCACAGAAGAAGGGTGCTGTATGACGCGGTAAGGGCCCGTATACTTCGGTGCAAACTTGGGAGTTAGTCCAGGAGAGTGGAAAGGCAGTCGGAGCCACACGAGAGAACCGACGGGGAATGTGTCCTGAACAAGATCACGGTCGTGGCGATCTTTTTGGAGGGCTTGATTATCGGCTGTGAAGGACCGTGCAAGCTGACGACACTCTTCGGCATGTTCTGCCATTTCAGAAACTAGGCTGAACTCGGAGGCATCAGGATTGTATGGCAGAATTGTGTCGAGTGTGCTGCATGGGTCACGACCATATAAAAGAAAAAAATGGAGAAAAGCCCGTTGTTGATTGAATCGCCGTATTGTAGGCATACGTCACGAAAGGAAGGACAACGTCCCAATTGGAGTGGTCCGAATCAATATACATAGCGAGCATGTCTCCGAGAGTTCTATTGAAACGTTCCGTTAGGCCGTTCGTCTGAGGGTGGTAGGCTGTCGATGTGCGGTGTACCGTGCGGCATGAATGTAAGAGCTGCTGCAGAACTTCGGACAAGAATACACGGCCCCTGTCACTCAGGAGCTCCCGTGGTGCACCATGACGAAGAACAAACCGATGCAAGATGAAGGTTGCAACGTCACGAGCACCAGCCGAAGGTAGCGCTGCCGTTTCGGCGTACCTTGTCAGATGGTCGGCAGCCACAATCACCCATCGATTACCACCAACAGAGCACGGTAGCGGGCCGTATAGGTCAATCCCAACACGGTCAAATGGGCGTGCAGGACATGGTAAAGGCTGCAGTTGACCGGGTGAATGAGGGAATGTCTTGCGCTGCTGACACAGGGAACATGAGCGAATGTGTTTGCGTACAAACGTGTACATACCCCGCCAGTAGTAACGTTGGCGGATCCGTTCATACGTCTTTAGCGCACCGGCGTGTGCGTGTTGAGGCTCAGCATGAAAATATTCGCAGATATCAGAGCGCATATGGCTGGGTATGACTAGCAGCCATTTACGACCCACCACTTGATAGTTGCGACGGTATAACAGGCCATCTCTTATGGCGAAATGCGTTGCTTGGCGGCGAAGAGCACGAGGGTAACCGGAAGTTGATGTGTCAGAAAGCATATTCAAGAGCGAGACAATCCAAGGGTCTTTCCGCTGTTCGGATGGCATGTCTGTGACGCTGACGGAGCACAGGGGAAGGTCAAGGGCTGATATTTCCGATTCATCAGATTTCACGGGGGATCGTGAAAGCGCATCTGCGTCAGAGTGCTTTCGCCCCGATCGGTAGACGATGCGTATGTCGAATTCCTGGAGGCGTAGTGCCCAACGTCCGAGGCGACCAGAAGGATCTTTCAGTGAAGCCAACCAACACAGTGCGTGATGGTCTGTTACCACTTCAAAAGTTTGGCCGTACAAATAGGGGCGAAACTTGTTTAACGCCCACACAATCGCCAGGCACTCTTTTTCAGTAACAGAATAGTTGGCTTCTGCCTTAGTGAGGGCGCGGCTGGCATAGGCGACCACATACTCCGTAAAACCTGGTTTGCGTTGCGCGAGTACTGCACCAAGGCCGACGCCACTTGCATCCGTGTGTACTTCGATTGGCGCAGTAGGGTCGTAATGACGCAGTACGGGTGGTGAGGTAAGGAGTTGGCGCAGTGTTGTGAAGGATTCGTCACAGGCTTCTGTCCAATTCGAAAGATCTGCAGGGCCAGCAAGGAGTTTGGTGAGTGGAGCGATGATGGAGGCAAAGTTCCGGACAAAACGACGAAAATAGGAGCACAGGCCCACAAAGCTCCGTAGTTCTTTAACAGTAGTCGGCTTGGGAAATTCGGCAACAGCACGAAGCTTGTCAGGGTCGGGAAGAATGCCGGCTTTCGAGACGACATGACCAAGTATGGTGAGTTGTTTAGCCCCGAAGTGACACTTCTTCAGGTTAAGCTGAAGCCTGGCGTTTGTGAGGCACTGTAGAATCTTACGCAGACGAGTGAGATGCGAAGTGAAATCGGGTGAAAAGACCACAACGTCATCAAGATAGCACAAGCAGATGTTCCATTTGAGACCGCGTAAAATGCTGTCCATCATTCGCTCGAATGTGGCGGGCGCATTGCAGAGTCCGAATGGCATTACGGTGAATTCATAGAGACCATCTGGTGTGACGAACGCCGTTTTTGAACGATCAGACTCAGCCATTGGGACCTGCCAATAGCCTGAGCGAAGGTCAAGCGAGGAAAAGAATTCTGCACCTTGGAGACAATCGAGAGCGTCGTCTATGCGGGGAAGAGGGTAAACATCTTTCCTCGTAATGTTGTTTAGGCGCCTGTAGTCTACGCAGAACCGTATCGAACCATCCTTTTTTCTGACGAGTACAACTGGTGAAGACCAAGGACTACAAGAAGGCTTGATGACTCCACGCTGTAGCATGTCGTCTACTTGTTCTGCAATTACGCGACGCTCTGCCGGAGACACACGATAGGGGCGCTGGCGCAAAGGAGTACTCTTCCCTGTGTCAATTGTGTGCACAATTGCGTTCGTTCTTCCTAGAACCGCTTGGGGAAAGTCGAACGAATGCCTGAATTCGTGTAACAGGGTAAGAAGCTGCTCTCGTTGAGCCGGGGCTAGATGGCAGTCAATAGAACGATGAAATGCATCGGAGGACACACTGTTCGAGGCAAAGTGAGGAACCAACGCGTTCAGTTCCATATTCGGCTTGGTGTCGAAGAAATCGGCAGGCACGATAGTACCTTCATCGATAAGCTGAATATGGCCGAGCGTCTCGTTGCGGCGCAAACTGAGGGGGCACGAGTTCGGATTGGAAATAAATATTCCGGTAGTGTCTTTACAAAGCGCAAGAACGGCGAATGGCAGCGATGTGTGATGGCGGCTACCAAAGATGTGAGATGGCGTGAATAGGACGGTAGCGTCAGAAAGTGAAGTGCAGCAGGCAGGGACAAACTGGGCGCTGAAAGGAGGAAGGTCTATGTCCGTCGCGACGACAAGGTTAGCCACACTAGATACGGCCGCATCAACAGAAGGCGCATCACGAAACGGTAACAGCTCCACTTCGGCCCGAGCGCAGTCCACGACGGCGTGATGACGTGATAGGAAATCCCATCCTAGGATGACATCGTGGGAACATGAAGCCAACACGTGAAATTCAATGATGTACAACACGTCTCGAATAACCACTTTTGCCGTACAAGCCGCGACGGGCTCAATTTGTTGGGCGCTCGCAGTGCTCAAAGAAACTACGGGAGAAAGCATCGTCACTTTACGAAGAGAGCGGCAGAGTCTTTGGCTAATCACAGATATCGCGGCACCGGTATCGATGAGTGCAAGTGTTCGTACACCTTCGACGATTACATCGATAAGATTGGTGGGAGACAGGCGAGGACTTAAACGATTAGACGATGACGCAGCTCGTGCCTCCGGAGCTGCGGCAGTTAGTTTTCCGTCTCAATGGAGGTGGGTCGTCGACGCATAGGCGACACGGAACGACGACTTGGTGAAGGGGAAGGTGAGCGGGAAGTAGAACGTCGAGAAGCGGAGGTTCGGGTGCCGGAAGCAGCTTGCGCATCGCGTTCGTGAATTTCAGGTGGCACATGAGGCGCGTGGCATGAAGGCCGAAACGAGTAGTCAGGGTATCTTGGTGTATTAGCTGCGAAGCGCCGACGACATAGACGCGCAACGTGGCCTGGAATCCCGCAAAAGTAGCATATCGGCCGGTTGTCAGCAGTGCGCCAAGGATTTCCAGCATGCTGCTGTGTAGCTGGAAACGGCGCGGTAGAAGGTCGCACAGGTTGTGGCGTATACAATGGCAGACGAGGCGGAGGCATTGCCGCGACGGCCGCATAAGTCAGTGGCGCGGCAACAGGTGTTGATGGAGAGGCAGGCGTAGGTAATGGCAACGCCTCGGAGACCTGCTCCTGAATAGCCTGTCTGATTGTCGGCGTTAGACGGTTCGTTGGTGCTTCGGTGGTCGGCAGATACGAGAGACACGAAAGCTGTCGTGCGACCTCTTCACGTACATATACTTTTATCTGCTCCAGCAGGGTGCTTTCACCACTGACGGCCAGGGAAGCGAGAGAGTCGTCTGCTGTCGTTGACCTCCGAACTAATGCACGTTGCTTGCGAATCTCTTCCAAGTTCTGGCACAAGGTTACAAGTTCGGATACGGTACTTGGGCCCTTTGCCAGCAACATTTGAAAGGCATCATCGTCTATTCCTTTCAAGATATGCCTGATCTTTTCTTGCTCGGTCATCTCAGGGTTAAAGCGCCGGCATAAATCGATAACATCTTCAATGTAGCTAGTGAAGTTTTCGCCCTGCCTTTGCGCTCGTCCGCGTAGGCGCTGTTCAGCACGCAGTTTGCGCACTGCGGGGCGATCGAACACAGCTGCAAGGGTGGTCTTGAACGCGGCCCAAGTGGTAAATTCCGTACGGTGGTTTGTGAACCACAGGCTGGCGACGTCTTTGAGATAAAATGGGACGTACTCCAATTTCGAGGGGTCGTCCCACTTGTTGGCGGCGCTCACCTTTTCAAACAGCTGCAACCAGTCTTCCACATCTTGGTCCTCGGTGCCGCTGAAGAAGGGGGGATCCCGTTGGCGCAGGGTGGTAGGTACGATGACCAGTTGAGATTGGGCCGTGCTCTGCAGGGGGGTGCCTTGCTCGGTCGTCTGATCAGGCATTGCTGATGCAGTGGGCAGCTTCCGGCTTCGAAGTTCCAGGTTTGCGTACCCAGCACACTTCCACCACTTTGCAAGGGAGTTTAATAGCGACGCCAGGTAGTAGGCAGGCAGCCGGTAGGAACAGAAATGCTTGAGCCGTCCAGCGTCTACAGCTCGTGCACACACTCGCGCTTCGCACTCCGAGAGCGATGGTCCCACTAGTCAGTGCCTTGCAAATTCCCCACTACATAGCAAACATTTTAAGCTCGTCCTCGTGACCATGAAATATTGGTTTATTAAATAATTGAAGGCAGAGTTGGTATCAGTTGATTTACAGTGTGAAAATGAAAAGTGCGAAGGACCGTGCCTCGCAAGTAAGCCCCGAGAGCATGAGCAGAGAAGTAGCAGATGAGGATGCTCATGCGCTGCATTTCCAAATCTCACCAGCACTAATGCTTGACGGACTGTTGGCCACGCACTAGCGTGTTCTTTCTGAAACAGGACTTTGGCCCTGTAAGCAAGTTCTTGAAGGGCATAAGTAAAACGTAGAATGGGCCCCCTAAATGCACCCATCCTTGAACCATTGGGCTTATGAATTAGTGCCCTTTTCAAAATACAACTATTCTGAGCTATAAATTGTGACAGAACAGAGCACGAAGTTTAAAAATGGGAAAAAAGTCTTTAAATGTCCCCTTTATACATAGTGTTCTTGTGATGTCACTTCTGCCGTTGTCACCCTCTCCCGCCATGCCCGGGTAACTCCCTGGGTACCTACGGCAGTTCACGTGCTGCAGTGCGGTTTGTTGGGGGCTCGTCATCTGTTGCTGTGAACGATGTGGAAGCACTGTGGTTTTTTGTTGTCTTACTTTAACGAGCTCATTGGATTAGAAATGCCTCGCTCGTTCACTCGATACAAGACCAGATAATCAAGATGTGCGACACATATACCAGCCACGGCGTACACCGGCTGCCCGCCACAACCTATGAGGGCCTATTATCTTGCTTTCACTACAAATTGCCTGGCCCAAAAACAAGTGAAAGCTCAAAATCTCTCGAGCCGCAATTTTAAGAGTGGATGTGCGAAGCGCAGCTGCTCCCATCGAAAACTAGTCGTGCAGAGCTAGGCAAGTTTACAAGAGATATAATATTATGAATATATTGTCACAGCCTACGCCACCAAAGTAGCAATGCCCCCCCCCCCCAAGTGTTTTAAACAGTGCTGATGTTGAGCTTGAGCCTCTTTGATTGCAATTTGTGGAAATAGCCGAGGAAAATATTATACAAGGCAGATAGCGACTTTGCGTGGTGTGTGCCGCGGTAATGCCAGTCATCACTTTATTTTTCGCGTATGCTTTAACACACTTTTCACTTTGTATTTTGCTTTTGTTGTACGCTAATGTACAGTGGAGTCACTGAACATGATAGAGACCGTGTATAGAATTAATTGACTAATTAAAAAAAATCCTGACGCCCAACTTGAACCGATCGGCTATGCTTCAAAGTGAACTAATATTGTTTCCCATTCTTTATAGTTTGTTTCAATGCAATACCAAATCTCCGCGAATGCCATCACGATTTTAACCGCCTTCCTCGCCATCATGATTTTAACTGCGGACAAGTTTGTATGTACAGTATCTTGGTAAGCTATATCTGTTTGCAGGTAAATACTTGGCTATGGCACTTACCCGTAATGAAGTTACACCTGAAGATGCAAATATTGCAAAGTTTCTTCAAGTAGCTTTTATTAATCTGCACCAGCCAAATACGCTGGTACTTTTAGTAAAATCGGAATGTGCGTTCTCAATTTCAGGTTATAACTTTCAGCGAAGAAACACCCTAAGCTCTGCTCCCTCTGCGTGGACTACTAAATCAACTTGCCTCACTAGCAGCTCATAATTTCTCAAACTTGCATCGTGAGACAAAACTAAACGGGTGCAAGCACGAGGAGACAACATGGCAGTTGTAGGCGATAGATTCGGTTGGTGCCCGGGCATGTTGGTGGCGCATTTCGGAAGTGACGAAAAGGCGCTGCGAGATGCACGTGCACACTTTGTATAGTTGCTGTATTGGACAGCAAACTTTTTTTCTTATCTGAGCAGTTTTACCAAAGGAAGCTTCTTCATATGGCGTGATAAATGAAGCGAATCCACAGGTTGAACCACATCATAGCCTCGCTGTGCTTTTGTACTTTTTTTAGCTCGCAAAATTTATTTGTACATATAAGCGACAACTTGCCAGTAATAAGGCAGCACTTGTTTCTTTACCATATGATCATCTCCGGTGTGCTGCTGCCTCAATATTTCAAATTCTAAGCATTTACACCATTGTATGCTAACTTTTCCTTCAAAGTGAGACAAGCCACATGTATATCGTAGATCAAGAAGCATGCCAGTTTTACGTACTTGCAAGGTAAACATCAGAAATGCACAGTTGATCAAAAATACTAGTTTAATGGTGCATCTACATAGCAGAGCACCTGTGGCACCTCGGGAACAAGATAATGCCACATATGTTACAAGAGATAATTAAAAAAGGGGACGTTCCGTGAACAAATAGAAACAAAAATAAAATGGCACGTGGCAGCGAGCTAAGGCGGCAAGGGGGGGGGGGAGCCCGTGGGACTTCAGCGGATGAACGTAAGGTGTGTGTTTAATATGTGGAAGAAAAAAATTCAAAATTTTGGCGACTGAAATGAGGGTGACTTAGTGAGTGCGCTCATGACTAGAGTAAACACGGTTATTATTTTTTTTTCAAATCTCTTTTGAAAGCCACAAAAAATCTGTATGTGGTGCAGCCTAACAGAAGGTCCGGGAAGGCAAATTATGAATTCGTCGTTGTACAAAGGCCTTTTTTTTTTCATGCGCACCTTCCCCGCCGCGGTGGTCTAGTGGCTAAGGTACTCGGCTGCTGACCCGCAGGGCGCGGGTTCGAATCCCGGCTGCGGCCGCTGCATTTCCGATGGAGGCGGGAATGTTGTAGGCCCGTGTGCTCAGATTTAGGTGCACGTTAAAGAACCCCAGGTGGTCTAAATTTCCGGAGCCCTCCACTACGGCGTCTATCATAATCATATAGTGGTTTTGGGACGTTAAACCCCACATATCAATCAATCAATCATGCGCACCATGAATAGTGCTCAAAATTTAATTGCATATGTTGTTTTCATCCTCGCTGTATTCCGTGCTGTTTATGATGTAAAAAAAAGTAGCACGCTGAAGTGGTGCTGCTTTTGGGCAACAGTTGAAAATGGCGGGGTGCATGAATGCGGAATACTGCCGCTTACACTTAACTCACTCTTGTGGTCACCTCCCACTGTTTGCAGCAAGTGTTGTGTATACACAGCTGCATATTTCCTAGCTAGAAGAATTTGATTTTAGGTGTTTCACGCCATTTTCCATGTAACTATTCCACAATTGCACACACTGATCAGCAGGCTTTCAATTGCGCTGAAGGACACAGGTGCCATAAAATTCATAGTCGATTTTTTCAAGAAACCGTATGTAAAGGCTGAAGCTTCATGCGTACATACACACACACATACCTTATTGTTTTTTGTACTTTATGAAAGCTGCGAAGGTCTCATGTGCCTCCAAGCGTAACCTGTCTTATTTATTCTCCATCACCGCAAAAGTTTTGTGAGTTTCAAATAAAAGTACTTTGCGCATGGCCACTTTTGGGTAATTTTTTTGTGGAGGTGTTATTTGAGCAGCCTACAGTGTTTACTTTATAAGCCTGTATGTATATGTTGCATTATAAGGATGCAGAATGTGTGTAGCTGTACAATATAGATGAAGTGTAAAAATTAAGTGTATCTATTGTAGTGTTCTTGCAACCAATCTTACCCCCGTATTCTAGAACGTCCCTCCACTCAACGCTTCACCTTCACTTGAGATGGCTGATCGGAGCGCCGTCTCTAAGCAGAGAAAATTGCTGCATGTCAGCAATAATCTGCTGTGATTCTCGAGTAGCGCAGCGTCGCTTTCAAACGAGCAGCGGCACAGTGCTCAACTCTGTCAAGTGAAGGGTGAAAGTCGAGTCGGGGAGCGTTTATGAATATGGGGGTTAGTTTTGTTGTCTTGTTAACCTGCCATTAACACTGGATTGATGCTACTTTGCTCTAGCTGTACAGTACTCTCCAAGGCTCAAGGAGGTACCGCACGGGGAAGGCTCGGAGCAAACCATGCGTGAGTTTCCTTTCATTGTTACACTATGCACGTATTAAGTGATAGACTTTAATGTATGCTATTTGTATTGTGCAAGTTTTTGGGGACATACAACTTCCAACACTTATATGTTCTGACGAAAATCACGCAAGAATGAGAGAAGCTTGTGCAAAAATTATGCAAGAGTGTAAGAAGCTTTTGCAGAAGTCTGTGAAATGAAGTTTTGAAATTTTGTGGCAATGTGTCATTGTACAGTGGTCAACAGTCTTGCTCAGCATGCTTGACTGCAGGGCTCCCGGCTGCACAGGCGCATCTACGGAGTGCCTGATGCATGATGGGCCAAATGTCAGCCTGCACACTGGTGCCTCTTATCCCCGTTTGTCTGTTACATCAGTGTCTCTTGTAAAGGGGATCAACTGTGCTACCTTTTTTTTTCGGTGGTAATGAGTTCTTTTTCCAGATTATTGTTGTTTTAAGGTAGAGCCTCACATTTCTATCAAATACTGAAGATTCTATTTTTCCTTCTAGATGCTATGAAGTCACTCCTTGTGTTACAATAGAGTGAACACTGTTATGAGAAAAGCTACTTTATGGAGTTAACTCACTCCATATTGACTTAACACACAGAATTGGTGAAAACTACACTCCATTCCAGCTGCATTAGGAATAATATTCATTTGCATACTTCTATTTCTTTTGTTTGTTTGTTGGCTGGAGGTTTGGAGTATAGGGTGGCCAGAGGGCACTGTGTAGTCTTTCTTCATCTTCCCAATTTTGTGAACATCAATTGATAGCCATATGGGAAGCAGCCAGCATGCTGAAACAGCGGTGCAAGCATGCAAGATGTTCACCATTGCATGCAGTCAGTTGCTGTGAGC
Source organism: Rhipicephalus annulatus (assembly GCA_013436015.1). Classification (NCBI taxonomy): domain Eukaryota; kingdom Metazoa; phylum Arthropoda; class Arachnida; order Ixodida; family Ixodidae; genus Rhipicephalus; species Rhipicephalus annulatus. Next base: position 179,295 of record WOVY01009818.1, on the reverse strand, counting down.
AACCTACTGCATACAATTAACTGCGAGCGGTGAACTAACGCTGCACTATGTGTGCCTCCTGGAAAGCTGCAATGGTAAAGTGCCACAATCGTATAGTAACATGGATAACATCGCAGTTTGTTTGTTGAATAATTTTGCAACAGAATCAATGGAGTTTTGGATAAATTTGTGTATCTGCCTGGTTCATCAAAGCTACAGAGTCAAGTGCGGTATATACTCGCGTATTATGTGTACTTTTTTTGTCAATCCGGTCATGTGCGAAGCTAGTAGGAATCGCTGGCCTAAAAGCTCAACTGGGAATATATGTTGCAGGCGCTGTCACAGCTGTCTCAAAGCGGATTGTCATTTGTTTGCTAAGCCTGTTCAAATGCCCCCATTTTCTTGAAGTTCTTCCGAACAGTGCTCACAAAAACCAGTTCCCACGACAGGGTTATACCAGAGAACATAAGTACTCTCCAATAATTGTCGGGAACCCAACGTAAAGTAAGATGTAGACAAGGAAGCGCGATGCCAACACAGTGCTGTGTGTGTCGCCCTTCATGTGTGTGTGTGTCCATTCCTTGTCCCAGTCTTCTATTGCGTTGTGTTCCCTCCGATATCTAACCAACACACCCAAGCTTCTATGCTAAGTCTTTTTCAACGCACTCTTCTGCTGGCTCCCATACTGAATATTACATGTCGAAGAACTCCACGCTGATGTGCTTAGCGGTAGCACGGTTTCAGTTTTCTTCGGTAAGCTTTATAACAGCAATCTGCCTCGTATATAATTATTGTAGCCTATCACAAGGAACAGTAAAAACGCAATGGCCAGATGGCGAAACCTAAAAAAAAATGAGTGCGAAAACCTGCCTTATCTAGTTGATGTGACAGGTCCTTGCACGCGTTCAACATCTGTGCTGTGTCTCGGGAATACATTCTTGCCGTGGAAGAGGTGGGAAGATAGGAGGCAAACCTTTAGGCATTTCGGACTGCACATAAACAGGTTTCAGTTTTCAAGTTCGATATTCTAGGGAAAGCAGAAAAGTTCATAGAAGAAGGGACCTTGCACTCAGTCCATTTTGTGTAAGACTGCACTCACCTGCTTAAGAGATGTGCCTGACCAGAGCATCATGAAGTCAAATGTGTCTGTGTGTGTGTGCTGGCAAGGTGGTTCTGGCTGGTTGGGGAGGGCAAAGTATGCGAGCAAAAAGTTTCTTGTAGTAAAGCAGGCTGGCTAATTATACTGGTGAGCAAATTATGTGAGGATGCAAATTGTGCGAGTAAATATGGTATGTACTCTTGTATGTTTCAGCTCTATTGCTACGGATCCTGCGGATCCAACTTGGCATCCGGCAGCAACAAAGAGAGGTTCTGCAGGAGGTGGGACAGCTGAAGCACAAGGTACGGCTCTTGTCCGTGCCTCAGCACGCCCAGCCAGCACAGCGCCCCTCTGACCTTCCCCGGCTGCCTGCTGGTACAATTGGAGAAGTGGAGGCAGCAGAGGCAGCTGTGCAGAGTAAAGCTGTGGCTGCGGCTTTAATGTATATTTCTTGATTTTTAATATGCCTATGTAACATGCCGAAATTTAGTACTGCTTTAAGATACTGTGTTTCGGGAAACAAACTAGTCAGGTTATCTCATGAGCTACTGTACTACAGTCGAATATGAATAATTCGTACTCAAAGAGGCCAGAAAATTTGTTCAAATTAAAAGAAGTTCAAAATAATGAAAGAGACCGTAATTACTTGAATCTAACACGCACCTTTTTTCCCGTTAAGAGAATTCATAAATCGCATGTGCGTTAGAATCGAGTACGAAAAAAAAATGAATATGGTCATTCTATTGCCATCGCCACTTACAAAATGGCCGCCCCCTATGTGCGTCGGCATGGCGCGTCAGTCATTTCTGCCTATGTGTTTCCCATGCGCGGCACTTCATACGTGTGCTGAGGAGTTCGTCATCTTGTACTACATTAGCATCGACGGCATGGTAGGGCCGACTCCAAAAACTCGACGAGTGCACCACAATGCTGCTTCTAAAAGAAAAGTCGTCGCGTGTGCCGGAACGGACAGAAATCGGGCCGCATCGCGGTCATTCGTAGTTCCGGAAACGTGCGTGCGGGACTGGCGGAAACAAAAGCAGAATATTGTCGACAGCAAAGATTCACGCAAAGGCTTCAGTGGACCACAGCAGGGTCGGTTTCCACAAATTGAAGAGCTTCTCGGCGAGTATGTGATTAAGCAGGGAGCGGCACAGCGGCCCGTGACGAAAGAACTGCTCCAAGTGCAGGCTATGCAGTTAGCCTTAAAAAAAGGGCTAATGCAGATCCATTTTAAAGCGAGCAGTTGCTGGCTAACTGACTTTATGAAGAGAAAAGGCTTTTCCCTCCGAAGGCGAACGGGCATATGCCGGAAGTTGCCGGAGGAGTACGAAGAAAAGCTTCAGAGTCTTCAGAGGTTCCTCCTAAACTTGCGGCACAACAACGGCTACCTGCTTGGGCAAATCGGGAATGCCGATCACACGCCTCTTTACTTCGACATGTCTGGCACCACAACCGTCTAGGAGAAGGGGGCGAAGCAAGTTTGTGTACTGACATCAGGCCACGGTAAAACTAGATTGACAGCAATGCTCTGTTGCACGTCAGATAGGCATAAGCTTCCCCCGTACTTCATATTTAAACGGAAGACGCTCTCAAAAAGAGTCGTTTTCGCGAGTGGTGTGATCAAGCGGGCCAACGAGAAAAAAGGGTGCGCGTTGCAACCGATGTCTTAGTTTTTTTTTTTGTCGTGGAAACCGGGCGCGCGTTACAATCGAGGGCGCGGTAGAATAGAGTAAATACGGTAAACGAGCGGAGGGCTCACCATGCAGTGATGCATGTGCATGGAGAAGTTTTATTCACAAATTACAGGACATCCGTCATTAATTAAAGTAGTCAATACATGTCTGTACACGTTGGCCTTGCAACGAGTCAACAAGTTTTGCGTGCAGTTTGCAAAGCATTTGTACTTCGGCTTCAGTATTCTCCTGGCAAAAGAAGTTGCGCGCAGCAATGTCCAGTGCTGACACTCTTCGAAGACAACTGTGTTTCCACTGTTACCATCTGCGCTGCAGCCGGAGCGTGGCCAGCATATGATGAGAATGGAGGAGCGTCTCCACCTGGAGAAAAGCAGATCAACATTCGAGAGAGAAACACTCCGCGGAAGCTTTTTTTTTTTCTCTCTTCATGCGCGGTGTTGAAAGGAGAAGAGTCTCTACATAGCAGGAACGAAAAACAGGGAAGCGTGACACCGGCGCGTTGCAGATCGGCATGAGAGAGCCAACTCTCTGCGACAGCTTTTTTTCCCCTCTTTCTCTTCATGCGCAGTGTTAAGAGGAGAAGGGTCTCTAGGTGGCAGGGACGGAAAAAGCCGAAGCGGGGCACAGGAATTTCGCATATTGGCATTTGGCAAACATTCCACTGCAGTCTTTTCTTTCCTTTTCTTCATTTTCTTCTTCAAGCACAGCGATGAGGTTTCTGAAGTGCCACCGCAGGATTGGGCGGGGTGCTGAGAGCATTTTCGGAGCGCGGTATAGCTTTGATAGGACCACAGCGTCAGTTCGAATTAAGTGTGTTGGAATTATTGAGATTCGACTGTATTTACTATAGTCTGTGAAGTCCGAGTGAACTGTCCTAAGCTAGCAGACGATGTAGGCGGCATCGTGTGTTTGATGGGCAGTGACTAGCAATAGCCTGCTTAAAACAGACATTCAGTAATTTTGTTCATTTATCACCCTATTTCGTGTCCGCTGCGGCTCTCTCTACTTTGAGCTACAGTTCACCCTGCCTTGTGTTAGCCAATTTCTTACTTTTTTAAAAATCTAACATGCACCCATTTTCGCAGTGCGAAGAAAAATGCACCTTTGTTTAATGTGATGAGATTTCTATAGCGACATGCCTCTTTGTTGGCTATCACAGAAAAATATAAACAGCAAATGGTGCGACCATCTAGTGCGACCTTTATTTTCCTATCAGTTTCATCTATGACCAAGATTTGGTCGCTCTAAGGTTGCCTCTTAGTACGCCTTGATCATGTTCATTTATCTTGTTGTGCTCTGCTTACAATGCATTGATTAAAAACATGTCCAAGCTTCTTTTTGAATTCCATATATTTTATCGTTTTTCACCTGTAGAAGCTACTCCTGGTCAACATTCAGGCAAAGACATTGTAACCTCGAAGAAACGTGTATTGGAATTTGAGCACTGTACAAAGTAATTATACTATTTCATAGCTAGAATCAATATTTATTAAGGGTTATAACAGTGTTGTATTTGATTTCATAACAGCGAAACTGCATTCAGAGAAGGACTCTGAAAGGTTCTCACATTGAGTGTGAGAGGGCTGATGTGGAAACCATTTTAGGTCAAATGAGTTGAAGTTAGCGTAAAAAAACAATGAAATGTTGTGATGCCCAAAAATTCAAGTTGTTCTTTTCAGTGTCCTCTTCTTGCAGATTTTTATCATGAAAACATTTCGATGTGCTGTTGGGTTTACCCCATCTATGCTTCTTGCATTTTTTTACAGCGCAAGCACCTCCTGCAGATTGGGGGACGTGGCCTCTGAGAAATTGGTGTGAATGCCATGAAGGCTGTATTGGCACATGACGTGCAAGTGCTGTACAGCCTTCATGGCAGAAAAGGGAAAAGGGCCGTTGTGAACCTGAGGCTCTGTAGATTAATGACAGGTTAGACTTGTTCATTGTTTTATGTGTGTGTACCCTTGTGTATTCTCTGTACTGCAGTGCTTCATGTGTACTATGGTATTTCTGTTCTTGTATGCAGATGTCATCTGCCAAAAAGCAGGGTGCGACCAGGCGGAGGCCCTCAACTTTATTAAGAGGTGGCTGCCAGGGTCTGGTGATCGCTGTGGAGGCAGGAAGCGGCGCTTCAGAGAAGCATTTGTTGTGGAGCAGCCCGATGATCCCCACTCTAAGAGTGCAGATTATCGGCTGCTCGCGGCAGCTGGCTTCCTGCCCAGCCACAGCAGCCAGGGCCTTGACAGCACCACTGTCACTGTGCCCCCAACGCAACCTGACCTGCAGTAGAGCGGGCCTTTTTTAGTTGTGTATATATATTTTTTAATGTATACATTTTTTGTTGTACCAAATAAATAAAAAACAAAGAATAAATAGTCTGCAGACTGTCGGTGGTGCACTGTTCGGCTAGCTTATGCTGATTCGGAAGCACCATCACCATGTTTTAGTTACAAAAAAAATGCTCTAAACTATGAATATTCTCGATTACCATGTGGGGGACATATGTGGGGATTGCAAGTGGGGGACATACGCTTTCAACATTTACTTCCTAACGACTTTTTTCGATCTGCTGTACCAAATACCAGTACCAAATAAAGCACTCGCTATTGCAAAAGATAAATTGGTAAAAAAATAAACTACACTTCTAGTGTTAGCAAAGGGAATGAAGTATAAAAGATGAAATAGATCGAGTAACTGCTTTCAGTTCTCAGCATTCAATTTTCTGTTGCCCCAAGTATACAGGGCTGCAAAGCTACAAGAGCGGGTCATCTAGGCATATTGTTTAAATCTTCCGGTAAGAAAAATTCCCTACTAATAATGGTTACATAATGGCAAGCCAATCAGTAGCCAATATTCGTCGTGCAGGAAACATCGGTGTAATAACGGCATTTGATTCGCTGCAATGTGGCCCTGAATTGGTCCAATGTCGGTCGTACATTCGTAGCCAATATTCGTCGTGCAGCAAACATCGGCGTAAAAATGGCATGTGATTGGCTGAAATATGGCCCAATGTTGGCCGAACATTGGCAGCTTTGTCGGCAATACGATGGGCCTTCGTCGGCCCAATGTTGGTTGCATACTGGCTAAAACATCGGCAAAACGTCGGCCCATCATTGGCTTGAACGTCGGCCCGACATTGGAAGAAGTTGCACTTCCGACGTCGGCCCGACGTCGGTGCCGATGTTAGCCGATGTTGGTCCAAGATTGGTCCAACGGCGGCGTGCTGCCTGGGAATCGCCGTGTCATCGCAGGTTATGATGTTGTTAGAGTAAAACAGCTACATCGCAACGTTTTTTTCTGTGTGTTGCTTTCAAAGAAAATCAACTAAGATAGGTGCATTGGCGGGCATATTGTCCACATCTCCTAATTCGACGTGAAGCGTATACGTTATTTCCGACTTGCGACGTTCGGTACAGGCTGGTTTGAGTCTGAAACATTGAGAGCAATATTTAATTGGATCAAGTAATCTGGGAATTACACAAGGCAGCAGTGGGCTCTAACAAGACAAGAATTGGATAACGTGTTGTCTGTAGTTGGCTGTTTTCTCTTAAACTTCTGTGATTATTTTGATCATCAGTCATATTCTACGGAAAAAGTGTTCCCATGTACCGCAGATAGGCCCGAGACGTTAGACGTACTAAAAAATCATTGTTCTGAAGCTAGAATAAACATTCGATGAATTTACAAATATATTTGTCTGGTTTGTTTTTTTTTGTTTAAAAACCTCTCAATAGGCAAACAAATCAGTACGCCCCAATAGAAGGACATTGGCTGCTTTTTGCATCATCCGTATTACGTTTAACTTCCATAGTCTATAAGGGACAAAAAACTGGTTAGCTAACAGAAGATAGAGTAAAATAAGCATTCTTGTTAGCTATATATATGTAACTGCAGCTGTGGTGCACGCTGTCTGTGAGATGTTCTCTTTTTTTCACTTCAAGGAAGTCGAAATATTTTTGCTGTACACATGCTGGCTACAAAGTACTTTTTTGTTAAACAATAACTTGCAAATAAGGTAGCTCACAGCTTTAAAAAACAGCACATCCGACGCATATATAATGAGTACCAATTTCACGCGAAGCAGTCATCGAATAGCAGCTGAGCATTACGGGGTGTATTGACATCTTTGTCTAAATTGAGTAGTTGTGCCCATACCCTGGATATACCAGGCACATCAAGAACACAGGCATGTAAAGTGTAGCTTATGGCTCAACGTAACGTAAGCAGTCACGTTAAAGCAGATACGTATGTTTATTTAAGGACGTGCACGCTACGGTGCGACGATGTGCCTAAGTAGCGGCCGTCGGCGTATTCGAACAACAGGCTTCTTCCTTAGCCATAGGTGTTCATATGTATATTGTTCATTACATTGTTACAAACGCTGATATTTAACCCAGCATCCCCAACTGACGCAAAATAAAACATGCACTCAGCTTGCCCGAAGAAAAACGTATATTTACGTTTCAGAGTCACTATGGGTTCCTTGTTCACAATGTGGATGATGAAAGTGGGCATGGCTATTTATGGGTTTGGTTGCGTAGAGTGAGCAAGTATATCTCGGAGAGGTCATCTCGCCTCCATTTATTCACGTTTTTAGTCGTTTGAAGGTTCATCCATTCTAAAAGCAGCCATTTTGATATGCGCTTCTCTGTCACAATTATACTCGCAGAATCCTAGTCATGATTTGATTTGTGGGGTTTAACGTCCCAATACCACCATATGATTATGAGAGACGCCGTAGTGGAGGACTCCGGAAATTTTGACCACCTGGGGTTCTTTAACCTGCGCCCAAATCTGAGCACACGGGCCTACAACATTTCCGCCTCCATCAGAAATGCAGCCGCCGCAGCCGGGAATCGAACCCGCGACCTGCGGGTCAGCAGCCGAGTACCTTAGCCACTAGACCACCGCGGCGGGGCCGCAGAATCCTAGTCGACGATGGGGTAAGTGTTCAAAGGATACTTCGCCAAGGCGTGCAAGCATGCATTTCCTTCGTTGACATCATTTTAGTGCTGCTAATTTCTTGTTTTAAAATTTTTTGTTTTTGATATAGGATGCGCCACTACCTTTTCACGGTATTTTGTATATAAAGCCTGAAAGTCTTCAGTTCTTCAATCAATCCTTCGAACGTATGAGGTTCTGCTTTAGTTGTTTCATCGGCACAGGCGCGTTTTTAAAGCTTTTATGGTTTAAAGCTTTAATGGTTTAATGTGCATTATATTGGTCATGTGCCACTCGCGAACAATTAACAGCTGCTCCTGTTACTACTCATTAATGGAAACATCAAAGGGCGTGTATAATCTGTGCGCCAAATTCAAAGTCCTAGTAATATCTAGGGTTTTAAGACCCAAAACTAGGATATGACTTGAAGAGTCACCGTACAGTTGAAGGCTTCGAAAATGTTGATTATCTCGTGTTTTTTCCATTGCTCTGAAATCGTGCTGTACACGAGTCTCTAGTATTTCGAATGCGACCGCGGTGACCTGGATTGAGCCCTTGAGTGTCGAGTGAGCGCCAGAGCAGAATAATTATACTGCTCTGCCACGGCGCATAATGAAGCACCGTGTCAACTGCAGTACTTACCGGAAGGGCTGTTTTAACTTTCTGTACCACCTGGTGCCGCTCTACGCCGGGCTGAGGCTAATCACGGCAGGTGCACATAGTTCAGTTTAAGTGTGCAGGTGCCCTATTTGACTGCTTGTGCCGTTCAGGTTGCGTTTTACAAAGTCCGTGCATCATTGGCTTCACCCCATAAAACACTGTAAGACGAACCACCATGCCTACTTATATCGCATTGCCTTACGCTAATATACAGTTGCTTGAGCGAGCACGTTACACCCACGCGTTTTTTTCCGACGTTATAAGCTTATCGATTTTTGTAGTGTGTGCGAATGCCACCTTTTCAGTGGATATACGCATGTATATACGTGCCTGTTTCATTCACGTATATATTTTGTTTCTCGCTGTAGAAGCAAAAGGTCTTTTCGGAAGTCACAACACACGACTGTTTGCTCCAAGCCACTTGAAGTAGTACTAATTTAAGGCTCAAGCTATTTTTAAAAAGATCAGACATTCATATTGTACAAAAAAAGTTCTGAGCCCGTTTACACTGCCCACTCACAGGTGCTAACAATTTTCTGCTGTTTAGCTTGCGTCACCGTGAGGGCGTACTGAAGGCGACGCACCTGTTCAGTGAAGATGTTTTAAAAATATCTTGCGCAATGTAGGTATATTCAAAGTCGCTGGACAAGGAAGCGCCGGCATACATCTTTATTTCTTGCAACTATAATAAGTCCACAACATTATCAATCTATATAGGCAGCCAAATCGGCAGCCTCCCTATTCACCTGGGTCGATTGTGTGGACCTTTTAGAATCTTTCAAAGACGTCTGACAGTCCTTTTTTCCATTACTTTTCCTACACACTTCATCAATATGATCAGGTGGGACAATGACAGAACGAACAGCTCCTTCAGCTGTCTTTCAAAACTGGGTGAGCAGTCTGTTTAGGAAAGTGTGCTGTCTCAACAGGACTCGTTACACAGAACTAGTAGAGCATTTCTCGCACTTTTGCTGAGCTGACAGAGTGTTCTCTACGAAATATCATTGGGTTCTGCGGATGTAGACGTCTGCAGTAACTCGTAATGCTTTGATTTCCTACTAGCAGAACGGAAACTGGCAGATATATGCAGGGGTCACGAGTGGTGATAAAGAAATGATGAAATAGATATATCCAGACAGCGCTGCAACATCAAAAAGGTTCCCTGCTCATTTCCGAGCCTCTCAGGCACACCCGCAGTTCGTCGTGCACTGTTAACGGGGTACACCTGAAGCATATGCTCTCGTATGGTCGTGCGAAAACGTGCTACATCCGCTTTGTCAGCTAGCGAACCTCCGTGTTGTCGGTCGCACATTTACTCTCACTTGTTGTGTTGCCTGTCTGTCATGCGGACCATGCTAAATGTTTTTGTTTGCAACTCAAAGTTTTACATCCATCGCGTTTCAAGCAGATTACTACTATGCCCTTGTCGTGATTGGCGTAGTGATCAAGGAGCGAAGCTACACAGCAGAACATCAGCGTCATAGCAGCAGCCCGCACACTGTTGGCCGTTTGCGGGGCGATGTTGGCTTTTCTCACAAATTGCCAGATTACCGTGCTCACGGAAAATCGGTCTGGGATCCACTTTTTACGACAGCTGAATGACGAAGTGTCATCGTCGCAATTTCGTTTTAGATCAGGTTCACAAGACTTATATAAAGCCATCTGCCTAGCACAGGAAATAGGCTAACGTGCGCGGCACCATCGGGTATGACGCTAGCACGTCGAAGCCAGCTTGTCATGTCGTCACAGTGGCCATGGAATGCTTCAGTTACAATAAAATGACTTTCAGAACTAACATTGGTGGTAGAGAACTGACAGTGTTCACTTGATTCTTGACAAGTACAATACCGTGCAGGTAAAGCTGCCGCCGGCAAGTGACATGACCATATTGCACTCTCAATCTGACGATCAGAAAATGAACGTCCTTATGTCACCATCTCACTTTATCGGCGTACCCTTACCCCAGCAACAAAAAAAGCTGAATTTTTCGCGCGCATTCTTCAGCCTGTGTTGCATGTTCTGTAACAAAGATTAAAACACACTGTTCTGCCACACAAACTATGCCAAATTTACGCTTGTTCTGAAAAGCCGGTGTTGTAAAGGAATTCAACTGTAGTGTTTTGTGCCATGTGTGTCAACGTACCCAATGGGCTTGTTTTACTCAAACGACCTATTATAGCACACGTGTGTACTTCACAAAAAATTTTCCTGATTTGCTGTTTTGTATGTTTTTATTGTTGTTGTTGTTGTTGTAGGTGAAAATGCCCAATAGCCAAAAGGTGGAAGAAGAGCACCAAGTGGACGAGTTTGCTTTGTAAGCTATTTAATACGCTGTTTATATTCACACTAAGTAATCAAGGTGGATGCAGCCCTCAAGTGCCATCGTCTAATAAAAAAACATTTCGGAAATTGTGTTAAAAAGACTGCAGTGGTGGTCACATATTGACTGTCTGTATGCATAAAAAATTGGGTTCAATCAATATAGGTCAATAAATAGCTGAACGTAATTTTTGAACCCAAAGTTTAGAAAATATGAACATGCGTATAGATGCCCCAATAAATTATTTGCCCTAAAACAAAATAAAACACGCTAAAGAAAAAATGTCTAGCTAAATAAGTAAATCACTCTTCCAAAACAGCAAATTCAGCATTCATGGGACGAGGAACAACGTGCAAAAAAAACGTAGTGGGCGACACCGTCTTTAAACTCTCGCACAAATTACCACAACATCGTAAACTTTCAAGGCATTTTGACGGACTAGGCCCTACGTAGGTTCTAAAGTCCTAATTTGAAAAAAAAAAACTTACCTACATTGTTCACTTAGGATTTCATAGACTTAACAATGTTTCACAAAGTTTTCTCGAGTGAATGTCGTCACATACGAAGATTTTATACGAAGTTTATTAAGAAATCTTTGACTTCAATTTCCAGCTCTATCAATAGACCTATGATGGTGAAATAAAGCAGATGAGTGTTTTCAGAGTAAAGTTTGACAATCTGCATTGAATAATTATTTCGCTTTATTATATTGTTAACGCTGAATTTTACAGAGAAATAAAGATAATTAAAAATGCACAAGCATAAGGTTACACAAAGCCTTGTGTCAGCTTAATAAACTTCAACGCAACACGCATGTAATTTGCAAGACCAGAGTAATGGAAAATTATGTAAGTGACGTCTTACACACACACACACATATATATATATATATATATATATATATATATATATATATATATATATATATATATATATATATATATATATGCCTTCGATCAAGCTGAACAAATCATGCAGGTACAAGTGAACGTAAAAAATATTCATCAAAATTTCATATTTTGCCCAAAAACTTTTTTTGCCAAGAGGGCATTGCAAACTTTGAGCACCAAAGTGACACTGTGTAACGGTAAATAATTTATATAATGTTACTGATTTCAGAAATCAACACGAAACATTTTTTTCCTTAATCTCAAAGCCATAGTGTTTCATGGATGTGGTAGTTTATTCACTTTCGTTACCAAGCCGCAGTGGTCATGTAGCTAAGGCACTCGGCTGCTGACTCGCAGTTCGCGGGTTCGAATCCCCGCTGCGGCGGCTGCATTTCAGAGTGAGGCGGAAATGTTGTAGGCCCATGTGCTCAGATTTGGGTGCACGTTAAAGAACCCCAGGTGGCTGAAAATTACGGAGCCCTCCACTGTGGCGTCTCTCCTAATCATATAGCGGTTTTGGGACGTTACCCCTCATAATAATTAATCAATTCATTTTTGTTTCAACTTTCTATCGTTCTCGCCTCGGCGAAAAATATCACGTTGCTGCGTGTTTAGCGTTTTTTTATAAAGCACAGATTTTTTTACCACATATATATTTACAATTTTCGTGTTATCACTTCTCTTAGTAGAAATCTATATTAATGAATAAATAATTTGGAAGCGAATGAAACAAAGACATTGCAGAATATTGCGGCAAGGTTTAAAAAATGCTATTTGACTCATATTGTGGCTTAGATTTCATAATGTAGTGGTCCAAGTAAATATCTGGCTTATACATTGTTGTGTAGTTTTGCTTCCTAGTAAAAAAGGCACAACGTTTCAGAAGATCAGTCTTTGTACAACGACAAGGTAGTTAGAAGCATGCCTATACCCTGTCTTCTCATCTCAGCATCTCAGCACGTGGTTCCAGCGGGAGCTTTTTGGCAGTGAATAATCCATGTCATACAACTGATCTTTACTTGTTTTTGTGAAACTACTCTATGAAACGTTAAAAGGAGCAATAGTGCTTATTTTATGGTGTGTATGGTATTTTTTCCTTGGGCCATGAAAGGACATGTTATACGCAACCGCTTTTCATCGCCAAGAGGCAGAGTTACGATGCAGTCGATGGCCTGCAAGGTAGTACGACAGTGTTGTGTTGGGCTTCTGATATTTAATACACAAGTTACTATTGATATTTATGCCATTAATTAAGTTTAGTACACTTAAGATCTTTTTATAAGGTTTCAGGTATAGGCCAAAGCGTGATTTTTATACCAGCGATGGGCATGATAAAATTATGTATCCTTGGTGTACACGCTGTAGAGGATTCCATATCATGTCCACAATTTTAAGTTCGCTCACCAGTTTTGGTTGTCAGTAAGCTTTTCACCCATCTTTTTAAATGCGAAGTATTTCTTAGCGAACTGCGGCTACTTTGAGCGTATCTATCTATCTAGCCGGTTACGTTTGCGTGCTCATATGGTCACCTCTTATACTTGGCGTGAACAAAATTAGCATAGCATGAAATATAGTTTGACAAATAAAAAGCGCTCGCCAAGGCATGGATAATGTTACAATGCCGTTACGTACGTCGTCAGACACATCCCGCCAGACAGTGGCACATGCCCACGAGTGCGGGTATGTGCCACAGGTTATTGACCCTTAGTATCTAACCAGGAATGACGAAAACACACATGGGCAATTTTGACGCACGAGCGTTAAGAAATATCCCACATTGCGGTAGCATCGACCGGACGAATGAAAATAATAAATGTCAGGCAGGTTCCCAGCTGGAATCGAATCCAAGCATTCTACGTGGCAGTGAAGCATTTCACCACAGAGCTACGCCTGATCTCGCAGGTACTTTTCGAATAGACAATAATCTTCGTTAAACGTCAATATTGGTTATAGTGCTGCCTACTCAATTTTATAAACATTACATATGTACTCTTTTGATTGATTTTGGATATTTCATCATGTCGTGTTAACGTCAATTGTGGTAAGTTGCCATGTGCTGAAGTTGATTCACGTAGTAGTGTTTAGGGTCAGCATCATTGCGAGCATCAGCGCTTCATATCAGCTTCTGGTGTTGCTAATACACGTGTTCCAGTTGTCATCATTGCGCAAATGCCAACAACTGGTTATATTAAAATCTGCAGTGCTTTTCAACGTATGTATGTATATCTATTAGTCTGTACATATGTATGAACAGGGATATGCCAAAAGATGGCTCTATAAAATGCAACAATTTTACATGTATTTGGCGTCAATTAACGTTGTGTCGCTAAATAAAAAAAATTGCAACACGGTCACTTTCCATCAGCATGCTTCGCATAATGACGATTCCCAGGTACGTGTGATCTACCCATTTTTTTAATTTTCTTATGGTGTAGAAAATGTAAAAGCACGTCATCCTTACTGTACGGGCTTTTAATAAAAGCTTTCCAGCGTCTTAGGACCATTAGGAATCATAATAATCAGCCACTCCCCCCCCCCCTGCAGGGCAAAGGCATCTCCTGAGATCCGCTAATCTACCCGATGTTGTGCTTTCTGCTTCCAAGATATACTAGCGAACTTTTAAGTGAAAGCTGTTGTGAGATCAGAACCGTAGTTGTCCGCTGCCGCCGCTGGTATCAGTCACTAGTATCGCAAGAAATAAGAAAAACTTCGTAAATAAAAAAAAACACCAAGGATCCTAAAGAATTCTAACCCGGGTCCGCTGCGTGCCAGCGTGCCTAATTTTCTACCACGGAACCACGCCGATGCTCCGAAGACATTTGCAAACTGGCTTTAGCCAGGATGGATGTGGGAAAATAATCACGTTAACAGGAGTAATAAAATGTTTTAGTAAATCAAAAAAAAAACAACCCAACGTCACACAATGGTAGCTGCGTAACAAATTGGTCGTAGAATGCTCCGACCCATTACAAAAGCTTTTTTCTTGATCGCCTAATACCTGATGCGAACACCCACTTTGAACATATTTCTTGATCGTCGCCTGCCACTGCCAAAAAAAAATAGCCGAAAATTCCTAGCAAGTGTTCAGCGATTACCACGCTTCTCCAAACATTAACAAAGGATAGCATATGATTGATGGCCTACTAAACAAATTTTTGATTATTTATGACGTAGTGGGTACTCAGCAAGTGTACTTGTAGCAGTTACCCAAAGACTGTTTAGAAAAGGCTCTTAAAGGTCCCTCTTCCAGCTTTCGCAATGACTGTGCTGCGCGTTCCACGCATGACTGGCGGTTTTTGAATTTCATCGGCCCACCTAACTTTCTGTCTCCCCGTCGCGCGTTTGCCTTCCCTGGGAATCCAGTCAGTTACCATCAATCACCAGCGGTTATCCTGCCTACGTGATACGTGTCTGGTCCATGTCCATTACTTTTTCCTAGATTCAACCAAGATATCCTTAACCCCGATTTGCACCCTGACCCACTCTGCTTTCTTTTCGACTCTTAAGGTCGCCCCTACCATTTTCCTTTTCATCACTCGCTGCGTAGGCCTCAATATAAGCTGAACCCCCTATGTAAGGCTACAGGTTTCTGCTCTGTAGGTAAGTACTGGCACGATGTAGCGGTTGTATTCCTTCCTCTTGAGTGCTAGTGGCAGACTGCCATTTATTATATGAGAATGCTTGCCGAATATGATCCCCGCCATCCTTATGCTCCAAGTGTTTTCACTCTCATAGGTCGTGGCCGTGTGTACTTCCTTTCCTAAGTAGACATATTCCAATGTCTCTGGACCTATCAGTATACAACTTCCAGTGTCTCTGGACCTATCACAAAGTGCTGTTTTTTAGCGGGACTGTGGCACACTACTTTAGTTTGGCGCATAATAATTTTCAGAACTACTTTTTTGCTTTCCTTGTTCAGTTCAGTAATCAGGAGCTGTAGTTTGCACCCTGAGTTACTCATCAAGGCAATGTCATCAGTGAATTGCAGGTTACTAAGATACTCTCCATTAACTCCCATTCCTGACCTCCCCCAGTCTGAGGTCCTGAATACCTCCGGTAAACACACGGTGATTAGCATCAGAGTAATCGGGTCTTTTTGCCTTACACCCTTCTTGATTGGGATTCTGTCTCTTTCTTTATGGAGAGCTATGGCGGCTGTCGATCCACTGTACATTATTCCAGTATGTTTATGTACGGTTCATTGATACCTGGATTCCGTAGCGCCTGCTTTACTGCTGATGTCTCGACTGAGTGAAACGCCTTCTCGTAATCTATGAAGCCTATGTAGAAGGGTTGATTGTAATCCACACGTTCCTATATCACCTGATTTACAGTATGAATATGGTCTAATGTAGAGTAGCCTGTATGAAATTCCGCTTTGTTATTTGGTTGGTTGAACCATAATGTTGCCCCAATTTTTTAGCTGTAATTTTTGTTAATGCTTTTAGAGAACGAACGGTAAGCTAACTGGATCGTAATTTTTGAAAGTCTTGAAGTCTCTCTTGTTATGAAATATTATGATGTTGGCGTTCTTTAAAGGTTCTGGTACCATTCTCGTCAAGAGACACTTCACATATAAAACGTCCAGCTTTTTTAACACAATTTGTTCTCTATCTTTCAGCAGGTTCGTTCTTGACTTATAATTACCGGCGCATTTGCCTTTAAGCAAGAGGGGATGAAAACGTTAAAATGCACCCGAAAATTGAGGCTGAAGTGTCATTTATTGGCAGAGAGGGTGAGAGAGTGAAACAACTTTATTGACGGCATACGAAGGTCAGTAAATTCAATTTGCTGGTGGTTCCAAGTGTTGTGGCCAAAAGCTGGCCACGACCGTTTCGGCCCAGTTAACCATTTTTGCCTGAAGACGATAGTCAGCTGACAACAGCAGCGACTCCCACGCCTCAAGGGAAGAAGCTGCGTGTATTGTTTTTGGTGGGGAGTTCCCGTGGCATTCCCAAAGAATGTAATATTGGGTACCTTTCCCACAGCTGAGTTTATGGACACAATTTCAAATAATCTCAAACCTACACACCTCGGATACATTACTTCGTGAAGCACACCAGGAGTAAACCATAACACATGGGCCTACACGTGAAACATCAAGACATCTTACGTAACTTATACTTCAATGACGTCATTATTGATTGTTAGGAACGTGCATTAATTATTAAAGCCTAAGACAACATCCTAATCCTATCTTGCAGGCCATGGGCTACTCTATAATTCTGCCCCTTGGCACTGAAAAGTGGTTTAAGCAGTCTTAACAACTTCTCCCGATCGAAACCATTGGAAATAAATAATAAAATCAACCGCTAAGATGTGTCTTCACACACACACACACACACACACACACACACACACACACACATATATATATATATATATATATATATATATATATATATATATATATATATAACTATCTTTAGGCATATTAGGGCATTACATGCCCTATTGCAAAAACAGCGTGATGCCAGTACGTTTTTTGGCACTGGTACGCACTGGAAGCGTTGGAATTTTCACTGACAAGCGCTGGTGAATACTGGAGCACGCACTGTTTCTACCAGCACAGCTGCAGCGTGCATTTTATTGTAGCATGTGCCTTGGTTTGTCTCGGTGTCGTTGAATATAAAACGCTTGATTCGACGGCAGGAAGAGATGCTACCTAACAGATACCGAGCATACCTAATTTTTGCGGTGCACGTACGTATCGCAATAACTATAATGCACTTTTTTCACATATGCCCCCGCGTAAACCTGCCATATTCACATCATCCGTGTATTGCTATAACGATTCCAAGTTGCATGGTTTGTAAGCCTGGAGCTGCACGCCACTCCTAACAGAAACAGGAAATTGTTTTTGCTCTACAGTTGAGGAAACGTAAATGAGCTCTGTCTATCCCTCCGCAAGATTTCCCCGAGGAGGCGAGAAAAAAAAAGCTGTCGTTCGATTTCGCCACACCGCATAAATGTATGTCTGGTTATGCTTATCCTTCTACTTACTTTAAATAAGACAGAAATGTTCCGAAGCTCAAATGCAGAATCGTCAACAATACCAACTCAACGCGTCGAGAACGGTCTTACCCAGTGCCAGGCCCAGCGAGCAATAAACCTGTCGTGCCAGCTGCGTTGGTATATATGTTACCGGCGCTTCTTGCTTCGTGTACACACAACCTTGAAGTGTGAGAATAACTGTAAAGTATAGTTTAGACATCCATAAACCTAAATAAACTATTTTTTCTTGTGTTGATGTTCGCACAAGTAGCGCGGACGATCGAACGTCGCGCTTTCAGCTACGCAGGCTGTCACCGAAAGCTGCAAACCGCACTTAGCCGGTTCTCATCCGACTGATATGTAACAACAACACGCAATTTTCAGATGGTAATTTGGTACGCCTTCGTGCACTGACTCCTTGGCATACGTTTTCAGCGGATTATATTGGTATTTCTATGGGTGTTTCTTTAATTTGTTGGTATTGATATAAGTGCATATATCTGTACACTGGCATGCCAGCGGTATACTGCCAGCGGAGGCCAGAAAAACGGCTGTTGCTCACCATCGCCTCTCCGTAAATGCATTTCTGGCATTGATTGACCTTCCACTTACCTCAGGTACCGTTTAGGTAACAGTTAAAAAATATTGCAAAGCTCAAATGCAGAAACCTCAAGCAACGCTACTCATCTTCTTCGAAAGCAGCCTTACCCACTGCCCCGTCCGAGCAAGGCCTATCGTGTCGCCCGCATTGGTGTACCTGCTGCCGGCGCTTTTTACATTAAGTAGGCGCAATTCTAAAGTGTAAGAATGACTCTAAAGTACAGTTTAGACATTCCTGAGCCTAAATCGACCATTTACCCGCGTGGATGTCTCAGGGATGTCTAGCCTGTACTTTACAGTCTTTCCTAAACTTTAGAATTGTACCTACGTAAAGTAAAAAGCGGCGGCAGCTTGTAAACCGACGCTGCCGGTACGATAGGCCTCGCTGGGACGGGGCACTGGGTAAGGCCGCTTTCGAAACAGCTGAGTTGCGATGCTTGAAATGTCTTCATGTGAGCTTTGCAACATTTCTAACTGTTACTTAAACTGTACCTGAAGTAAGTAGACGGTCAATCATTGCCAGAAATGCATTTACGAAGTGGCAATACCGAGCGACAGCCATTTTTCTGGCCTCCACTGGCAGTACACAGCGGGCGCGCCAGTGTACAGATATATGCACTTATATCAATACTAACAATTAAAAAAACACCCATAGAAATACCAATGCAATCCGCTAAAAACGTATGCCAGGGAGTCAATTCGAGAAGGTGTACCAAATTACCAACTGGAAATTTCATGTTCTTACATATTAGTCAGGGAAGTATCGGCTAAGTGTGGCCGGCCGCTTTTGGTGACAGCCTGCGTAGCTGGAAGTGTGACGCATCGATCATCAGCGCTCCTTGTGCGAACATCGATACAAGACAAAATAGTTGATTCAGGTTCATGGATGTCTAAACTATACTTTACAGTTATTATCACACTTTAAAATTGTTTGTACACGAAGCAAGACGCGCCGGTAACATATACACCAACGCGGCTGGCACGACACGCTTAAAGCTCGCTGGGTCAGGCACTCCATGGGTAAGAACCCTCTTGATGCAGTGAGTTGGAATGGTTGAAGACTCTCTATTTTAGCTTCGCAACATTTCTAACTGTTACTTGAAGTAAGTAGAAGGATAAGCATTGCCAAACATCTATTTATGCAGTGTGGCAGAATCGAACGACAGCTTTCTGTCTCGCCTCCGCTGCGAAACCTTGAGAAGTGATCGAGAGAGCTCATTTATGTTTCGTCAACTTGGCGGCAAAAACAGTTTCCTATTTGTGTTACAATTGGCGTGCAGCTCCAGGCTTACAAACACTGCAACTTGGAATCGTTACAGCAATACACGGCTGATGCGAAAATGGCCGGTATACGTGGGGGCATATGCGAAAAAGGTGCCTTGTAATTGCTGCGAAACGTACGTGCGCCGCAAAAGTTACGTATGCTCGGTATCTGTTAGGGTAGCATCCCTTCGTGCCGTTGAATCTAGCGTTTTATATTACACGACACCAAAAAATACCACGGTACATGCTACAATAATGTGCATGGTGCAGTGGTAGAAACAGTGCACGCGTGCTCCAGTATTTCCCAGCGCTTGCCAGAGAAAATTCCAGCGCTTCCAGCGCGGTTTTTTCAACAGGGGGTATATATATATATATATATATATATATATATATATATATATATATGAGTAGCCATTAGAACATAGCTAACGGCACAATTTATTCGGGAATGTACCGATGGCGCCACGTAAATGTTCTGGTGAGCCGGATGAATGAACCTATGTTCTAAATCTTTCGTAACCGAGACTACATAAATATCACAATTTTATTCATTTTTTTCTGTAAGAAACAACTCAGAGGACAGAGCTTGCTGATCACACCTGCATTTTCGCCGAGCCTATAGGATACTGCTCGAATGATCAGACGTACTTCACAACGTATGGGAGGAAAGTTAAATGGCTGTCGTTATTGTGTGATTTATTTACAGCTGCATCCGTTTTCATCGTAACGGGAATGGGGTCCGGACTTGAAAGCCACTGAAAAATTATAATGTGTTCAGCTTGTTTTTACGGTTTCTACATTTTGTGTGCGAAACGACATGAAAGTGGCGTGTCTTTCGCTGAAGATCATCAATTTTTTGGCGCATTCTGTTTGAATACCAAGAAGTGTTACGGCTATAGCAGAGAATATTTGATGCAAAACACAACATTTTATCTTAATTAGGGTGGGGTAAAATGAGACATTGGGCAAAACGCGACATTTTCACTAAGTTTGCCGGCCTCTGTGGCTAAAAGAAAAGAACTACTTTCTTCGGTTATGTTTTTCAGAGAAAAATGATGGTTCTTGTCAAGCTTTTCATTTGTAAAAGTTGATCATGACTCAAAGGGGGGCGCGCGGGAAAATTTACGCGGATGGTGTCAGTGTTTTCGTGAGCTGTCATAAAAAGGCGAAATTTTGCTCGGCCAAATTTTTATGTCCATGCATGAAGCTCCTCCAGCGTCATTACCCGCCGCGGTGGTCTCCAAGGTACTTGGCTGATGATCTGCAAGGCGCGGGATCGAATCGCGGGTGGGGCGGCTGCATTTTTGATAGAAGCGAAAGTGTTGTCGGCCTGTATGTTCATACTTGGGTGCATTTTGAAGAACCCGAGGTGGTCGAAATTTCCAGAGCCCTCCACTATAGCGTCTGTGATAATCATACGGTGGTTTCGGGGCGTTAATCCCCACATATCAATCAGTGATTCAATACAGCAACGTAAATATTTATTTTGTTAATTTAGACGACCAACTACTTAACACCAAAAGTTTAGTTCGTTTGGTGCCCGGAAAAAAAGCAGAATTTTTCGAAATTCGCGCCCGTGAGTTTGGCGAAACGCGACAAAAAAGCATCCAATTGTTATTTTGTCTTATAAATTGAACTATTACCTTACAATCAGTAAATATTGCATTTATTTGTTTATTGGGATTGTACATCAAAGAGAATATTATATAGAGCTTCCTGAGAGTAAAACTACACAAAAAAGCAATGATTGCCGTTCAGGACAATTTTTGTGCTACATCGATGTTATTTAGTATTCAAAAGGATGCTCTCAAGAGATGCATAAAAAAAATGACAGAATCTCCAAGTCAAGTGGTTCACAAAAAAGGCTTGGGATTGAGTTTCAACGACGTTTCTCCAACACCCCAACCAAAATAAAACAAGAGCTAGAAGATATATTATAGCAAAGTTTTATATGATTGCCTCATAAACCTCGGCGAACAAATATTAAAAGTTTAAAAAACGCCTGAACAGTTCTCTATCAAAACGGTAAACAAACGATACGTAAAAACATGTCTAGCCTCCAATTGATGAGTAAATGAATTAGGTAAAGGGTTTCAGCAAAAGACAACACTATAACAAACAAAGACCGACTGTGTTTGATCAGCAAGCAGTTTCGAATCAACACAACACCGCGCTCTGTCCAGAATCAAGGTGCGTAGCCCAACAACAAGGCTCCTTAAAACTCTTTCAGAGCCCACAGAGTAAATGGCAAGTCTTGCTACTTCAAAACCTGAAGAAATGATTTTTTCCCACTACATGTCTCGTTTTGCTTCATGCAGCGTCTTCTTTTGCCCCTAGGTTGGGGCGAAATAGAAAATTTGGAGCATTTTTATTTTCTTTCAAAGTAAAATTTTGAACGGTGGCCACATGGCAATATTTATGTAGCACATACCTTGTGTACCCAAAAGAGAGTTTCTGCATTGATGTTTAATTGTAACAAGATGAAACAAAATAAATAATAACTATTTTAAAAATTCTGTCGCATTTTGTTCCACCCTGTATACCCTAGACCCAAATGTGGAGTGAAGATCCAATTTTAACATCTGTAAAAACATTGGTATGTTGACAATAAATTAGGAGTAAATCTTGTAAAATGCCATTTGCTGAGCTGCTTTTATTGAAAATCATCCTTTGGTTATTGTTCCTACAGCTTTTATTTCTGGTTTATCTATTTTCTGCATCCAAAGTCAAAATTAACAGCGGCTTTCTATGACACTAAGCGCGGTAAGAATGTTTCACATTCTTGAACAACTTTTTGGATTCTTTTTTTAGTTTTCTAAGAGCACGTGGTCATAGAAGCATTTGTCACATTCAACGAGAAGTCACTAAATGCGTCAGTATGACAGTACCCTTTGTGAAAATTAAACTATTCCACATATTGGGCTTCAGTTCTGAATAGACCCAAGCTAGCCTGGTGAACAACAACACACAATGCTCTCTGGCAAAAAAATGCCAAAGTATCTGCTATGAATTTTGTGACAAGTCATGTAGAATGAGATATGCATTGGCGTATTTTGAACAACTTTTTTGCTTTATGAGCAGAGTATGAACTCGTAATAGTATATACAAAGAGTGACTCCTGTGAATGCCTAGTTGGTGAAGTGCTCTTATTACTGTGCCTACTTGTATTTCGAGTGCGCGGATGTGTTGTTCATAACCGTTCCCTTAAAAAGGGCCCTGCAACACTTTTTGAGCATGGTCACAAAATGCTGCCGATCGGTAGTATGGGCTCCCGAGAATACGCAATCTGAATACTATAGCGCAGCAAACAGCCTGGAATTCACAATAAATTATCAGTAACATAAAATTGGTTTTTTGTCTCTCAACAAATGAGCAAATACGCTCAAAAATCACTCGTAAAAGGCCATCTATCAGCCATTGGCTGATTGGAACATGGCACACTCGGTCGTTACAAAGATTTTCGCGAGAGGCCATCACTTGTCCACGCGTGCGCTCGCGATCACACTGAAAAAAAAAGGTCACGTGTTCAAAATAAAACAGTGCTCGAGGCCACAAGATGCGCGTGACATTTTTTTTCCTCAACCTTGCCTGCCTGTTTAGCTTGCAGCACTATCTTCGTGACGATAGAAGAGCGAATACGCATGCATGGTGTGACAAATCTTTGTAAAGCCTTAACCGAATGCACGCGATTCACCAGCGACAGAGACAAGCGGCAGCGACAAACTTACTCCGTCGTGCCGTCGCGTCACTACGGCTGCGACCGCATGTCGGAGACAAAGGGTCATTGTTCCTTTAATGAAAGCTATCGCGTGCATACCGTTTAATTGTGAATAGTAATTTTAAAGTAGGTCAATGTCAACATGGCATATTTATTACTGTTTTGTGCGATATGAGGAAGCTCTAAAAGCTTTTCGCCCCTGCTTTTTTCGCAATCTCAGGTTAAAGCTCGACATGCTGCCCAGAAGCGTACGCTACAACGGCTACGATGCACTTCGCATGACTATTTCGCATCGTAGCAAGCGACTACATTGCTGCTTGCTACAATGCTTTAAAGACGAAATACGGCCGCTCTCACTCTCCGTGCTAGATTAGAATGTAAAAATTGTAGCCGATACCTTACATTCCTGAAGTACGCACGGAAAACAAGCATTGAAAGCAAGTTACAACCGAAGCAAGGACCAAGATCACACCCACGTTGCCGAAAATCGCCACGCTGGCTTCCGGACGACAAGCGATCTTTTCTAGTTTTCCACAAACACGCGACACGACACGTGGAGGCGACAGATGGGCCTCCACGACAGCAAATCTTGTCGCTCGTCTTTGTCGTTTGTCGTTGTGGTGAGAAAATCGCGTGCATACGGTTAAGACTTATCCCCGCTCGTTCTGGACGGATTCTCAAAAGTTTTGCGGCGTTGAATTTGCGAGGCAAAAATGTCTTGTGGCGATTTCATTCCATGTTTACTTGAAAACGTGTTTTAGGGCCCCTTTTAGATTGCGCTGATGATGCTGCTGGCACGCAGTCCTTCACATTTATTAGGCAGCTCTATCACGCTCATATATCACGCAAGTTACACTGCGTGACACCGGTTACAAAAGAACAAAAGTGCATAGTTTACACTCACGGATAAATTTCAGGTGAAAAATATTGACTAGGGAAATCTACTTTAAAAAGCTGGAAATAATTGTCAAAAATGAAGCGGTATCAAATATTTTGAAGAAAGTGAGCAGCGACCAGCCCAAGGATGAATCATGTTGAGTGACCTGGTTGAATTTATGTAACCTTATCGGCCCTTCAGTACTGAGGTGAAGAAATTGTTGCAAGAGTTGAGCAAAGCACTGATCATACATCTGTGCAAATTAATGCCGGTAGCCAAGCGCAAGACATAATGCATTTCAGCATCATTTTATATTCACGCGAGTGCAAACCAGAGAATCAGTGCGCCCACATTTTGTGCTCAGGACGAAAGTGCACAGGTGGAGTAATTTTCAATAATGGGAGCATGAATAATTTAGAAAAGCGGCGACAATCATAGAAGCCTGTTTCTTTTAGAGACACAATACATGGTGTCAGAAGTGCCAAAGCCTCGTCAAAATGGAAAACGTCAAGCATTCAGAACAGCTGCGGTTGGCAGGCAACATGCGAAGAAATTGGCAGATGTTCAAGCAAAAACTGGAACTTTTCTTCGCGGGGACACCCACTAAATCACCCAGGACGGAAGCCTCTAAGACAGCAATCTTGCTTAGCATCACCGGTGAGGAAGCCCTCGACATCTACAACAACTTCTTGTTCGCAGAAGGTGAGAGCAATGAAGACTACCAGAGAGTGTTGCGGAAGTTCGAGTACTGTGTCGACGAGGGGAACGAGGTTTACGAGAGGCATGTTTTTCGCCTTCGCATGCAGAACAAAGGAGAGCCGTTTGAGCATTATTTGCGAGAGCTTAAAAACAGGCGAAGCTATGCAGTTTCGGCACGCTAGAAGAATCCATGATACGAGATCAGGTTGTTTCTGGCACAAACAACCTGAAGATAAGGAAAAAGATGCTGCGAAAAAAGGGCTTAACCTTACAGAAGGCTGAGCAGATTTGTAAAGCAGCCGAGGTTTCAGCACGACAAACTGCTGCTTGGTCGAGTCAAACGTTGCAAGTAGACTACGCCCACAGGGCAGAGCACAACAAAAAAAGATTTCGCTGCTGATAGTGCAACAATGAGCACGCGCAAAGGCAATGTCCAGCATATGGAAAGACATGCTTTGCTTGCAATAAGCCGAACCCTTTTGCTATATGCTGCAAGCGTCGACCGAGTCGGCACATAGACCAAGTACAAGAAGTTGAGGCAGAGCTGTCAGGTGCAACATTTTTTTCGCGCCTAGACGCCAAGGCAGGTTTCGATCAAATTAGATTGGACGCGGCAACATCACGAGTGTGCACTTTTGCGACGCCGTTCGGGCGTTACCGCTTCTTGCGACTTCCGTTCGGAATTTCGTCAGCAAGCGAAGTTTTCCAGAAAACGCTAACAGAAATATTTGAAGGATTGGCAGGTGTGCGCATATACATAGACGACATTTCAGTGTGGAGCGTCAGCAAGGATCAGCATAACGAACGCCTGCAAGTCGTGCTGAAGCGGGCACAAAAAGCGGGCCTCACTTTTAACCTGCGGAAGTGCGTTTTTGGCGTGAAAGAAATTGAGTTCCTGGGTGACGTAATAAGTGAGCAGGGAATAAGTCCGAGTCGCAACCTGGTTGAAAGCGTCCGTTCACTGCCGACACCTAAAGATAGGCACACCGTGCGCAGAATGATGGGCGTGGTCAACTATTTTCGCAAATATGTGCCGTCGTTGAGTGATGAAATAATCTTGCTGCGCGGCCTTGTGAAAGAAAACGTCACGTTTGAATGGACCACAGCGCATCAACGGGAATGGGAAGCAGTGTGCAACGCGGTAACAAACCCACCTTTAGTCGCGCTCTTTGGCGAGAAGAAGGACACTAAGATCACTGCAGACGCTTCGGGGACCGGTTTAGGCGCGGCCCTGCTGCAGAAACATGGCAATGACTGGCGCCCAGTGACGTATGCATCAAGAACATTAACCGATGGCGAAACCCGTTACTCGCATATTGAAAAGAAAAGGCTCGGTATAGTGTTTGCATGCGAGAAACTTCATCATTTTGTTTATGGTCGAAAGGTATGGATCGAAACTGACCGTAGGCCCCTGCTTGCCATTCCTCAAAAGGGCATTGGAGACATGCCACTACGATTACAGCGTTTTTTCATCAGGCTTTTACAATATGATTATACTTTGCAGTTCGTGCCTGGCAAGGAGCTGGTTCTGGCGGACATGCTGTCGCGTGCACCTATGCCATCACAGTCATCGAGTGCCTTCGCAGACGTCGACATCCATACGACAGAGGTCGTCTCCGGCATCGCAAGCACGGCCATGAAAGTACGTCTGGAAAAAGAAACAAGGAACGACCCGTATTTGAGCGAGGTGAGAGAATGAATCTCACGGGGTGTCGCCGTCGAAGGTGAACTCAAGCCCTTTGCCGGAGAACTGTCAGTGGTAGAAGGTACACTACTGAAGGGATGCAAAGTGGTCATACCCAAAGCCATGGGAGCAGAAATTTTTCGACGAATTCACGATGGACACCTCGGACTAAATAAATGCAAGGCGAGAGCACGCAGGTTGGTATTTTGGCCTGGACTCAGCAGTGCCATTGACTCCTTCATTCAGGGGTGCAGTACTTGCCAGAGGTAAGCATACAAGCAGCCGAGTGAGCCCCTTCTCATGCAGCCAACCCCGGACAGGCCATGGCACCGAGTGGGAATTGACATTTTTCAGTTCGGGGGAGTCTCCTATGTCATGTATACGAAGCCCACTCCAATTTCTCTGACGTAGAGAAGCTAAGAAGCACAACGGCCAAAGAAGTCATAGATAAAATATCGGCCATCTTCTCACGGTACGGCATCCCGGTTCATGTATGTACTGACAATGGGCCCCAGTTTGGATTGCAAGAGTTCCGAGAGTTCGCGCAAAGATATGGCTTTCAGCACATCACATCGAGTCCAGAATTCAGTCAAATGCAAATTCAAATGCAAATTCAATCAAATGCGAATTCAGTCAAATCAAGTCCAAATTCTGCCAGTCAAATGGACTGGCAGAAAAGGGGGTTCAGATTGTTAAGCGCATCCCAAAGAAGACCAACGACTCCAATGGTGACTTTTAGTTGGGGCTTGTAGCCTATCGGTTATCCCCACTAGAAGATGGTCACTCTCCGGGTAAACTACTGCAAGGCCGGCACCTTCGCACGACCATTCCCGAGTACCAAGGCGATCGCGGAACTACAGTGGAAAAGCGTCGCCAGTCTTCGAAGGGAAAGGCGCTACCACCGCTCGGAAGTGGAACTGCAATACGCATTCATAATGGACACTGGTCACGCACAGCGACAGTAAGCGAGCAAGCCACACCAAGATCTTACATGGTGAAGACCGAGGACCAGCGGATGCTGAGGCGAAACAGGCAACACCTGCTGCGCATACCCGGAAACGGTACAAGCGAGGATGAAGACCAAGACGCCGACAGCCCTGAAAACATGGTCAATAGGGACAAAAACCAGGACAGCAATACACCTGGCGAACAAGCGCACGGAGACCAACAAGTCATAGCGGATCCCACAGCTATAACGCAAGGTGCCCACCATGAAGGGGACAATTTCAATTTTTCAAGTGCACGAAAGTCTACCAGGAAACGTGCGGAACCTCGACGATTGCATTACGACAACAACTTTCATCAAGTTTTCTGAAATGTTTTTTTTAATCAGCACGAGAACGTGTATCAGATTGCAGCTTATCAGTGTGACTGTACGTAACACTTATTCTGTCCTCCCTTTGTTCCCTTTCTCTCTTTCATATCGTTTGCTTTAAAAGGGCTCGTAAGAAACCGCCAGGGCGGATTTTGGGTGGCGCAGCTCTAGCCAACATGACAGCCTGTTTCTTTTAGAGACACAATACATTAGGTGCTTGCAGAATATCATCATCATCATCATCATCAGCCTGACTACGTCCACTGCAGGACAAAGGCCTCTCCCATGTTCCGCCAGTTAACCCGGTCCCGTGCTGCCTGCTGCCAATTTATACCCGCAAACTTCTTAATCTCATCTGCCCACCTAACCTTCTGTCTCCCCCTAACCCGCTTCCCTTCTCGGGGAATCCAGTCAGTTACCCTTAATGACCAGCGGTTATCCTGTCTACGCGCTACATGCCCTGCCCATGTCCATTTCTTCTTCTTGATTTCAGCTATAATATCCTTAACCCCCGTTTGTTCCCTAATCCACTCTGCTCTCTTCTTGTCTCTTAAGGTTACACCTACCATTTTTCTCCAGAGATTTTTAGCACCCTCTGCTGCGTTGCAGATCTGACCGCCGCCGTGGTCAGTTGCTTCGCAGCTGCTGGGGACTGAGGGCCGTGAGTTATTTGACGTAAGCATGTGGGAGGTAGTGGCCAGATACTTCACCAGGGTGGCCAATCCTTCTCTGGTGAGGGAGTGCGTTCTCGGCGGTGTTTGCCGGTGAGGCCGCCCCCCAGGGCTCTTAATGCAGTTCCATCAACACGCGGATTTTTTTTAATCCGGTTGGGAACTGCGCGGTACCGGGATTTGAACCACGGACCTTTTGCATGCGAGGCGGATGCTCTAACCACTACGCCATTGCCGCAGAATATACATATTTTTAAAGAAAAGCCATGGTGTCAGGACGTGATCAGCTATATTGGCGCCGCCCAAGAGGCCACGGGCTTTAAGGACGTAAAATACAGTACTGCCTAGAAGAGTGTCATAAGAGTATAAATTATTTTGAGGGCTTTGCATCCTTGTTGATGGCTCTTCATTATTACACCTCGTTACCTAGAATATCTTGGGGAATAAAAGCTGCTTGGTAACCAAAGTAATTCTTTTTGAACGTAAAAATGGGTAATTACTTGATTTTATATGTTTATTTTGACATTACTGGGCTGTTTTGCTTTGTATGGTGTGGTGTAGTTTTGTTCATAGTGCCAAACTGTATCATTGTTTTAAGAATATCGATAGAAAAAACACAAGTGCTTAATTAAATGCGAAAGACGATGTTTAAAGTGGTATTTTGTTACATATCGCACTTACCAGGGTGCAAGCTTCTGCTGCGGGTGAAGAAGGCGATGTTGTTAACCTAAGTCTCGGGTTTTCTGACTGCCCGCCACCAGATTTCCTTCGTGAAGCTTTGCAGGATGCGGTCTCCTGCAAGACATTGCACCAGTACACTCGAGGATTCGTAAGTATATAGTCATTGTCTTGGCATTATCGACGTTGCATTTTGAACAAAATTTCCGTTTTGGAGCTTGGTCCCTGGCAAGAAAAAACGTTAGGAGAAAGATGTCTGAGATAGACGCAGTGGCAACCTATGACTTCAGCAAAGCACGCGAGTACAGCAAAACGCGACATGCGATAGTTATTAGGCAGAAAAACCAGCGAAAGTTCAGACTAGCCTACTGTGTTAAACATTCATCAATATCATCATCTCCACTAGCCTGACTACGCTCACTGCAGGACAAAAGCCTCTATCATGTTCCACCAGTATACTCGATAATGTGCTTCATGCTGACACTTTATACCTCCGAACTTCCTAATTTCACCTATTCACCTAACTTTCTGTCTCCCCTTCAACCCTCGTCTTTTTGTAGAATCCAGTCTGTGATCCTTGATTACTTGCGGTTATGTTGCCGTCGTGCTGCGTGTCCCGCCCATGATCATTTCTTCTTGTCGGTTGTGAACATGACGTGCCTAACACGCATTTGTTACATCATAAACTTTGCCCTCTTCTTGTCCTTTAGGGTTACACCAATATTTTTTTTAATTTTCATTGCTCGCTGCGCCGTCCTCAATTTAAATTGAACCCTTTTTAGAATCTGCCAGCTTTCAGCTCTGTATACGTAGTGCCACATTCCAAATTACGTTATTGGCCCATTTCACTGCCAGTGATTCTCACCGCAGACCGCACTTGCAGAGTTAGAGAAGCTTCAAAACTGCAGTAGGCCATTTTTGTTAAGATTACGGCCACTGTTAAGATTACGGCGAGCATTACAGATTATTCTGGAACCTTTGTGACCACTAGCGATGACACTAGACTATTCAACGGCACGTGTATAAATGCCAACGCGCTTCACTGTTCGCCAATTTATCGACGGCCCACACTCCGTTCACCACAATCAGTGCCAGTGTCTTGCTCTATTATGACTTTCTTTTTGCGTGGCCAGAAGTTTCGCCGAATAAACAGGTTCATCTTCGGCTTGAAGTCTCTCTTTCCGTCAATGCTCAACCTCGTGACATCTCGTGGAGGTGCTCCTTCTTTGATGTTTTTGGATTACCCGTCAAGCCTCGAACCTTGCCCCGAATAGCAAAGAAGGTACATGCAGAGGGGACTGCAACCAGGGTATGGGCTCCTTCCTGCAACATGCGGGCAGCCCCGGATCTCGACATCGACTGCAGCAACGATGACTGCCCACGCGCAGTCTGCCCCGATCGTTCTCTGGCAGCCCAAGGACCCGTCGTCCTCCCGTGGATTATTAATTGAGGACCCGAAAGCTGGATCAAGATATACGACCGAGTCACTGTCTAGAACAGCTGGGACCCCGAAGAAAAATACGCTGTGTCTGCTTATGCATAGAAGACGCCACCAAGACGCGGTTCGAGTACCGGGAATCCACGCTTAGAACCTGGGATATCTTTGGGAAGACATTTCTCAGCACTTTCATGAGCGTCGTACGCATGGAAAAGGTCACCAGCTCGCTGGAAACACGGGTACAACTCCCTGATAAAAAGTTCACCATCTTAGGCGAAGAGAAGGCCCGGCTGTTTTGTCACGGTGACCCCACCATGACTGAGGATAAGAAACTCCGGTTCCTGATGTGGAGAGTCAAGCAAGAGCTGGTTGCGGGACTTGTACGTAACCCAATCAAAACAAAAAAGAAATTTTTTACCAAGGCAACTATGATAGAAAAGGCGCTTTACATGCAGACGATGCAGTACAACTGCGGCGCATCATTCAACTGCACCGAAGCCTTCAACGCCGACGATCTGCGTGAGACCATTCGAGCGATCGTGCGGGAGGAGCTGCGCAAGGTGCTACCTTCAGCGCAGCCTCAAGCTATATCGCCGACAATGTCCGCCAAGAAGTTCACCAATCCTTTGGGATCTCCGAAACACCGCAGCCTGAACCAGACGGTATGATATATGCCACGGCATTGCGTCACAACGCTCCCCCATGCCCCCGTCAGGACACTGCCCCGCCACAGTTCTACTGCAAGATACCGCCAACACCACCACCGACGCCATACCGCCCACCTGCCGGACAGCGCTGCGCTTCTAGGAAGACTGACGTCTGGTGCGCCCCTGACCACCGCCCACTGTGCTACACTGCGGTGAAGCTGGGCACACATACCTGCCAATGCCAGTACCGCCAGTTGGGAATGCGTTGTTTCGCCATTGACACACAGCGTCCACAGCGTGGTGAAAAACCACGTGACATTCCTGACTATTTCGCAGGAGCGCAGAGGACACCCCTGGGATCATCTCGTTCATCCTCACCTAGCTGCTACGTGTCACCGTGCCGTTCAAATTTCAATTTCCCAAACCGGGGCTGGTCACCTCGCCCGCACTCAGAAAACTGAAGACAGCAACCGAAGGAGGAGCGGTTGCTGTGCGACAAACTGCTGAAGATACTCCGCCGCCGCCGACGACGCCATGATGAAACCTGCAGAGCCCCCGAAACATGAACGTTAGCCTGACGTTGAAACTTCACGGCCGAATGGCAACTTTTCGACGCAACGTCGAAGCAGCGTAAAAACCGTCGTAGCGATGAGCCGACGCCGCGACCTAAATGCAACGCGAACAGACGAACTAGCAAATTCCATGTCCTCATGAACGACCAGAGCTTCTCAGCTCTGCTCGATACTGGAGCTTACTATTCCGTCATTATTGGGACATTCACCGCAAAGTTGAAGAAAGTTGGAACAATTTGGGAAAGCGCTGTAGTTGGTACAGCTTGAGGTTCATTAGTTACAATGGCAGGGACCTGCATAGCCTGAGTCACGATTAACCGCGACTTATCCTGCAAGCTTCGTAGTACTATGTAAGGCATTGCTCGAGAGATGTAATCCTTGGTATAAATTTCACAAGCCTCCTTAGTGCCGTCGTTGACATATAAACAAAGTCGATCACACTATCCAGAAAAAAGCACTGCCGCCGCACACGCTGTCAAGAAGGCACGTATCGAATGTGCTGAATAACCAATTCACCATTCGTCATCACTTCAGCGTCAGTATTTTCGTCAGCACTCAAGAATCAACAGACATGCAAGGCGTCATTGAAGGTGACTATCATCTACTGATAAACTGCGAAACTTGCGTTGCCAGAGAAATAGCCGAACTGCGACGAACTGCGAACTGCGAAAGTAATGCTCACTAAATTAAGCAACGTGTACAAACACGTCAGCAATGGTTCTAATATACTCTAGCAAAAGCACGATGGTTTCCTACATCGAAGAGATACTGGAAGCCATTAAAGGTTTAGTTCTCACTGATTCCGCCGGATGTATTCCGATGACTGGAAGACTTCAACCAGCTTCCCACGTTAGGACGAGCCTTCAGACGCATAAACAAGAACAGCTCAAAAAGCTGCTCTTAAATTGCAAGAACTGCTTTTCATCGTCATCGAGAATTCAACAAACCACTGTCACGAAACATCTAATCGCAACAGAAAAAAATGACAGGCCACTTTGTCAGAGCTCGTACAGAGTTTGGACGCGAGAACGCGAAATCATGAAAAAACAAGTCGATGAAATGCTCAGTGACGACATTCTACAGCCTTCAAAGAGTCCACGGGAAGCACCAGTGGTATTAGTGAGAAAAAAGGATGGAACACTACGCTTTTGCGTTGACTATAGCCGACTCGACTCAACAAAATCACGAAGGACGTATATCCACTTCCTCGAATAGACGATGCCGTTGATTGACACCGCAACGCAAAATCGATAGACCTCAAGACAGGCTATTGGCAGATCATAGTAATCAAGAGAAACGGAGAAAAGACTGTGTTTATAACACCAGACGGCCTCTTCGAGTTCAAGGTCATGTCCTTCGGTGTTGGCTCGGTGCCTGCGGCGTTACATCGTGTTATAAACAACTTGCTCGCTAAATTGAAGTGGCAGACTTGCCTCCTGTACTTGGACGATGATGCCGTGTTTTACTCAAGCTTTGACAAAAATTTCAGTGACTTCAAGAAACCAACACTTCCAGACTTACTCTGAAGCCAGAAAAATGCTGTTTTCCATGCGAACAACTCTTGTTCTTGGGACATGTGATAAGCAACCGGAGTACGCCCCAGCCCCCAAAAGACAATACCATCGCTGCATTCCGTCACTCACTGACAAGAAGAGCATGCGTCTATTAATCGGCTTCTGCGCCTAATAGAGGCGTTTCGTCAAATATTTTGCCCGCAGCACCGAGCCGCTCACTAACCCTACAAAGACTGACGTAGAGGTCAATAGGCAAACTCCGCTGGAAGAAGCATTTCAAGAACTAAAACGACGCCTGCAGACACCGCCGATACTTGCCCATTTCGACAAAAACGTCAACACGTAAATCCACTCCGACGTAAGCACTGTAGGGCTCGGAGCCAACCTGGTGCAGAAGATAAACGGACTTGAAAGGGTTATCAGCTATGCGAGCCAGTCGCTATCTAAGGCGGAAGCTAACTATTGCACAACAGAAAAAAAATGTCTTGCCATCGTCTGGGTCATCTCCAAGTTTCGCCCCTACCTCTGCGGCAGCCCTTTCAAAGTTGTTAGCGACCACTATGTCCTCTGTTGGCTAGCTGACTTGAAGGACCCTTCAAGCTGCCTCTCACGGTGGACTCTGCGACTTCATGAATTTCACATTCCCGTCGTTTACCAATCGGGGCGAAGGCACAATGACGCTCACTGCTTGTCTCACGCCCCCGTTGACAGACCACCGCAGGACAGCGAGGATGGCGACTGCTTCTTGGGAACCTTAAGCGTCGATTGTTTTGCAGAATGACAGCGGGCCGACCCTGAATTTGAGGGCCTTGTGAAATACCTAGAGGGCAGGGCTGCCATTATTCCAAAGGTATTCAAGTGAGGACAGGCGTCGTTTTTCTTGCGCAACAGCATCCTCGTCAAGAAAACCTTCGCACCACATGGGGCCAACCACCCACTCGTAGTACCTTCAGCGTTACGTCCAGAAGTTCTGAATGTTCTACACGAGGACTCGATGGCGTGACACCTCGGTGGTTCCCGTGCACTCGCAAGAATACAGGAGAAGCATTACTGTCCACGACTTGCCGCCGACATCCCTAGTTACGTCACGACATGTCAAAGCTGTCAACGAAGGACAGAAGACACCGCCGACTATGTCAGCTGGGCTTCTCTAGCCTATCAAGCCACCTCGCCAGCCTTTTCAACGAATTGGCATAGACTTAGTGGGACCGTTCCCGACGTCGAATTCCGGAAACAAATGAATCATCGTTGCTACTGACTATCGCACCCGATACGCTGATACAAGAGCTCTACTCAAGGGCGATGCCACCGAGGTAGCAAAATTCTTCGTTGAGAACATCGTCTTGCGTCACGAAGCTCCAGAGGTCCTCATCACAGACAGAGGTACGGCATTACGGCAGACGTAGCTCAGGTGATCCTGAGGTACAGCCAGACAAGTAACTACCAGACCACCAGCTACAGACCAGTGGCCTCATCAAGCATCTTAGTTAGACCATCGCCGATATGCTGATCATGTACGTCGACGTCGAGCAAAATACGTGGAATGTAATCCTTCCGTACGTGACCTTCCGTACAACAAGGCCATCCAAAAAAATGACGCAAATCAGGCCGTACAAGTTGGTGTATGGAAAGAACACAGCCACGACGTTTGATGCCGTGTTACTCAACGTATGCGACAAGTTAATCATTAATGTGACTGACTGTCTACCTCCAGCGCGCCAATGAATCTCGGCAACTCACCCGCCTCCACATCTAAATCTAACAACCAACGGACAGCCGCCCACAAAATTTTCTACGAAGCTTTGTTGAATACCAGCCTGGTGACCGTATTCGGTTGTGAACGCCTATACGCCTACGCGGACTCAGTGAAAACTTCTGCGATGCTACTATTGTCCCTACAGGGTAGTTCGACGTCTCGGTACACTCTACTACGAGGTTGTTCCCGACGGCAATACGAACTCTCAAGGGCGCCGTACACAGCTTGAAGTCGTCGATGTCGTGCGCCTCAAGCCATTACATTCGTGAACCTGAGGAGTGTAATTTGTTGTTGTTGTTGTTGTTTTTATTGTGCTTATTTTCTTACTTTATTATTGTACTTTCTTGTTTTGTTAATGCATCGGGACGATGCCTCTTTCAGAGGGGGTCAGAGCCACATTCGAGTTTATGTTATCGCACCGTTTCAGTGTCTGTGATTCTCAGCGCTAACCACGCATGGAGTGTTCGAGAAACTTTGGGACTGCAATGGATCATTTTGTGATTATTACGCCCAATTCACGAGCATTGTAGATTTTTCTAGAACCTACGTGGACGCTAGCGACAATGCTAGAATATTCGACGGAACGTCTATGAATGCCAAAGCGCTCCACCATTCGCCAAAGCACTCCATCATTCGCCGCTATAAGTGCCAGTGTCTTGCTGTAATCTGACTTTCCTTTTGCGTGGCCACAAGTTCGGCCGAAATTAACAGTTTCATCTTCGACTTGAGTCTACCCCCTTCGTCAACGTCGTGATCCCGAGACAGTATACCATTAAGATGCCGCTGGTGTATACGTGCTTCTTGAAGGATAGCGGCAATCTACCATTCAAGATTTCAGAGTGCGCGCCGAGCGTGCTCCACATCATTTTTATTCTTCTAGTTACTTCGTAGTTTGGCTCACAGTTACTACCTGTCCTAAGAAGACCTACTCTTTTATAACTTCAAGTGCACTGCTACCTGTCTAGAAGAATGTTCACTTGCGAGGTTGTTGCACATTACTTTTGTTTTCCGCAGATTAATTTTACGACGTACCTTTTGCTCTACTTGCCTAATTCAGTAATCATACATTGCAAATAATCCCCTCAGATACTCAGCCATGAAATGTATTGAGCGAAGTGTAGGCTAAAAATGTCTTCTTCATAAACCCCTATCCATAACTTTTGTCTCTTAAAACATTCTGTAAGCACGCGGTAACTAGCATTGGGAAGATAGTATTCCCTTCTCTTACCCTTTCCTTTGTTGGTATTGTGTCACTTCATTTATGGAGCACTATGGTGGCACTTGATCAGCTGTATAATTCTTCCAGGATGTTTATATATGCTTCGTCGACTCCATGATTCCGCAATGTCTGCGTAATTGCTGATATCTCAACTGAATCAAATGCCTTCTCGTAATCTATGACGGCTATGTATAGTGGTGGGCTGTATTCTAAGCACTTCACTATCCCCTGACTGGTGGTATGAAGGGGGTAGATTGTTGAGTAGCCTGTGCCATATGGTGCTCTATCCTTTGGCTCATTAATTTGTCATGTGGTCCTTATTACGTTAGCAATTACCTTTATAAATTGCTTGTATATGACGCAGAACAGACTACTCGGCCTGTAACTCTGCAAGTCCGTGTCGTCGACTTTCTCATAGATTACGATGATGTTAGCGTTCTTCTAAGATTTTGGGAACCTCCCCATCAGTGACATTTCGTAAACGAGGTGGTCATTTTTTCTATCACGATCCGTCCTCTGTCTTTCAGCAGAGAGTTAAACATTCACGCGGCTACAATTACCAAACTAAATAAACGGCAAAGTGACCACCCGGAGAGACGTTGGTTTGGCGTTCGATCTCTTGATCAAGACGAATTTGTCTTCAGATAGAAGGTTTTCTTTCTGAGACATCCGTGTGAATTTCCCTGTCATTCTATATATTACCAGTTGTCAATTATCTCTGTCATAACCCTTGAGCCAGCTGGCAGGATTCCGCAGAATGCTTCCACCGCAGACATGAACTCCGAATATTCACGCCAGCAGGTTTCTCTCCAGCCTTCGCAATGACCGCAGTCCCAAGAAATAAATAAACAAATAAATAAATAAATAAATAAATAAATTAATAAATATAAATAAATAAATAAATGTATAGCGTCTAGCGCGCCCTGCTTTTGCAAGAAGGCGCGTTTTCCGAGGCATCCGGGTGCAGCGGACGCTGCGCCAGAAAGAAAACCTCGCAGCAGCTCAGAGTAAATTGGGGCTTTTTTGTGTTTAGTGATGCATTTCCGCTCAACAGAGAAGAAGCAACGCACAGCTCATTCAAATGCACTGAAGCCAAGTAGTTTCTAAGCTACTGCATTTATTATGGCCCACTTTACGAAGGAAGTTATGACAATTGCTCAGTTTTTTTATTATAAATAACTGTAAGAACATTTTTTTTCTCTGCCACTGTAATTTTGCATTATTTTGAAACTTTCCACTTCTGAGACAAGTACGGGTGATAACTTTGCCAATTTTTATTGGTAAATCATAGGGTCATCCTTTCATGATACCCCACTTGATTATTTGGTGAGGCACATAAATTTGTGAACGAGGTAAATTCAAAGATAGATCATGTACACGTTATAAGAGGCTCGTTCTTACTATGACCCATGTAAAATATGGTGCAGTGATCTTAAATTGTGGACATATTGAAAGAATAGTTCAAACACGACGCACTCAAAACTTATTATGAAATTCGTATGTGTTTCCAAGTTGCACTGCATGGTGTACTGTACGTAATACAGGTGGCGCATGAGTGCCCAAAGGTCAAGCCATTGCCAATTCATTTCAACCTCCTAAACTGTATGTGATTGTGCGAGCATGGATCACGTGTGAAGCCAACTGCCAATTTTGGTCCGTTCAGTTGGCGTTGTTCTTTAGGGTGCGCTAGACCTTATGTTCTTCTAGCGCAGTTGTGCTTCTTTAACTGACGTTTAAATGGTTACACTTTCTAGATTTGGCGCAAGCGTACTGTGCAATTCAGAGGTAGTATCCATGTTACCACATTGGGCACATCACGTTACATGCACATCTATGTTTTCATAAACAATACGCTCTCATTTCCTATAGTACGTTGAAGCATATAGTCTAGCCAATTCATGTTTTTTTTTAATCTCGCCTCATAGAAACCGCACAAAAAGCGTGGTCACTCCCCGGTGCCTCGGTGGGGAGAGCCACTGTGCAGATGACGAGTCAGCCACGCCACCCTCGGAATTTACGGTCTCTTCGTATCATAAAGACGGCCGAAGAGAAACCTACCAGCACAATATCTTGGAAATCACGAAACAGATATCATGGATGGGAAACACCTTATATGTTATTATTGGTATTAATAATGATCATATAAATCATTACCATTATTATTAATATTTGTTGCAGAGTTTATTTCAATACTGAGTCCCACGAGCCAGTTATTCAAAGACAGCTTTGGAGGAAATCACAACTTGTGACGACAAGGACGTGCGCAAGGTCATAACTGAGAATAAACAAGAAGAGACAGAAAGAATGCCAACACAAAAATAAGTTTACTTTTCTAAAGAATTTGCAGTATCAAGGCTTTTGAAGACGTTCGCGAAAAAATTCGCTCACTGCGTAAGCAATAACGATCAGACGGTGTATCATAGCAGGTTAGAATCATGGTATCTAAGAACTACAAACAAATACTAACCTAAGGTCATCAAAAAACAAAACAAAATTCAAACCTGCGCGCAGCTCAAGGGAAAATAAAAAAAATTACAGAAACTTATACCAAAGCAATCCAAAACATATCTAGATCCAACAGTAGGAATTCATTATTAAGCAGAAAAACCAGCAGAGCGCTGACGCAAGCATCACCTTTTTTCTTCCTCATGTGAAAGGCTTCCACCAAGTCTCACGGCAGTGCATTCTGGCTGCTTCCAAGCAGTGTTTCAGAATGGGCACCTTAAGTCCGTTCCGATTCCGTTCCGGGGAATCGCTACTTGCCATAATTCCATTCTTTTCGATTCCTCGGCATGAAAAAAAAAACTTGGCCCATTCCTACTTCGGGAATGGCCTGGCAGGTCAGTTCCATTGTTACGATTCCTCAACGTAGGAAAGGCATATCTTGATAATTTTGTTGAGCTAAGAGTGTTTGTAACAACAAACGGATGTCATCAGATGCATAAGAACTGTAAAACTACGCAAAACACGTCACCATGGTTGAGGGGTATCAGCTTCGTTACATCTCATGCAGTGCAACGCTACTAGTTCACAAACGCGCAGTTCTCCGCTACTTACTATATTTGCATGGTCAATGCAATCTTTAAAAAGTCAGTAAATAGTTGCCACTGAACGCATTTATTCCTTTCGAGCGTACTTTGTCACCTTCGCGGCAATAGCGGGCAGCTAGTAAAGCTTGAAACCTCTTTCCATCCCCTATCCTACAGCCCCAGTGCAGGGTAGAATAGAGAATACTAGCATCTGGTTAACCTCCCTGCCTTCCTTTTTTAGGAACTTACTCATTTTGCTGGGGGTTGTCTCTCGTCGCCACAATGGTGTGTATGCTAGTGCTCT
Organism: Rhipicephalus annulatus; assembly: GCA_013436015.1. Lineage (NCBI taxonomy): Eukaryota > Metazoa > Arthropoda > Arachnida > Ixodida > Ixodidae > Rhipicephalus > Rhipicephalus annulatus. Next base: position 139,734 of record WOVY01009818.1, on the reverse strand, counting down.
TTGATCCCTCTAGAGGAGCAGCTGTGCTTTTCGTTTCAAAAGCGCCCGCTATATGGCGTGCCACCACTTGGGCAACGCTCACTCCACTCTGGGCGCGTGCTCTAGTTTGATGAAACCACACCTATATACAGCGCTTGCTCATGCGCTTTTCCCTTTTTCGCCGGAGATCACTCAGTGCGCCTCAATACTGCTACCCACCATGACCAACGAAGAAGCTAAGATGGTGAAACAGAGGGTTCGCAAGGCGGCTTTAGCGCGGGCTCCTCTGGATCTGCGTGTTTGGGGGGTGAACAGCCACCCTCTAGTAACCTAAGCAGTGGGAAGAGGCGCTGCAGCGAACCTTCACTTTAATAATAATATTGAAATTAATGTTGATAATAATGATAATAATTGTTGGAGTTTAACGGCATAAATGTTTCGCTGCCCCTGGTAGGGCACGTCTTTCTATGATGGTCTAGTGGATGTGCGGAGGATTTGTGGTTTACCAGATTTAACCTCCAGAGCAAGCTTCTTAACCATCATTCACTTCGTGGATATGGCGTCAATTTTTTCTCGTTTTTCTCTCTTACCGTTATAAACTAGGAATACTTTCTTGGATTTTTTTAACTAACTACTAAGCCACATACGTTTCCAGATCTATCGTTAACACCCGTGACCGTTATCTTGCTGAGCTTCCATGGTGCTCTAGTGGCTAAGGCACTCGGTTGCTGACTCGCAGGTTACGGGATCAAATCCCGGCCGTAGGTGCCGCATTTGGTCCGTGTGCTTAGATTTAGGTGCATTTTAAAGAACCACCAGGTGATCGAATTTTTCGGAGTCCTCCCCTAATTCATCTGTCATAATCGCATGGTGGATTTTGTCGTTAAACCACACTAACTTATATTAGTATATGATGCAGTAATTGTAACACCTTTCAGAAAAACTTAGACGGATCTTAAGTTTGTCCAGTACTCTGGAATAAAAATTTCGTGCTAAGTGCTAACACACATATATAGAAGGGCAGACAATGATGTGTACAAAACGACCATTATTTTTCTTAATTTTATGGCTGTTGACCAGTACACAGTGTGATGTTCCAAAGTAGGAGAATAAATAGCGTTCAAACATCTCATGCAGTATACGATAACACCAAAGTCTTCACGTTCTATGTGCGCGTTTGCGTGTATGTCCACGTATGTGATTTGGTCATGACTCAATCTATGTTGCTGCGATGCGTAGTTGCCATGGTAATTACATGAAGGAAGTAGTGGCCTATAGATAATTTACACGAACAAATGCACTTCGCCTATTGTTGTGTATAGTATACATCCGTAATGGATTTATCTTTATATGGCAATGCATATGCCCATATAAATACCAGTTAACTAAAGTTTCAGTGATAGACGTGTTAATTATTCGTGTCAGCACTATTCACAATCTACTTAGCAGACTAGCAAGTTTCACTAATCAGCTTTTTACTACCTTTACTTAGGTGGTTAGTGCTTGTTGTGACAAGTAAATGCTCAGTATTTATTAGTGATTGAGCACCCCCTTTTCTAAGAGTGCATGTTTAAACGAACAACTTTTTAATATTTTTTGTCTAAATGCTGTTATGCTATTATGATGGCTTTGCAAGTTGTCGCGTATACGTATTCGAGGAGGCGCTTCTTTGGTTACGTGCACACTCTTAAAAAGAAAGGTCTCCAATATTCCCTAACTAAATACTAACCATTCACTTGTCACATAAAGCACTAGCCTCTTAATACGGGAAGGTAATAAAATGCAGGTTAGCGAAATTTACTACCTAGTTAGTAAGTGAATAGTGCTAAATTGAGTGGTTAGTACATTACTAATTTCTTAGAAACCCCTGCAAGTGAATGTCTTCGCCTATTTTGTTGAATGTACGTGTGCGTTGTCATATCAAAATGATACGGCAACGGAAAATAATTAATGCCTTCGAACTAGGTCATGTAGTTATACCGTGGTAAGTGCGCATCAAAACAACACACTTATAGAGAGGTAACCCCATGATCATATGATCCAATATGATTTACATATGATCGTACATATGTGAATCTCATGTTGATATGCCCTCATATGAGCTTATATGTTCATATGAGTTCTTACACTCACAGGATTATATGCTCATATGTGTATGAGAACTCATCAGAACAAATCACGAGGACACGCACACAAACGGAGGCACAAATAAATCTTCAAGACTTGGACATGGCAGAATTCTACTGTAGCAGCAGATTAAAGGCTATATATACCCCTGCTTTGGAATCACAACCCGCGTACTGGTTAACAGTAAAAAATTTTATAAGATTATTGTTGTTTTCTATGCATAATCGTGTCGCCTATTTGGTTATGTATGTGCCATCACGTATCACGAAACTTCTATTCCGAGGTAGTCAATAAAATTAGACTTTGCCTAAATTTTGCTTATGATGTGATCATTACAGCAAAAAGGACTGTAGCATCTACGAAAGATTGGTAACGTAGGTGGCTTTGTAGTAGCTTATTTAAAAACACTAAGAAAGGTTTTTTTGGTTAGTAACGACTAAAATTACTAGCTGTACTAGCTGGTAGCTAGTAAACTACACCGCCGAGGTATTGAAGTGTTTAAAAAACTAGTAAATCACGCGTTTACTAACTGATTCCTCACATTTCTTCTAAGAGTGTGGGATCGCCTTTTTTGGCTGGCTACCCCAACCAATGTTTAGAAAACTAGTGTATATCTCTCTGTACAGTTCAGCTTGTACACCAGTTCATCGCGCATACAGTTCACACATCCCACAGTTCATCATTTTCAAATGTGTGATGAGCTGACCTATAGACCTTTGCGGTAAGTTTTCAGGAAAAGACACCACTGTGTGTAAGCAGGGGAAAGAATTGCAAAAAAGGGGGGGAAGTGATATGTGGCGAGACTGCGCTCAAGCTGGTATACGAAAATTGCAATAAACACAAGGATCGCACCGGCGTCAATATGCATCACAGCTTAGATAAACACTTTTTCGAATGTTCGTACGAGTCGCCCACGGTGGCAGAAGCAGAAACTAAGTGAAGGACGGGGACACAGCAAATGGCTGAGGCACCATCGAGGGCTAAAAATTCCCAAGTTGTAATGTGGGTATGCCGCCACCATATTGATCCGCTAGACGGATACCATGGTATAGAGCCATGGTTACGCGAAGAATAGCGAAAACTTTTGGTGCAACACAGTCTATGTAAGGACAGAATCATAGTGGGTGCATTGCTTATACATGTGTTTATGATCAGCCAAGGCGATTTAATTTACTGCTCCATTGTTAAATTCGAGGGTTTGACTTACTAATGTTTGACGTGTTAAAAAACGAGCAAAGGAACCACATTATGCTCTATTTTCAAAAAAAGATGTAAATCCCTTCAGTGAAAAACGCGCTCAAATCTAATACCGTTTCATTCCTATAAGGTGTGTTGCCATTTCATTGCCATTCCGTCTCAGTGTCGCAAAAATGTGAAATTATTCTGGATTCATTCCAATTCCCTAGTGGCAACTACGCAACACTGCTTTTATGTAGTCACGTCTGATCTAACTGTGCTGTACAGCCACACCAAACACAGTGAAAGGGTAAACCGTACCTTGTTTGAGTTTTAATTGATAAATAATTTCACCTTGGTTGTTTGTACAATGGCCTGCCAGACGTAAACAGACCTTGCCGCAGCTCAGGGCGGATTCGTAAACAGTGCGCACGGCCTAACGCAGAAAAGGCTTTACATGCTTTTTGTTGAACGCCGTTTTAGCACCTTTCGAAGGAATGTGGGGAAAAAACCTCGAAAGCTAATCCGGAGCATAGGATAGTACGACAGGCACATGGTGCCACTTAGCAACTTTTTTTTTTGGTTGTGGGATATTTTGTGCACGCATGGCCCAACATGTGGTTTTTTCTCTGTCTATGCAGTGATTCTGACCTCTTTCGTTTCCCTTTTAGCCTGTGAGGCAATGTTTTAGACACACGGACTAAGACCAAATAAGAGAACTCGGTTGCAGAAAGTCACAATAAATCACAAGAACAGCTATAAGACACTGTGTGCTTGCATAGTTTGGACAGCGCAAAACATAAATACATTGCAAGTAAAACCTTTGTAACCACCATCGCATGCGCGGAGTCATATGACAATTTCTTTCTTGTTATAGGTCAAAACTTCTAACTGACATGACTCCCGCTTACATTCAAGGTAATGTCTAAAACTGCAAACTTTTGTCATTGAGCAGGTTATGGGCAACGGACAAGCCTTCTCCATGTGAGAACAGAATAAAAATAAATCTACCTCTCTACAGTGCATTACAGTGTTGGTAGAATTTCAATCCACCAAGAAATGGTCCTCATACTTACAAATATATGGGAATTGGTCTGTCAACTGGACCGGCTAAAAAACGGTCAATATATAGAAAAATATCCTACACAAAATAGGTGCGACGCAGGAGCCAACACTAACGTCCTTTCTTCTAATAAACAAATGACTAATAGAGGTAAAAAGAGCTACGAAGTAAAATTCAAAAGGTGACATAAAGTTGGTAACGGATACGCCAGAAGTATCCATTGTACTCCAATGTTCATCAATAGATGCCATTACGCGAGCTAAAAGCTCAATATAGGGTACTGAATAAAAACTATCCCCAACGTCAATCTAAAAACGTCAATTGTTACTTGTGTTTTTTAAGAATTATGGGATGACACAAAAGCATTTCATTGGGAATGAGTCTACAAACGTGGACAGTATTTCAATTTTTTAACAAGTAGTGATTCACATGCAGCTGCCAAGTATAGCTTTCCCTCACTATTGACCTAAACGACATGTCATCTTTATGCGTTTCTACATTAAAAAATACTTTCTAGCTGATACCTTTCCACACATAATTTGATTTCGCAAGACTGACCTAATTAAAACTTTTCCACAGTTCAATGGCACAGCAACTGTCAAAGCGACGAGCTTCAAAGCTTTTACATCTGTAGGAAAAAAATCTTTGTAATAGTATCACTGGCTTTGTCTATGAAAGTGGAAGTAAAAATAACCACAACAACACCTTCATTGTCTGCCTGAAAAAGGGAAAGGTCATGCTCCTTAAAGAATGAGAGAACCCCCCCCCCCTTGGTTAACTTGTGACGGGTATTGCTACCGTTCCTCAAGAGTGATTCCGCACGTTCAAGCAGGAAAAGCTCGCAATTTTCCTCGTCAGCACTCCGGGAAATACTTTGGTTCAGAGTTAGCAGTTCGAACCCAGGTTAGTATACGTTTTCCACATCATGACATAACAAATCTGCGCTTGAATTATGCAAATTTGAATTTTGGCATATCGCGGAAAATATTCGTATGAAGCATCTCGGCAGGTATACTTGCCAGGGAAAGCACGCCGTATCAGCGTCTGCGTGCCGGTTGGGTGTTCTATTAACTTTCGCACTCCATTGCGATTTTTATCCCAGGGTGTGCCCGACTCGCTTGCATACCATCGGCGTCAATTCAGCGCCGAGAATGTAAATTACTCCCCTCGTACCCCTAGCATTACCAGAATGCAGTATTGAAGTCACTTCTGATAATCAAGAATTTTTTAGATCTATGCAAGATGTGGAAATCGGACTACAATGATGTGTGTCCACCTCAAATTAGGCTGTTTCAAGTAATGCCCCAAGCTCCTATTCAAAGGCTTTTTCGAAAACATCTCAACAATATATCCAAATTACTTCATTGTACTCATGTGATAGTGGTTAAATATGAGCGCATCGCCTAAAAACTTCATAAGCAAAACAGCAACGTCATTTCTGCACAGATCAATTTTTTTTAAAAGAATCTCGACAGTAAAAGAAAAAATACCATGTGTAATGGGTTGGTGTGCATTGTGCCTATTCGCCCTAAAAGCAATGAACTTTTGGGAATCCTATATATAAGACATTTCTTTGATGACAGTGTTTAATTCGGTTAGACATTCTTGCGTGGCAGAGAATTGATTCAGAAGCAGTAATGTTGCTGTTTCCTTGCGGAAGTAGCTATGCGATAACGTAAAATTGTTGTAGTAGTAACCATCTTGCGTAGTCCCTCTTTTGTTCTCTCTTCGAGTTGAGGGTAGCAGACTTCAGCCAGGAGCCTCATACGACATCCCTCGGCTCTGCTCCTCATTAATGGCAACAATAAAATACGCAAGAATTCATGAATATTATGTTAAAAATTTCAATATGACCAAGGGTACATTTGGTGCGGTTGTAACTGAGACTTTACGCAGCAGTTCGGATTTAGTCTTTGGGTTCTTCCGTGCACGTTCTTAGTGCAGTACGTTTTCACCGATCTAGATTTTGTTTTGCTCATTTCCTTGCTTGCAGGGTCATTTGCGGCTAGCCAATGCTCTCTCCCAGATGTACTCACGCTTAATCGGCCGGGATATTGACCCAGAAGAGGAAGTGCTTGTGACTGTCGGTGCCACGGAAGCCCTCTACACAACATTCTTTGGCCTTTTAAATCCTGGGGAAGAGGTTAGTGTGAAATTATTTGTAATACTGGGTGGTCATTGTCAATGTTGTTTGTTGTTTTCTCTCCTACAACCCCTGAACAATCCCCACAATCCCAGTACGGTTCCGTAATAGTACACCACCTGTCACCCGCCAAGAAGAGCAGTTTCATCGTGGACTGTATATTTGGAGCCATTGTAAAAAGCCTTGTCTGACCTCATTCCATGTTGCGCAAACTACGTTCGACGCACGCGGCAACAGATGCGCGTTCGAACATTCTGCGAGTTCCCACTGATAATTTTTTACTTGAACATGCTGAAGCATTGTGAATTACGTTCAGAGCAGCAATGGGATAGTAAATTGGCATAAATAAGGTTGTCGAAAGTAAACTGAAGCTGGTATTATAAGTAAGTAAACAGAAGAAATAGACGTGTAAATTTGGTTGATCCCTCTTTCTTCGCATCGGTAAAACACAAAAGTGAAACATGTATTCACAGAGGTAGTTGAGCATTGATTGTGCATTGCGTTCTTTCGCTGCAAGGCTGAAGAAATGAATGTTACAGCAAGAAATTGTGGTCACATGAAAAATACAAGCAGATTGAAAAATGAAGCAGGCACGTCAAACAGAAAGCTCGCACGAAATGAGCATATGCAGGACAAACGCGGACTAACAACTTTCACAGCTTTACACTTTAAGCGTGCGGTATAAACAAAAAAAGGCATACGAATAAACGCACATGTAACCCAGGACAAGCCGGAACGACTGTCAATCGATACTTCTTCGTGTGAGCAGCGTGCTACTATCTTAAATGAGGCCGTGGCATTTTGCTCTCTGGAAACACGAGTCGGATATGCGCGCGTAGGAGAGACCGCTCCGTCGAGGCGGCATTTTCCGAAACGCGAGTGGCGATAACAAGCGGGCACAGCGCGCTCCTTCAGCGCCATCTCGCTACTGATGGTGAAAACGAGCACAAGCTGCGGAGCTCTGAGGACAGCCAAATTGCATATGGTGTATATAAATCACTTGCTGTTAGCAGCCATGATCACATGCGCAATGTGGTGTAATGGTTAGCGCCGCGCACTGATGAGAGGTCCATGGTTTGACGCCCCGTGGCAGTGCTCTTGCATAAGTTTTTTTTATGCAATCTCTTGTACATAATTTACGTCACACCTGTTATGCAAATACGTCAGTGGAGCCATAGTGGTCCCCGGAATGAAAACAATTTCATGTTAAAAAAAGGTAAAGCTAAGTACAACTAAGCAAATTACCAACCCTATTGAAAATCCTGGGTTGGTGGATGTTGGAATTACTGGTAGATATGGCGGAAAGAATAGTAGATATGGTGGAAATAATAGTGGATATGGTGCAAGCTGTAGTGGTTACACTGAATGATGACGGCGAGAGTGAAAAAAAATGGGGGCAAAAGGTGGTGGTGGTGGCGAGCCACTGAGGGTGACAGTGAAAATTGTCGGCTGATGAAGGCGACGCCAAACGTGTTTGGTGAATGGGTTGGTAAGCAAGCGTAATGACGGTGGCGTATTATAAGCTTGGTGGATTATGGTGGCATAATCATAGTGGATCATGGTGGCATGGTGGCATGAAAAAGCACATGTTAGTGTGTGAAATCACTTTTTTGTAGTGTTTCACTGTGGAATTTGCAGAAAAACATGTTTACGGTCATCGAAAGAAACCAACGCTGATCATTACGCATCGTAGTACTTTTTTTTCATTCCTACGGTGTCAAAAACGCTTCAGTTTTTGTGGAGCGTAGATTTCGGCAGTGAATGCTCACATTCCCTGCATGTACTTACATCAGTTTGACATGCGTGCGACGTGCTTCTTTGTTATGACGTTTAGAAGATTGGAGATGTCGCTGCCAACAGTGACAGCAAATGAGTTACATTGCCATGCATTTGTCGAGAAATAAATGAACTCTAGTTCGCAATGGCCAGTTTCAACGGTAGGCCAGAATAAAGCGGTCACTTGATGTCGCCACGCTAGAAACCCAATTCCTGCACACTCAATTACTTTAGTCGTACTTTTAAGTTAACAAAGTGCATGCGCCACTCAAATGTACAACTTTTATCTTTGATTCGCCTCGAGCCCCAGTGAGTGTCATTTCCACCCGTCTGTTCTACCACCATGATTTCTACCGAAGGTTAGGCCTATCGACCGTGCCTGTACAAGTGCCATTGGTGCTTCTGAATTTCAGAATACACGATTCTGATGAGTGAGAATGACAATACAGCACGGCCGTCGCATCATTTAACATGGATTCAGAATTTCTTTTAATGTGTACCGTGTTCGCGCAAGAACCGGCGAACATCGATGAGACGCGGTTCCAGCACTTTCAACAAACGTACGCCTGCGCTCCCCAACAGCCACCGGTCGCACACGCGCCCGCACTTCTCTGACTCTCATGCCAGAACACATGACTTGCAATTCGTATGCTTACTGAACATACTGAACAAATGTAATAAGAAAATGTTTTGGGTGCACTGCATTCGGTTTCGCCAGGCTGTTATGTAGTTGTTGCTAACGATATTAGTGTACAGCAGTGCACGGGCACGACTGCGCCATACATTGAACGAAAAAAACATCACAATGCTAAATCAATTGTGTTCCCGCATTTATCAAATGAGCCTAGAGGCATCATAAAGCCTGTGCAGATGTCACCGTTTCTAATGAGCGAGAAAAGTATATTAAACATGACAGTTACCGCCGGTAAACTGTACCTGCTCCTCAGTCCACTTAATTCCTTTTGCGCGGCGGTGAATTGTAATGAAAACATAGCGCTTTTGCTATTATCGTAGTGGCAATCGTTACAGGCAGCAGTTGTTTGTGTGTCATAAATGTGCACATTTTAGTAGCTGGTGCAGATCCCGTCTATCTAGAGTACGCGTCATTCAGAACTGAAGTTCAATGGTCATTTAGTAAGCTAATTAGTATTTTTAAAGGGAACATTGCAGACACAGCTTAACATGCAACAAACCCGAGAAACCATAGACCGCGTTTTTCGCACTGTTGGGAATGGGTATATTTTTTGGACATCTTGCAGCGAACATCAATGAAATACTTCCCATTGAATTCACATGGAATAAGGTATCTGACTGTAAATAATGAACGCGTCCCTTTGGATTTGGTAATGTTCACGGCCCTCCACTGTATATGGTGGGCTCGCATGGCAGGATACTACTGTGACCCAGACGCTAAGCCCAGGAAATTTATTTCAGACAAAGCAGGTCTAGCTTGGTTGCAATTGTGAAAATTCAGGAAGAATCGGTACCTGAATGGCTGCCGGTAATTGAACATTTAGAATCAATAAAAAATTGTTAAAATTGTCAATATCAGTCCAAACAGGACTGATAGCACATTTTTTTCTATTATAATATGTACTATCTGATTTGTCAAGTTTGTATTTTAACCAAAATAGGCAATAAATAAAAAAATCAGCATGGCTCAGAAGTTAGTGTGTTCACTTGAGAATCCGCAGCATGCATGTTCGAATTCTCGTGATCGCGTTTTTCTTACGGCTACTTTTTGCGTCTTTTTCCACAATATTACGTTTTTCTGTGTGTAGGGCAGCTCGTCATGGTGATTCTGACATCGTTTCGTGCTGCAGCATCGCCGGCACTCCCACATCCACCATGCGCCACCCTACAGCATGCGCCACCAATAATTCCAGCACTAAAATCCACCACAATATTAGACGGTTGAATGCACTGTTCTCATATTGGAGGTTTTTGTTAGGGTATAAGTGCATATATATATAGCCAGCATAGGAACACGTTTAAGGGCATAGAATGGCCACTATGAAATACGGCATTTAGAGTTGTATTGCAAGTCGAAAAAATCTGTACTCCAACGTGTTAGTGAGCACGAAAACCAAAAAATGAAAGCTTCAGATTCAGGATCTGATAAATATGACTAATTATTTTAGTAAGCATTTTACGACAGCATTTTAAAAGTAATGTACGAAATTATATTTAAGCCGGGAAAATTTCAGTGATTCAACTTCATAACTCTGCAGGACTAGTTAGAATTTCGGGAATGGCTGTCACCTGTGATTGAACAAGAAATGCGTAATTCTAAGATGAAATGAAATAGGGTTTTAGGCATAAATTCACTTAAATCTTTTTCTACTGGTTGTATGAATAACACACCATGAATGATTAATAAAATACGTGGCGAGCTAATGTTTTACATACAAGAATGTTAGCATCGCATGGGATATTAGTTAAAACGTCAAGCTAGTGCATTAGTTTTTAAAATATTCTCTTTTGTTCACGCGTTTCTTGTGGATGGACAGAAAACGTTTTTTTTTTCTGAAAGTAAACCTCAATATTTTGTTACCCCCGTACGCCTCATGCAGATTCCTGCAAGGAAGCGTGCACTGTTACGGTAAGGGGGCTTTTGTGCGAGTGGGCTTTAATTTAGCGACCAATATTATACAAACGAGCAAAATGCTCCTTAATAAACAGTTAACCGCAAGCAACAGCAATAATATTTAAATATGTATTTACATCTATTCTGTCTAGCAAAGCAGTAAAGTTGGGTATGCTTTATTGGTTTTCCAAAATGGGTAGCAAAGGCACAGTACAGGTACCAAACGCTATATCAGTGATTTGCAACATAGGTTTTGTTTTTCCTCGAGGCTTTCTTCCATAAGTTTGCTGGTAGAGATAGATACGAACAAAATCAATAATTTCATTCTTTCATGTTCACCTCTTCATGTTTCATTACCTAAAAAACAGATTATTTTGATTTTCCTAAAGCACGTTATTTTGTATCTTTTACTAGATTGCGTAGCTTTCCCTTTCTTTTATATTTTCGTATGAATATATAATTAAAAGTACCTGCTTTTTACTTTCACAAAGCTATTCCAACTAGTCTATAATCTAATTCACAACTCTCACGCAGGTAATCTTGATCGAACCCTTCTTCCCACTCTATGAGCGGCAGGCAGTGTTGGCAGGAGGAGTGCCAGTCTTCATTCCCCTTCGCCCTGTAAGATTGTTCACTGATATTACAAAATATTTCTGTTGAAGTTGATAACTTGTTTCCTGAAAAATAACCAATTGTTTCATTTCAATGCCATTTGATCAATTGAGGCAATAAAGTTGCTCTTCTTTTGACCTTAGGATGCACTCTTGGGGTTTAGGCTAAGAAACCTATTTTTACAGACAAGGCGTATATAAACAGTCACTTGAATAAAGTAGAAACACAAAAAAGCAAATTTGTAAATCTGCATCGAAAGCAAAAAAAAGCCATCACAGTTCTTGAAACTGCATGTGTTAGAATCTAGAGCAAATAACTAACATTCGAAGTCACAGCTTACGTAAATCCTACGTATGATTGTCAAAAAAATAAATACCATAAAACAATTTGATCATCAGAATTTGACATTTATTTGTTTTTACATGCACGCTTGATGATTTTATTGTAGTATCAGTAATTTTGTTCATGCACTGTTTAATTGCTGCTGTATTTGTTCCACTCGATATAGGCTCCCACTTGTGGTCGTGTTGGTGGTTTTTTCTATATATCTTTATTCTATTGTACGGTATCATATTAAGAGTGGCTAGTTGGGCTGGTTGGTAATGCATTTTTGAGAGAAATACGCTTTCTCAGTGCGCAGAGAACGTTTTAAGAAAGAAGACATATAAGAGTGCACTCTGTCCTATCTGTCTTCTTTCTAAAAACCTTCTCTGTGCACTAAGAAAGTGATTTTTTTCACAAATATCATACCAACCTTTCGTACGTGGTGACACTTGCTAGCTTTCACGTATATATATATTCCTGTTTTTTTTCTGACTGTTATAACGGTATCAATGAAAGAAAAATGCAGAAGTAGGCTACTCAGGAAGTTTACACCGGTTTTCAAAAGCCTCGAACCACATTATTAGTACATCTAAAAATGCAATATGCCCGATTTGTATCCGCAGTTGAGACACCACCTGTATCAAAGGGCATATTTTTCAGAATTGAACTACAGTGTTTCATTGATTATTACATGATCATATACTTGATAATTCTGTTTCTGGAAAAGTTGTCACATTCATCAACTTTCATAAAAATTGTGATGACGTAAAAAATATATATGTGGGAAGCGTATTTTAAAATACGCTTCCCACAGATTTGTTTTTTTTTAGTTTGAGAAACTTGCAACATTTTTAAATGTTTTCTCATTTACCCATACCATTATATAAGAGTCCCAATATCAGTACTTTTTTAGGCTGGATGCGAGTTTTTGGTGCAAATATAAATAAATTTTTATGAAAAAACACTGCTATCAGAACACTTGTGCGATGTCTGCAACGTTGCATTGTCAGGTCGTCGTGTTTCGTGCACCAACTGCCTGCTTCCCAAAAGAATATTTTTTCATAAACACCGTAAACTTTAACGGATAGTGAGAGAAGACACTTCGTAAGATTCGTTATATGTGCAACGAATCACGAATTGGTCACCGGGTTATAATGCATATTCATATCTGAAGAAACCGAAGCCTGGAACTAACGCCAGCCTGCTGCCTTAGGTTTGTAAAAAATGTGTCGTTAAAGGACCACTCACCAGGATTTCAAATTACAAAAAAAGAGCGCTATATTCTTTCCTGATATTTCTCGTCTTTCTTGGCGCACTACTGTGACGTAGACAGTAGTTCCCGTGACGTCTGCAGCGTACATGCTCTCGATTCGTTGATATATGCGAAATATCACATGTGATCTGTCTCATGCACTGTATTGCCATGCAGCCGCCCATTCATTCTTTTTTGTCTCGCATGAACAAAGTGCACAATAAACTGATGAAACTTCTCTTTAGTGTTTAGAACTGCGCAAGCGGCAATAACAGCGTGCAGCCGAGAAGCACGAAATCTTGCTATGCTCTAATGCTTAGTGCTGATATAGTTCACACGCATTCAACAACTAAAGCGCGAGGAGGATGCATCGTGTGTATGAAAGAGAGCAGAAAATCACCCCCTCGTCTTTGAACGCGGGGTAATGAGTGGCCCCTTAAAAGTTGAGATTGTAGCTCTAGTGGAAGATCATTCGCACTTGGCATACCCATATGGTAGATCTTTAATAATATACACAGAAAGAGGTCGTGTCACAGCGCTTAGCCGGTGTTTGTAACAAAAGCCTATTTTTTTTCCCGTTGGGCGAGACAGTCCTATTTCCCTTATGCTCCGGATATTAAAAAAAGCGCATCTTGAAATAAGCCGCGGAAGGGTGGGTCTCACCAGAGCAGGTGGGAACCAAGCTAATCTTGCCATGGCTAGGCTCTTACTTTCCCACCTCTCTGTTTGCTGCGTGCTTTCATTTGTTTTTGCTTCCATTTTCTTCTCTATGTCTGTTTCTTTCTCTGTCTACGTACCATTCTCTTTCCTTGCTTTCTGTCTACTTTTCTCTTTCCCAATTTTCAACGTCTTTTTTTTGTTTCTCACAATAGTCACCAACTCTCCTGTTATCTTTTTCTCTCTTTCTTTGTTTTCCTTATCTTTTTCTCTCTCTCTGTGTACTACTTTTCCTCTCCTTCTTCCATCTTATTCACCCTCTAATGTGCCCTCTTCATTGTCACTTCCCTCTCCACCCCGTTCTTGTATTCTTTAATGCAAAGCTATGCTATGCTCTGCTCTCGTGCCTCGATAACCGAGGGTATAAGACCCTCTCTTTTGGATTGTGGCTACGTGGGCTCAGATCTCGCCTCGCCAAGATTTCTTTTCTCAGAAAATTTATAATTTTTTCTAATCATAGTTCTCTCGTGTTATTTCTCTTTCTCTTTACTCGTTTTCTCGCTAATCAGAGTTGATTACATACGGCGACGAACAAATGAGCACACGTGTTCCGAGGGTAAAGCAGAAGCTCAAAAGAAGACGGCGATCAAAAAAGAGGACGAGGAAGTGCATGCTGATTGATGATGATAACTTCTGTTCATTCCGAACGAATTAACTAAACAGCTGAGTTATTTGAAACAGACACTTCACACCCTGTAAATCTATCTATGTTTCTTCGCATGGCCTACTGGAATAGTGACAGAAAAAATCTATATATTTTTTGTACAAGAATTGTCTGCACTCCTGGCAATCATGAAGAAGGAGTATCAAAGGTATACTCTCTTTGTAATATATACGTCGCAATAAAATGCTAAAAATACCACATCATAAACCATACTGTTTAAGCAATGACTCAATTTTGAAGACGTTCATTTTATACGCCAGTATAATCGAAAGCCCATATGAAGTCACAAGTGAAAGTGCTCGATTACTTCACCGATTGCAATATTCAGGTCTGCCACGACCCGAACACCATTCATTGACCAAAATTATATGCACGAATTCACTACAAGTACACCTGGTAACCTACAACATGTTGCAACATGTAGAAAACTCTACTAATGGTGCTGGAAGTTATTTAGAGAATTTTAAACGGATGTTCAGAGTTTATTTCAAAGGAGGGGCTACCAAATTGATGTGCAAGAGCCCTATGGAGCATTCCCCAATAATTCCACCTACTTTAACCAATTTCATCCTGTTGGGGAAGAAAAAAGCACCGTTTTTAATTTGTGCCAAGTTAACATCTCTTCATGAAGTTCTTATTAGACACCATCTAAATTACCAGTGAGGCATGTCGTGCCAGTTTGTGCAACATTCGCCATTATCCTAGGTACTACTCTGTTCAGCGGTGAGTGTTTCGTGAAACAACAGATTTTCGAATCCTTCGCACTTATTTCAGAATGATGTGCAGTGCAAAGCTCTAAGACGTTTCTCCATGAATCTATTACATGAATCTTGTTTTGCTTTGCCCTGACAATTTTTTCAGTGTAAGCAGGGCATGATTTCCAGTGCTGACTGGATTCTGGATCCAAAGGAGCTCGCTTCTAAGTTCAACTTTAAAACAAAGATGATCGTCGTCAACAACCCAAACAATCCACTCGGGAAGGTCAGTTCTTGTGCATGGTAAATAAGGCACATATTTACTTAATCAGTAATTGTTGAGTCATTATAAAAGTAATAACACACGTTTTTGTTTTGGATTGCTTCTGGTGTAAAATACCATGTTTTTGCATAGAAACAAAGGGAATGACGATGAATAAAGAGTGAGGCCAATACGTGTGTTTGTTCCTAGTGTGCAGCCTTCATTTTTCATCTTTCTGGAGCTCCAGGTTTTTCACAGAGTGCGACGTTTAGAAAAATTAACTGCGACTGCAGCTAATTTTTCCTCCACTTTTTTCCCCTATTTATTGAGTTCTTGTAAATTCTAATATTTTCATTTCTTTTTTCACTTCAACATTTCAAACAAAACAGCCAATAAATTACCTTGGCTTCTCTTGGCTTCAGTATATGTTGGCACAGTATAGATGTAGCTAACGGCCAGGAAATCGGGGTAAAAAGAACGACTAAACACAAACAAATAGAGCAAAGAATATTATCTCTTTTTTTCGTATCCACGTGATTTTTTACCCTTGCATAATGAACTCTCGATTATTAGCTGGTATGTATTTTTCTTTCATATTTTCCTGGTTCCTATCCCCATTACTCAAACCCTATTGGGCTCCTTAACTCTTGAAGGTGTTCTATAAGGATATGAATAAATGCATAAATAAATGATGAAATAACGAACCTTTACCGCTAAAGTAAATAAAAGTAGACTCAAGTTATAAAACCAAGTTGTAGTTGCTGTGCTTGTACTTATGGGCTGCAGAATAGCAAGTTTTCTCTAATGTGTCATAAACTTCTTTCGTTTAGTTACCTGCAAATGGTGGTGGTCTGGTAATTGACACGTGCTCTTTAATCTTCATTAGAATACGACGCACCTGGCTTGTTGTGATGTTCTTACGACGCAATAATTCAAGCACTTAAATTGTTTGACAACCAGTGTTCAGCACTTTTTGTGGAAAAAGCAATATTTGTGTTAGTGTGAGATGCATTAGCGCTTCCCTTTATGCTAATGTAGTGCCATCACTCGAATAAATTTTGATACGCTGTTCTTTCATGTTATTCCTTCTTAATGCAAGCATCAAAAGAAATATGTCAGCTTTTTACTCTAGTACATTTGCTTTAGTAGTGCCCTATGGTGCGAAACACGTCCACACCAGCTAACAGGACTGGAAAGAAGTCATCTCAAGTAGAACACTTGAAGGGGCCCTGCAACAGTTTTTGAGCATGGTCAAAAAACGATGCTGACCGGTAGTAGAGGCTCTCAACAACACGCGAGCCAAATAATATAGCACAGCACGCAGCCTAGAATTCACAATAAATTACCAAAGTCAACTAAACATTGCCTTTATTCTATCCACAAATCACGCAATATGCCACAAAATCTCACGTATTAAGGCGATCTATCAGTCAATGGCTGCTTTCAACATGGTGCGCGAGGTAGTCACAGAGATCGGCGCGGGAAGCCGCTACTTGTCCACGCGTGCGAGCGCGATCACACTGAAAAGCGGCGCATTCGAAGACAAAACACAAAAAGAAACTATGCTGAAGGTCCCGAGGCGCGGATTACGTGTTTTGTCTGCCCCTCCCATTCCTCCCTGCTTATTTTTCTCAGCGTTTGTCGGGACGAGAGAAGAGACAATGTAATTGAAGCATGCGACAAACCTTTTGAACTGCACTCGCACTGGACGAATTCATAAAATTTTTGTGGCGTTGAGTTCATGATGCAAGAGGCTCTTCCAGTAAAATCATTCCATGGTTACTGGAAAAAGTGTTTCAGGGCCCCTTTAATATCGAGCCAACGGCCATTCATAGGGCCCGTGAAAGAGCAGATACGCATGGCCTCCACATACCGACATGGGAGCAGCGAGTGGTGAGCAGATAGCCCCCCCCCCCCACCCCAGCGGGTCATTTCCCGGCTGGGCCATCATAACTTCATTAATGTTTATTGGCTATCTGACAGCTTTCACCATAATCTTGTATTTTAAACTGCGCAGGTTTTCTCACATGAAGAGCTACAACTTATTGCGGAGCTGTGCAAACAACACAGTGTTATCTGCCTAATGGACGAAGTTTACGAATGGATTCTTTACGAAGGCATTGAACTCGTTAGAATGAGTAAGTATAAGGTAAATAATGCAAACCTCACTGAAGAGGCACGCGAACAAACACGATGTCCTGTCATCTAAAAATATTTCTTCAACGAAGCAGAAGTACTTGGTGTGTTCTGCCTGGACATCATGTAGCCGAAGGCTCCCGCGAACATACTTTTGCCACGGGTGTCAATTAAAACACCCAAGTTTCAGTTCGTAAGGAATCTGTTCGTTTTGCATTCATCGAAATGTAGCCGTGATTTAACCAGAGAATTCACGACCGGGTACTTCGTCATCATAAGGCTATATAAGAATTGAGCGGACAGGACGGATAAAATATTTCTGCCACTCGTGCTTAAGCCCAAGTGGCAGAAATATTTTATTGCTCTCATTTCATCTTGGTTCAGTGTCAGCTGAAACAAAGAAAACAAAAATTGTTCACAAACCAGGCAAAACATTAACCTTGTTGGCTAGCCATTTCGGAATCGTGCATTTATTCTTTCGGTTGTTATGTTTATGGCAACTGGCACGTAGTCCACCTGCCTCTGTTATACGTATCATAATAAGGTCCAGGTGGACACATTGTAAGTGGGCGGCAGAATTTTGAAGTTTAATATTACCACTGGAAATCCCTGGAAATGATCTATGTGAGCACCCGAAGGCAGGCATTTTCCAAAGTCGAATCGCCAATGTGCAGCAATCGTTCCAGCGACTCAGACCTTTCTGATATATAGTGAGTACACCAGGCAACTACATCAAAGGGGTAAATTATTTCCAATAGTGCTACAGCTGTGATAGTCAAAAGTCAAATTACGTTAGCCATTATATTGTAAATATTGTCACGATGTCGTCACATTGACGAAGGCAGCAGTATTGTTGTTCATATGAAACTGTTTATTCGTCCTAACTCGTGGCCAGGAAACTGAAAGTCAGATTACAGCAACACATGGGTGCTGCTGGTGGTGAAGAGCGGGTCGCCCGTCGATCAACTGACATGCGGTGCAGCGTATCGCCATTTATACACACGCCCTAGAATATCCCAGTCCTATTACTGGTCATCGGGCAAGTTCTGAAATAGTCTCGAGTGTTCGTGTCTTGCGCGCAATCTTAACACAATGATCTACAATGACCGCAAACTTTCTTGAACAATGGTGCGCAGCTTTGCGCTGAGCATTGCTGATAGGCTTTGTTGGAGAATACCGAATGAAGCAAAGCGAAATTGAGAAACGCGCGTCGCAATATAAAAAAAATGCTTCCCACAATAACGAAGATAAAGCGCATACACTTAATTAAATCAACATGTAAAAAGCTACTAGAGTCGGAAAAAGTCCTGCATAGAGGCATGTGTTTTAAATAATATTTCTTGTCTTCCTCACGTAAAAGGCTATGTTATAGGCGGGTAAACAAATATTAAAATATGGGCACTATTTATGAGAATATACTTTAGACACTATACAGTATTTCATACCGTAAAAAAATAAACTATGCCCCTTAATGCGCTCAATAGTTTCACGCGTGCTACTTTTTTGAATTTTCATGTGACCGGGCTGGTCCACGTGTAACCACCGCTCGACGCAGGCCGCGTTTACATGTCGGGGAAGAGTCTCGACTGACTCCTGCTTTTTTTTCTATGGGACTGTGCGCACAACAAGAGAAGACGAGTTTATTCTGGAACCATTTTTTTTAAATTTTCCATGCAAAAAGTCCTACGTACTCTCTAACAATCACTTTGCCGGCCACCGACGATCACGCAAGACACAATCATTTCATTGCGACCGTCTTGATTTTGAAGTGAGTGCACATTGTTTTTATGAACCCAAATTCACCCAGAAAAGATCTTAGTAATAACCATTGTGACTGTCACCTTCTTCACCAGTATATTACCATGTGACGGTGTCAGTACTGAATCTTGTTTAGCATTCTCATTGACACACTAGTGTTTTTGCTGATATAGCGCTTTTACAAAAGAACTCACACTTGATAACAATAGTACCCCCTAATTTCTGTAGTATTTATAATTTTAAAGTAGTCATCAAAGTTTTATTGCTCTTAATTTCCAGATACGTTCTCCGGTATGTGGGAAAGGACTATAACTATAGGGAGTGCAGGAAAAGCATTCAGTGTCACTGGCTGGAGGGTGAGTTCCCGGATACCCTTTCAAATTCGAGGTGGAGCGGCAAATATTTCGTGACTCTTTGAAACTATAGCTCTTAAAGTCATGTAATTACCATCGCTAAAAATATTTGGCAGATCGCAAGAATTCTAGGCATAGATTCCATGCGAAGCAGTGAGCGACCTGTCTGAGCCGACCTGTTTTTATGCCAACCTTCACGAGATGGAGTGACGCCATTATTCAAATCGAGTATTCATGCGTATATCATGGTCTTAGCAGACTAGCCGACAACACTGATGTACTTCCGGCATTTACATTAAACAGAGATGTCGCTTTTATTACAAAGTAAATGCTACGAGCTATGATGTGCATATCCTAACCGACTATCATCGGAGTAACAGAGCAACGCTTAACTCTAGCCGTCAGAGGTGTAGGCATGTGTGTATTGCTTGTTACAATGATTTAAAAGCGAATATTCACAAATGCAAACACAAATGACGCTGCATGCCCAAACATGAAGCCTACATATAATTTTTTTTCAAAGCCCTGTGAATATTCTGTATGCTGAGCGGTTTAATTATTTCGTCACTTACAATAAATTGTGTCTTTAATCCCACCTAAGCAAAAAAATATGTTTGGAGCGAAAATTTCTGAGCTCCTATGTGACTCTCGTGGCCCACCCAGCGTCACTGACTAGAAGCAGTAGCGTGCAGTGACGGTACCATGAAAACCATGACATATCAGTTAAAGTGACTTTTTCTCACAGGCATACTGGTGGTGACCATCCTTTTACATCTTCTGAACTCACGTTGGTATCTTGACGGTGGTGCAAGCCTTCAATTTTAGACCATTCCTTTTTAGAAGCTTACGAGAAATGATTCCCTACAAAATTAGGTTTTCCTTTGCATACTACAAACGTGGCCTGAATTGGGCTATTAACTGTTCAAGCGACGCCCACCCGTAACGGGGGTCTAGAAGTTTTATATGGTGCTCGACTGCTGGACCCTCAGATCTAGGGATCAAATCCCGGCGACGATGGCTGCATTTTCAATTGCAGACAAAAACTTTTGAGGTTCGTGAACTTAGATTTAAGGTACACGCCAAAAAGCTTGAGGGGGTAAAAATTTCAAGAGTCCTCCACTACAGGGACTCTCCTAATCAGAGTGCGATTTTGTGACGTTAAATGCCATCAATTATGATTCAGGCCGCTTCAAGTGCCCGGAGTGCAGTGATCAATCTCTGTCATCTGTATGGCAGCTGGCGATAGTCCTCCCATTGTAGGAATTGTGCGTAGCCGTGAATGCATGCGCATCCTTTCATCATGCTGTTTAGTGAAGCCGTTAAGTTTCTGATATTCTTGAGGTGGGAAAAGGGATTCCAGGAGTGTAAACACCAAGCTGGCCGACTCTATGAATTTGAATAATCAGGTAAGGGCAATCCTGAGCTTTAAGTGCCAATTTATTCATATTCAGAGCCCTATACGTCTCAACGAGCCGAAATTAACGAATCCTAGCAGTTTTTTTCTTCACTCGCACTAACATCTTCAAGTACAGTGTATTTTATTTGTAGTACTGAATGTTTAAACGCTGTGCTTGATATGAACGATCATTTGAATAATCATGACTTTGCGATTATCATTGCACAGTGTTGGCGGTGACGCGTTACAAGCACGTCATTACCAGTAACGCGTTACATTTTCGGTAACTTAGTAGCGTACTTGTTACAATTTTGTAACTCTAACAGGCAACGTACTTACGTTACATTTTTTCAGTAACGTGCGGTGTCTCGTTACTCGCTACATTTTAAATCTTGTAGATGCCACTTTGCCACAGCTCACCCAGATGAACTCTGTTGTCGCACATCGGACAGCTGTCCACCTGCAGGCTTTGACAAATAAAGCGAGAGTGGAATCACCTTTTCAAAAAAATTTTGGATGAAAATTTCTGAAACGCAATGAATTCTTGTTGCAGAGATTTCGGCCATTGCCAAAAAGAAAGCTTAGAGAAAGCTGCGAAATTCACCATGACAAAGTGTAGAAACGTGATTTTTATAGAAGTGCATGAATTGTAGCAGGCGGATCGCTCGCGCCTGTGTATTCCTGTGCCCAAAGAGGCTGCCCGAAAGGAAAGCGCATGGGCTGGTTTACTCCATACCACGCTTCGTACGTGGGGAAGCAAATAACTTTTTTGAGAGCCTACGGCAACCTAAAACTGCTGTCTGCAGGTTCCAGTGACAAAGGAGTGCACTCGTTGAGCACAGTGTGGTGAACGATGACCCCATCTGATTGGACAAGTCCGACATTGTAGACTTAGAGCCCATTTTATATGTGACTTTTTTTGGAATCCTAGCCCATCCAGGAGAGAGCCTGTAACTTAACCGGTCCACATGTGCAATACCGAGGAAGAGGCTATCTAAGCGAAATTCTGCGCATCATAGACATTAGGCGTCACCCCATAGCAGGGAGATGGACTTTAAACAAGAATGCGAGTGACGCGCTAGAGATCATTTTTTTTCTTTTGAAATATAAAGTGTTTTTTTTTTCTCTCGTTAGTTTGGTTGGGTTGGTTTCTCGCTACCCCCTGTGTCAACCAAAGCCTAATAATAGCGCTGTCCCAGGAACACTATGGTTAATCACAGTTAGAGGCAACTACACGGCAGACATGACCCAAGTTTGTCTCCTAACCATGTTCATGACAAACCATGCAGGGGCGTAGGCAGATTTTTTTTCGGGAGCTGGAGGGGAACCGCTATGAGCTTGAGTGGAAGCCGGGCAGGTAAACGGGCATTTGTTGCTGTATGCCAGGGCGAAACAAAATCACAGGAAGGGGTGCGGGCACGAACCCCGTTTTCATCCCCCTGGAGACGCCGCTGTCGCAACGTGGTCATTCCACAAGGAATCAACGCGAATTCGAAAAAGGATAGTTTATATTTGGCAGAGTATTCCATATTTTTCGGACATAGTATATTCTAAAACTCAAAAAGGAAGTTTTTTTTTAACTGCATAGTTTATGAGGCGAAAAATATCAAAGATATTGAACACGGGGGGACTAGTTTTTCACACCAGTGTTTCTCGACGGTTTATAATCGTGTAACACACAAATATTACCGTTACAAAGAAGACATTTTATGTAAAATATTTGCAAACCAAAGATTGGTGAATTTGTTTGAAGCTTGTAGAGCGAAGAAAAGTAATTTCAAAAAGTGTATAAATATGGGATATTTCATTTTACTTACTGAAAAATATTTGCTACAATGTTGACAAGAAATATAAACTGGTTTTTTGCAAACAAGCTATGCTTCTCTCCACCACTGTAACTATGTTTTTGGTTATTGAACTCCTGAGCCAGCGGGTCTGATCTTGAATACGCTCACATATGCACTCACAAATTATTCCGGCGATTGTACAGGTGAAAGTGAAGTAGAAATGTTTATGCACAAATATATTTGGCTTCTACTATAGGTCATAAAGTCTTTTACTGCGTAGGTCGTCCGCGCTTGGGCGCCGGTGTCAAAGAGGCAAGCACCATAAATTTTTGCGGCCCAAATAAGACGACAGGATTAAGACAGCTGTGACCAAGGAGACATCTGGTGTTATAAACGTGGAAATGTGAAAAAAAGTGCCAGTGCAGGCCTCCGCGATTGCCTACTGACGCACGGCGGGTAATTTCAGAGGCGAAAAACAACCATTTTTGATTTCGACCATCTCGACTGAAGGGCCTGTTCAGACCCGGAAAAAACCAATTACAGTAAACTTCTTGGGAGTTTAGAGATGGTTTCTTTGTGGCTAGCGAGGACGATTGAATCTCATATTGTCTACAATATCACTTAGAACAAGATGGTATCAGCATGTGCTACAGAGTCACAAGCAATCACATATAACACTACAGGTAAGTAAGTTAGTATAGGACTGGTAAGGTCCGGAACATATGTACGAATAATACTTCGTATATGAGCCTATTGATTATAATCCTTGTTTTGGGTAAAAAGTTGTATGTGAAACTTACATTCGAGATACAAAATATTCCTGTTTATGATTGTGTAGCAATGGTAGAGGTAACGTCCGTTACTTTTTTCGGCAACGGTAAAGTTAACTAGTAACTTTTTATGATAACGAGTTACATTTCATTGAGGGTAACGTAGGGCGGTAACGCGATGCTATTTTTGGAGTAACAAGTAATGTATTTAGTTACTTTTTTCAGTAATGGATGCAACACTGTCATTGCGTGTGCCTTTTAACCACGTTCTTACTTTTTGTAATCTGTTCTGTTCTGTTTAAACGATACCTATTGTACTCTTATACACATAGCCTGAAATTTAGATGCAGTATATATACAGAAGCTTATTATTAAAATTAAGTATAAGAATCAAGCGCAAGCTCCGAGACTCAGTTCCGTTAGTATCGATTGTGACGAATGTTGACGACTTCGCGAAAGTCTAAATAATAGCAAGTTCCTGGTGGTCGCGAGAGCAGTGACAAGTTTTGTATCACTTTTATACAGGTAGGCTGGGCTTATGGCCCAAAGAATCTTCTCAAAGGATTGAAGCTAGTGCACCAGCACAGCATCTACACCATCAGCCCTCTCATGCAGGTGAGATAAAACTGCGCATTTATATACAATGTATTTCACAGGTTTGCGGGGCAGAACATTTTCACTGAACTCGCAAGAACAGTTGGGCAAGCTGATGCAAATTCATGTTTGGAAAAAAATGACACAAAGGAGAGTGCATGACGCACTTTGCTAGGACGTCATCCTGTTTTATTATTGCTTGTGTGATTGTGATTTTAACGCAATTATTTCAAACATGCATTGTATCCACGGTGATCTCAAGTAGCAACTGCTTAAAGAAGGTCTCAGACACCTAAACCAAGTGCTCTAATGCTGAAGTTACAGGCATAAAGCAAAAGCTGTTGCGTAAAAGAAACGAAGCATGCACCATTAGCAAATTCTTAGGCAAAAGGCAAGGATTTGGAGAAGTTTCGAAATAGAATTTATTGAAAAATTCTACATACCTGCTGTGCAACTTCCACAACCCCTAAATACCTCCACTAATTTTTTTAACATTTCAAGTTAACACACGTATTAAATTTACAATTTTGTCACAATAAACATTCCAAACGCGCCAGTGATACAAGCCACGAGTACACCACAAAATGAAAACAGAACAGGAAATTCTGTGCTCTTCTCCGGAACCTTCGCTATCTACAGCGTTGGTCAAGACATCAACGCGCGCATTTCATAATATCAGCAACAACGAGAATCCATATGCTCGTGGTACGTCCGCTAGCTGCTCTTTCTCCACGAATGGGGAGGACAAACATTCATGCAGAAGGAGACGAGCCATTGATCGGAGGGTACCGATGAAAAGAGTGACACCAGTACGGGCAGCATTTTGGTCGTCAAAATCGTGTATTTTCTCTATTACGGCACCATTACGAACAATCTCGTCGTTGAGTGTTCTTTATAGTCCCGCGCACCACTACACAACTCAAATTCAACCTATGTGTGGTCTAGGAGCATTTTAATGGCTCAAAACGGCACTGAACGACATGTTATACGACTATAGAGCCTGTGTAGGTGTTTCTCTAATATAATCCAGGAAACTGAATGACAATTTGTGAATTCCATAGTGTGTTCGGCGAAAACTTGTAGCCCTTCGACTGACCATGAATGGTGTATTTTTTGCGCTCCCGTTTCGCCTTCCTGGCCTTGGTGCCGGGTGATACGTAAGCCGGATGCATGTGCATCAGCTCATTCTTCTTATGGTGTTTGGAATCGAAGAAATCTACAGTTCTGAGGCGCTTCTCTGGACCATTTGCCATTGAATGATCCTTGGGCTGCTCGAGATCCATATCTGATAAACTCGAATGCTGCAACAAGACGTCTGACGAAGGAGTGTTGCCGTTCACGCAGCTGTGTCATCGTGTGATTGCTGAGAGAGTGTGAGGGGATACGGACGGACTGGATTCTCGGACGCCACCGCTGTGTTGTCACGTCATTAGTTAGAGTGGAAATGGAAGAGACCACAGATGTGGCGGCGAAACTGTTGCTATGCGCCGCTGTGCCATCGCGCGATTGCTGAGAGAGTGTGAGGGCAAGAAGCCACACCTGGCAGGTTCCGAGGTAACATATGACTGGAATTTTCAGACACCGCGAAGATGAGCCGTAAGAGGATTTCACCTAATTATGTGTATCTGACGCCGACACTCTTACTTTTATTCAGTGCCGCCAGCCATGGCATTTCTTGGGCTTCACAGAATGTAGCCATATTCTACGTTTGCCTATGTTAGCTTTGGGAACACTCAATGACTCCGAGACTGGCTTCTAAGAAATCATGAAATGGAAGTATATAAAAGCCGGTGTATTTCAACGAGTCTAATCTGTGGCTGATTAAGCTTACGAAACATTTCCGACATGTCTTTCTTCTTGCTGATTTTAAGGTTGCGCTGTTTATTCCGTTTATATTCAGCTACAGGAAAATGAGCACAAAAGCTAGTCATTTGAAATTTCAGGCCCTTCATAAGTAAACTATGTAAAAAGGCTCAAAAGAGAAAGCAAGCATGAAATATGGTTCTGTTAGAAATTTATGCTCCAGGGACTATTCCTGCGAAGTCAATTCGTAAGAAAATTTCAGCAAATGCAAGGACATCAGTGCTAGTTCAGACTGCATATTGTAAGGAAGGCTAAGTTCCTTTCGGAGCTCTTTCGCGTGTCAACTACCACATACAGTGAACAATAGATGTCTCAATTGCCAACGTTTCGGCAAGGACAAATATACAATGATGAGAATGTGTACGGTAGTATAAGTTATCTTATTCGTATTTACTTTTAGAAAATATTTTGACTGATTTCATCTTGCATGACTTGAACATTACACTTCAAAATTCATGATGCCTATGGTAGAGTAAAAACGAAATTCATTTTCCATTCAGAGAATAGAAGAATGCATGAAATAAATGCCGAAGTATTTTGTTTGAATACCTTCGAACTTCCGTGACATTGCTATTTGGTCAGTGCTAAGTTACTTAGACCCTAAATTTTAATTTAGAAGAAGTGAGTGCAGCAAAAAATTACTTTGCTGGAGGCAATACAACGTACGAGAAGATGCATATTGAAGTGCTAATGTGAGTTTTTATCAATACTCGAAAACCCACCGAGCGAAGCAGTGCACTGACAAAGCTGTCACATACATGTACTGCTTCCTTCTGCCAACACTTTCGCTGTGTAAAATTGAATACTGTCTAGGCTGCGAAACAAAGTTGAAGCTTGAAGTGCCATTTTTTGCTGTTGGCGTTTTATTAAGTTTTAATACATTTTCCGCTAAGATTCCTGCTTTAGTGCTTTTTTTGTGTAGAGTAACGTATACACTGAACAAGATATATTTCTGTTCCCAACGTTTCCATGAGAAGAAACAGGATCTATAGTGAAAATATTATGTAAAAAAACACGACAGGCGCGATTTCCAACATCTTTTTTTAACCATTCTTCATCATTCCAAGGAATAATCTACCGTAAACCCCCTGAAAATTATTGTCTTGTTTAGCTACGCCACCCATCCACTTTGACATGTCAATAGGTCATACGCTAGTCTCATTTGTTTCATGTCTCATTTTTTTACACTGCTCATGAGTAAGGAAGCAGTGGCTGTAGGTATTGAGAAGGAGACGGACCGGATAGGACACCCGGACGGATATTGGAGCATCCAGTCGCATTCTCTACAGCATAAGCGCGATTTCATCACAAAATCCCTGGAATCTCTTGATGTAGCTGTCACCATACCGCAAGGAGCTTACTTCATTGTCTGCGACTTATCTCTTCTAGGTGAGAGTTAAGGCTCAGCGCCAGTTTGTCAGAACTTTTTCAATATGCAAATTGAACTGCTCGAAAGGAGTCAAATCTCCGCCTACTTAGTGGATCAGCATTCATAGTGGCGTCTTCAAAAGTGGGTATCAGACAATAGCAATAGTGAATACTATATTAGTGACTGCTTCCACGCAATGCCGAACAGTATGGAATGCCAAAACAGATCGGTGAACATGCTCCTACGATATTGAGAGAAACTGGAAAACTATGAATTAAAGGCGCAACTCACATTGGACTTCGACCTAAGCTGAATGAAACTAGTTACTTCAGCACTCAGTACCCTTTCGTATATCGTAGCAACCACATTCTCTAGGCGTATCTGTTTTTTCGCCTCTATAATTTACGACACAAACTCAAGACGATATGATATGAGCATATAGCCCACCCATGAAGTTTCTCCAGGATGCACACATGGCTGCATCTATTCAGAAGCAATATTTTTAACACTCGGCTTTGCACCAACTGTATTAAAGATTGCCATAGTATGCCAGATGGTTTTCTTTCCAAAGAGGAAGTCATCCAGTATAAAAGTGTGCACATGTCAAGGCATAAAAGTCGTATTAAAAGCATGTATCTTCTATTTTATAAGGTTGCGGCTCCCATTCTGCTGCTGGACGTTAAGCGCCACCAGTGAACCACAATAATATATATAAATGTATTTCCACCTAAGCTAAATTATTAGGTCAGCAAGCTACTGTAAATTTATTGCGATCACTTAAGAATTACTGAGCATACGTACACGAAGAGGACATTTATACTCCTAATTCAGAATCACAACTTAGGTGACAGGAGTCGAAAACTATTACTTATGTATATGTATGTGCTATGATATGGCAATAACTTAGCATTTTTCGGGAATATCTCATGAGACTATTCCTTAGTGTATATTCCCACCTTACAAAACTTTCAAGCTGTTCTGCAACAATTTTGCACGTAACAATCGATTGGTTTCACTGAAGGAGCTCGCCGTCACCTTTTTTAGAGTCAGTCAAGTAAGAGCGCAGTTGCAGAGATTTGTCGCACGCTGTAATTGCTTTCTCTCTTCTCTTGTCCTTGCGAGTGCACTCGAAGCTAAGCAGGATAGGATTGCACTGAGAAGTGCGGCCTTTTCTCATCTTGAAACATCTCTTTTCCTTTGTTAGAAGGTGAGGCTTAGATATTTAATGTGGTCACGAGTGATTGCGTGGAAACGTGGTGGCCTCGTGCGGCAGCCGTGATAATTAAGCAGCGAACGATGTTGAAATGAGCCAATGGTTGTGGATTCCGGTATATGTAGCGGTCATTTGGCTGATGGTATCATTTCAATATTAGTTGAAAAAAGAGGTATGATTCCTAGCTGCTTTTAAAAATTGCTCGCAAAATCTTTGCCACGTGCGGCGCTTTATTTTTGACTCTTGTGTTCTTGAAGCCTCAAACACCAATTCGTAGCCATTTTTTACAATGCTTGAAATCTCTCGCAGGGCCCGTTCTTTTTTTCATTTTTTAGCTTTTTCCATTAGGGTGTTTCACTATCTTGATACGATGCGCTCTTTCCTTCTATAAGCACTAAACCCAGAATTACAAGGCGAGAAGGAACATCTCCAGCTCACGCAGTGGCTGCGCAGAAAAAAGGTCTGTAGATCATATTCTCCCATGTTAATTCACGATCATTGATGTTTCCCACGCCTAATGCATCATAAAATTGTTTCGGCATTGGTAACCATGTGCCATTGTACTAAAAGATTGCACTGTAGGACGTACTTTTATATTACTTGTATTTCCAGTGATTGAAGTGAAACGGGAAGGAAACAAGAGAAAAAAAATAATAGGCTGGCAGCACACTGGGCATACCTGTTGTCGATTGTTGCTTTTATATTTCCCTTCAAGTGCCGGAAATGCATGGAATGCCGTAACTCTAAGCAATCAATTCTCAGTGAAGTAGATTTGCAATATTTTTGCTGCACCATGCGCTACAAAGAATCTGTAATCAGAGAGGCAGGGAGGACAGCATGTGTTTGGTGTGTGCATTTTGGGAAGAGGAGGGGCAGTGCCTGGTTGGATCTCTAAATGTATAATGCAATGACTCATTAGCCCAGTGTTAATGACACTTAACACCCTACGTTTACGAGATGGCTGACTGAATGATCATCCAACTAAAATATACTACTGATTTTGGGCATTCTTTTGACACTATTCAGACATATGATGGAGATAGACGTGACCTAAAAGCCTTCACTCTTGTTTTATAGCACTCGGCACTCCTATTTTACGCATTACCTCCTAGTCCTATAGCATCAGCTTAACCTGGGGGTGCTAGTTAATCTGTTTTTTTGTGCTGTTCTTGTGTCGAAAAAGAAGAGGAAAAAGAAGAAACATTATATCAGGGAAGGAAGGATGAGGAATTCAGGAGCTAACTGGTTGGTCCAGGGCTCCACTTGCGGCCAGTGGGCCTTTTGTAGTATCGAGAATTATGTTTCAGTGTTCCAGCTGGCGAGACAATCCTCCCACTTCTGCTTTTTATTGTGTCTATTATGGTTTAGGAAGGTATCTAAGCCTTCTAGTTATTGTTTACACCCCCATGAGATGTGAATTGCGTTGACCTGCTGCCACACCACAGACAGACGTCCTGGAGCAGCACAAGATATATTTTATGCAGTTTTAAGTTTGCATACACGTTCACCTAGATCTTCCGAAGATCTGAGGCATCTTCGCAATGTAAAAATTTGTGAGGAGTGCCATATGTTTTTAGCGTGTCCCGCTGTTGAGCGAGAATACTATTTGGCTTTGTCAAATGAGGCTCGCGAGTGAGAAGCAGTTGCTCTGCTCAGTTAGTGAACTGTCGTGCCAGAGTATGCGCCCTCTCATTGCCTTCGAGTCCAGCGTGTCTCGGGCACCGAACCAGCCGGTGTCGCTGAGTCAATGCAAGTCCCAGTATTATTAACTGTTGTAGGCAGTTAATACAATCCCTAAACATCTCAATGCATATATGCAAAATAATGGCACCTTTCTCTGCCAATGGCAGGTGTTAAACAATGTTTCCTTTTACGAAAACAAATACAGGGCAAATGATAGATTGTCTTCTAAATTCAACATAAGTATAAGTTTTTGGCTCGTATTATGTAGAACAGCGGTAGGCTGTCAGTATTGATTAACTTATGCCAGTTTTATAGAGTGCCCTCAGAAGTGCGCAAGTTCCTACTTATTCGAGCCTGTCCTCGATAAATCTAAACGATGCTTTAGAAGGGATGCGGAACATGCTAATGATACGTTTTTATGCCTCTTGTCTCATTCGTCTTTACAAAATTCAACCTTGTATATGCAAGTACATGTGAGCGTGACGAACGGATGCATATTTCAGAAGCTGATGGCATGGCCCGTTAGCGACTACTTCAGTGCAAAGACCAAGCCTCGTGTGACGAATTTCATACGGATTTGTTTCGCGAAGGTTGGTATGAATGCGTATTTTTCTTTACAATACTTGCATTACGCTTTCAACAGATGTGGCACGGCTTTGTGCAATGAACATTACGTAAAGATAGTTAAACTTCTGAGTAGAGCATTGCATAGTTTGTCATCGTCGCTTTTTTGCGATCACGCAAAGGCATAGAGCTTCCAGAAAAATGCTTTAAACGTTTTTTAAATTTAAGAAATATTGCATAACTTGAATCCTAGGCACGTATTAGATTATATCGGTACATGTTTTAAAAAGCTTAAGTATGTAATCAGACAAGCGTTTCTGAACAACGGGCTATTTATATCGCAACAATAATATTATTAATTTTTCGATGCAATTATTCGTTCCAAAAATCTTGTGGTATTAAGAAAATAAGAAATCGGTTCACTTCGTACTTTAAGAAAGCCAGGAACTGTTACTATGAACTTATGTTCTGTACTACATCAAAGAATCCTGTGACAATATGGAACCTAGTTCCCGAACTAGTGGGAAAGCAACAGAACATAAACACATGTTTTTTAACAATAGAGAGCGTTGAATATACTGATACGGCTCTCGCTAATAAATTGGGAGGGAGGCACACACAGCCTAGTGCTTTTTAATGCATTCTGAAAAATTTGTAAGCATTGTTTGCTCAAATTTTATTTTTTTATCACCTTGTCTGGAAACAGAGGTTTATCACGTCGTTAAGGCACTGAAGTAAAGATGCTGCATTAGGAATAGATAATATAAAAGCAGTTCTACTTATCGCGGTTGCTCATAACAAAACCACTCTCTTATGTATTGTCTCTAAAAGAGATTTTACTAAATAGACCTGTCATAATGAAAGGAAAAAAACTAAATTGATCGTACTGAATGAATGGGACCCAGCAAATCATAAATAATTATCAACCAGTATCGGTACTTTCATTTTTTTCAAAAGTGCTTGAGCTTTCTTGAGTGCAGACTTAGTTCAGCGAAGACGTACACACCCTTGTAGATCAGCAGTTTGGCTTCCGTGAACATAGGTCTCTTAAAAACAGGTTTTGTTGAGGTGAAGAAAAAAATTCTTAGCGATTTTGAGAACAAAGATATACACTCTTGGCCTTCTCTCTGAGCTCAGAAATGTTTTGCCACGATTAATTATATCATCTTATTTAATAAATTAACGTGCTATGGAGTTTGTGAGCTTTCTCTTAGCATGAATAAAAAATTACTTGACCTCGAGATCACACAACATATGTTTTAACGGATTTTGTTCACAAATGAAATAATTAACTGGCGGGGTCCCACAAGGACCAATATTAAGTCCTCTTTTATCGTAATATATAAACGACATTGTTAACATAACCCTTACTGCAGACATTGCTTTGTACTCTCATGACACAAGTTTATTTCTTTCTGGTAACAGTCTACGTGGGCTCGAATCAGCAGCTAATACTTGGCTAGATACTTCATAATTGTTTTTCTGGGAGCTAAGTACAGCTGACTGTCCGCAAAACCAAATATTTTGTTTTAAGCCTGTTAATATACAGGACAAAGTTTATAATTTTATAAGGTTTAATAAAGCTGTGATTGAACGGACTTCAGTTTTTAGTTTTTCGACGTTCTCTTTGACAAAAACTTGAGTTTCACGCAATGTGTCATGAAGCTTCATTCCAGCATCTGTAAGTCAGCTGGTACATTGTTTAGGATCAGTTACTTTGTTGCCGTTTGGTTAAAACGTCGTTTGTATCACGTATTATTCAATCTCACCCAAGTTACGGCCCACTGATTTGGGGAACCACAGGCCAATCACATCTGAATCGGCTCACAAATCTTCAGAAGCAAGCAGTTCACTCTATAGAAAACCTTGGATACCATGGTCATATGGCCAATGTATTCTTAAACTAGACATTTCAAAAAATACTGACCCATATTAACGTAGGCTTGCAATATACGTATGATGTGAACTCGAGAAAATTAGAACTCTCTTTCTACAAAAGTACCTAAAACTGACACTGAATACAATTTCGTACACGATATCTTGAGAATTCATTTTTGAAGAACATCATGAGGTACTAAGCAGCATACCTACGTAATTCCATCTTTAATGAATGCACATTCCAGTACTGCCAGTATGGCGCTAAACTGCAAGTCTTAACATCATTATAGCATCATAGAGTACCTTCTTTCTGTTAGTGACTGAACTAATCACTAGGTCTCTTTTTTTGGATGCATCGTTTTGGTTCAGTGTTGTATGCTTAGTTACGTTTGTAGTTTGCTACATTGTCAGTGCCACTTTGTGCTTAAAAATATTTTTTGTTATTACAAATACCAATAGCGTATACAAAATATTTGTTTCTTGACAGTGTACTGTTGGTTTTTTTCTGTCAATAACATGTAATAAATTTATGTTTGCAATAGATTATCTTACTCTATTGCACGAACTTTATATATCATCTTGTGTTCTATGCAACTGCATGCTGCCGCACTGTTGGAGCAATGTATGGGTGGGAATGTCTTATTTAGACAACCAATGTTCTGCCATTTTCCTTGCCATCTAGACTCACTCTGTGACTGAAATAAATAAGCTATTATTATTATTATTATTATTATTATTATTATTATTATTATTATTATTATTATTATTATTATTATTATTAAACTTGAAGCGCGTCTTCGGGGTTGTTCATACGCTATCCCAGACAAACAAAATGCTGATGCTGCTGGCTATTGTAGCCTAATGAATTTCACCAAATATCACCAAATCACAGAAAATGACGCCCTTAGCCTGACTTGACTATTAGAATGACCTTAGCATCATCGTGAGATTCATGACTGTTCAAGCCTCAACATTGGAAGAGTGTATATGACGTGAGAGAGAGCGCTGCGTGATAGTCTATCGCTTCAGGCTGATCCAATGCATTCTTGCGAACACCATGTATAAGCAGGCAGTGGAGGTCTAATGAAGCCTTTTCACTCTTTTGTTTCATATACTGAAGGACAACTCAACACTCAAAAAAGCTGCTGATATACTGCAAAAATTGAAGACAAGTACGAGTAGCTGTTAGAGTACAACATAGAGTGCGAGTGGAGAGTGTGGTCTTCCAGTAATAGTAAGGTATTACTGACCACTGAAGAACTTGGCTGACCTAATAAAGTTACAATTTTTTCTCGTAAAAGTAGCATATGTTGATTTTAGTTTATATATATATATATATATATATATATATATATATATATATATATATATATATATGAAGTGTCGCCTAGGCAACTGCAACCTACCATTGGTACGTCACTGCAACAAAGAAGCAGGACACTTCAACAACCTTTACCGTGGCATTTTGCCGAAAATCCAGACTGGTGTTTTACATGGAACACTAATTAGAATGGCGACCTCCCAGCCGTCTTCTTGCAGATGACGGACTTAATCTAAGTTTTGAGGGTGGAGCACTGCTGGCATGTCATGTTAGACAACTATGCTTCTACACCCTGAAAGATATGGCCTCGTCTATGTGGAATAACTGCGCGCTTTATTGTGTCGTCACCTGGTAAATCCGCTCCAAGTGGTTCTACTGGTCGAATACCTTGTGTGGTATAGCCACCAAGAGTGCCCGGCGATGCAGCGGTGCCAAACAGGAGGACAAACTTCAAGCATTCATCTGACCAAGACAGAACATACGACCCGTCACGACAAACTGAGCCGTGCCAATCAGCTCCCGCATCAACCAACAAAAAGACCCCGGCGCCTCGATCAAGGTACTACCTACGAAGACAACGCAGTGCTCCTGCCAATGGGAGAAACTGACCAGGAACCACTTGCTTAGGTAAGAGTGCTTGCCCTAAGGAATCTCACCATTATATCGGAATACTAAAATTATCGAAAACCATACTCACTGCGAATTACACGCTTCCACTAGGAAAATGTACAATCATCAGCATTTTGAAAACGAACACTTCGATGCGTGGCCAGGGCTACTTTGGTTGACGCTAGCCGCGAAGTGCTGGGCGCTTTTGTCGAGATAACACTTTGGTAGGCTTGGACAGTATGCCACTATGTATGGTTAGCATCTTGGCAACGGAATTGAAACGTACGTGGCGTCAGCGTCAATCAAACTGCTCTAAGACACGTGGTGGAGTGTTCGTGTTAAAGGTGCTTACGGCTGTACGTCGCGAATGCTACTGCGCCTAAAAGTTTGTGCCTGGTTTTAAAACATGTGATCTCTGAAATGTCAAGTGCGCATTTTTCTGGGAGGAATGAGACGCCTAAACGGGCTTCTCTTGAGTTAACTAATATTGTTTCCAATCATTATGAATCGTTCGCGAACGTTATTTCTAAGAAAGAAAAACAGCGGCGTGCCACACATGTTCTTAGCACTGACGAAAACAGGGCGCTTCATTCGTGTGAGAAGAAAAAGTTGAATAAAGTTAACTTCATCAAGCAGAAGAAAATGGCTTGAGATAACATTTCAGCTATGCTTCATTCCGAAACACACAGAAACCTTGAACGCTCTGAAATCGAAAAAACGCGCACACCACAAATCAATTTAGTGAATTTATCAAGTTACCAGTTAACTTTTGAATAATCGAGGCTTTTGTCACTAAAAGGCTGAACTTTTGTCCCGCAAACAGAGGCTACAATATATTTCAGCTCATTGTCTATCTTCACAACTTCGAAAGATACATGCGCTTGCGCGAGTACTTCTTTATTAGCCAATTGACTGAACAAATCAGTACCACGTTACCTATATACTGGTAAGCAATGGACTCCGCCTTGACAACAGCATAAATGCCTTGACTTATACGTAGAAGCTGTAGAGCAAGATATACTTAAAGAGTACAAAGATCGTTCGTCTTTATGTTATAACCTCAGCTTTAAAGAGGTTCAGGCAATTGAGGCATTGGCAAGCCGCAGCGACATTGTGTATAAGTAAGCCGACAGATAAAGGTGGTGCAGTTCTGGGGCCGAATTCACAAAGCTTTTTCTTTGGCTACTGCATTTTCTTAGCCAAAAATTCTCTTATCTGGAGGGATTACTATAGCGCGGGTATGAATTTAACTTATTCGGCACTTAAGAGGGCAAGGAGGACACACGATAGCCAATGAAACGACATGGAAAGAAAGAAGTGTGCCGATAATATCAAGGTAGCACGCAAAGCGTCTAGCATCGAGAGTATACGATGATAGCCAATGATTTGCTGCATCTAAGTTTCAGTTCCGCGAGCGTCTGCTACAGCGCTTACGGGATGCCGAGTACGTTGTAATAGACGTTTTGGTGGGCTGTGCGAAGCCAAGCGTTCGCCTTTAATCAACGACTGTAGCTAAAAAAATAATTGCTGGATGGCCTTAAGCCACCGAGCCATCCATGCACTATCTCGCCAAGTACAAGTAAACAACACTCCAGGTGCACCACATAAATGAAACCACACATAAATCGATGCATGCAATGTTTGAAAATGTGCCTGGAATGTCTTCCCCTATATAACGTGACCAGTTACTTTACATTTAATTGAAGCTGCGCTGCTACTTAACTAATTCGGTGCAATCTAGCACGGTATAGTGGTGAACGTAAGGGTGTTTTGTACCTCTAGTCAAAGGTAGCCTTTGTAACAATATTCTTATTACAAGACACATGAGCGGCTTTGGTGCCTGCAGACGAATTGTGCGGAAAAAGATAACAGCAGTAATCAAATAAAATAGTGAGCGCAATTTCGCTGATTCCATGCACCGCAGCATTTTTATAAAGCCGGAATGCGAGAACGTGCATACGCTTACGCTTAGGTATATGTCTACGTAAAATGAGGGAGACTTGTCGGGAGGTGTCTCAGTGCTAATGCTTTTCACAAACCACGGTGCAAATATTTCGTCCAGCGTTGCTTGAGTGCGCATAAAAAGCAAGGGACGTGTATACGAGTCTTGAGATCGAGAGACGTTATCACACGCGCGAAAATGATGAAAAGAGAGAGAGAGAGACTCTCGTTTCGCCTTCGCGAAAGCTTGAAATTGATAGATAATAAAGACAATTTTCTGGCCCAGCAGACGTCAGGGAAAGTCTCCGCAAAGCAGCGGCAGATGCTCGGAGAGCATAAAAAAGTGGAGTACGCGTTATATGGGAGTGACAGCCACTCAGAAAGTGAGATGAAGTGTGACTGTCCTTAGATGTGAGAATCAATGCTAATTAGGAGAGTTGAGTTAATGAGCCAAAACTTTCCTAAATAACGATAATGGAAGCAAACTGAGCATTCATCTAGTGAAAGTGACACTAGTGACAGTGAACTCATAATAGTTGATTAGCGTAGTCACAGGTCGATATATATTTTTATTTTCCTTATTTAAATTTGGCAAACTATGAGAAGGTAGCCTACGTTAGAGCCGGCTATCCCAACGTCATGACAGTAATGTACAAGATTAAATAGCGCACGGTTATACAGTCACACGTGGCGGTTTTTATCTTCTAGTAACCTTGGGCAAACGCATTCTAACAATTTTTTCTATTTTTGACAAAGTTTCACCGGACGTTTTTGCATTTGGCTTCATTCGAAGGAATGACGATATATCAGCGATAGGGCGAATGCAAGCACTGCTGCAGTGGACGAGCGGTTACAGCGCTCAACTTAATCTAGGAGGTACTTGGTTCGATTCGCAGAATCACTGAGCACGTCTTTTTTCAAGAGGTTGCCCGGCCTGACATTATGCGTGGTGGCGGGTACTAATTTTTTGAGAAGTAGGCTTTCGCACTTGCTTCTTTCACTCCCCTTTTGACCCAAAAGCGCTGTACTGTGCTCCTTCAAAAATTAAACAATTCAGGGTTCATAATTTTCTCTTTCATCCTCTCTTATCGCAAAAGTGCCCAGTGCTGAAATACCAATATCATACCTGGTATATTACTTTTCACGTGTTTGGATATTCGACCAGCAATCAGTCTTCACGGTGTTTTGAAGAAAATCTACACATGCAGTGAGCTAACTGCTTGCAGCCAAGTTGACTGCCTTTGTAGGGACACGCTTTCGTGCTAATTTGGTGGGCATCATCACATGCAGCAAGACCAAAGAGCACGGACAGTTAGAGCTGACGCAAACAGACTGATTAGTTTGTGTCTTCTCTCCCGATATTTGTCATGCTGCACGCTTCAGTGTAATGTCGCTGTCAATGATTAAAATGAACTATAGCAGTTATTCGAGTTCTGCTGAGAGGGTCCCCTATTGTTCAGAATGGAACAGAAGAATGGCAATTTGATTTGTGTGATAAAGAGATACCCTGCTTTTGGTTACTGGAATAAATTTCTAAACTGAAGTTTACTTTCATTAATAACAGTTCCAGTGCAGATGAAAGGTGCATGGACAAAATTCGTGTATTCAGCATGACTAGGTTTGTGACCTTAATTGTAATTGCGAACCGGTATCACAGTATGCATAAATATCACACACATATACAACAACGGTTGATAGCTTGCTTATTCTGATTAAAATTGAAAGGTTGAAATCGACATATTCAACCAACGCAATGTGTACGAGATATGCCATGTAGAGTAGCTATGCTCTAAACTAATCTTCGCAGGTTCGTTCCATTTTACGCAATTTCTTGCCCATGACTGTAGGTTGGTAAATGAAACAACTTCTTCGAACACACATATTCTGTGTAAGGTTACATTTATTTTTATGCAGTACAAAACAAATTGAAATGTATAATGGCTCAAAAGAGAAATATTTAGAAACAAATTCAGCCAAATCATTACCGAACTTACTCACCAATGATAAACGGATTCTCATTTAAAAGATACATACATACATACATACATACATACATACATACATACATGCATATATGCACACACACATATACATATGTACACCCATACATACATACATGCACTCAGGTGTAAATATTAAAATGAATGGCTATAAAACAACAATTCTAATACACTCATTTTGAATATACTACAGAAAGTAACTTACGAGAAAAATCCACCGGCACTGTTATGTCTGAACACGGTGTTTCTCGAACCATCTCGCAAAAGCTTGATGCATAGTTTTCCGCTGCTGCCCAGTGACAAGCAGTTTTTATAAAAAACAAGAATAAAGCCCTTGACAATGTCATGCTAAATAAAAGGGCTGTGCATCCATATTTTGTACATGTCTGCAATATCACTCTGTTTATTTACATAGCTTGGCTCATTCACAACCCACTAACAAAGCATGTTAGAACACTTGGGCTAAAAGTTGGCACAGCATGAGTAAATTCTAGACAATACATGAATAATACAATTATAAGCTACTAAGCTCCTTGGTGCAAACAGTGTTCTTAATGACAGCTATAGGTGCCATTTCGTTTCCCCGAAACACTTCTCAAAAGTCGAATCAACTTCATTTA
Organism: Rhipicephalus annulatus; assembly: GCA_013436015.1. NCBI lineage: Eukaryota > Metazoa > Arthropoda > Arachnida > Ixodida > Ixodidae > Rhipicephalus > Rhipicephalus annulatus. The sequence goes on along the minus strand of WOVY01009818.1, from coordinate 100,502 downwards.
GCTAAAAGTTTCTATTCTGGCGCGTCGTGGTAGCTCAACGGTGCAAGTGACTCTTTCGGCCAAGAAAACAAAGACCAATTATTTTCCCAGTTCGTGAATTCACCCCATGCTAAGATTGAGGCAGCTCGTAGGAGTGCTTTTGGAGAGAGGAAACCACCACATTCCCAACAGTTGTGGCCTTGGGTAGCTACTTCACTTGGACAAAAATGATGAAAAACACTCCTCAAGAAGACTTCAAAGTTTGCACATCAACACAGTTCCCATACAGCTGTCTATTAGTCTGCTTGAAAAATATTGAGTTTACTGGTGGGCAAAGACTGTACACTATGTGAGGTGATGCTCCAGTGCACTGCATGTATGTCTTGCTGCTGGCCTCAACTGCGATGTTGCTCAGCACATATGTGTAAAATAACAACTAATACTATGCCACTGCAAAGTATTTATGTGTCATTTGCATGAAACAGGGACCACAATAAAAGAACATAACAAAATTTGCCTTCACAAAGTTCAAAAAATGTAAATAAATTTCCACAGAGTTTTCAACGTTCATCTGAGGAAAGTAATATTGGTTGTAAACACATTCTTACTTCCACTAACAAACTAATTTAAGATGCCAGATTCAATATTAGAGTATACCAGCACTTTTGTAGGGCTAAACAATTGTACAGGCACCTAGAAAAACACAAGTGAATGCATGCTATAGCTACATATAAAAATTAATACTTTTATTTCTAGTCTGAGTAGAGCTGCATAGATGATAAGTCACTTGCATTACATTATGAACAAACCTATCCGAGCAAAGTATACATTTAAAAAGTTACACTTACACAGTAGATAAGTAGACTGTTGAAGGACGGACAGGCAGTGGAATAATACGCAAGCACTAAAGTCTACTGTTAAGATATACTAGGAGTAGTGATGATCCTCTTCCTTCCAAATAAAATAATCCACATAGATTCACTTCCCAGAGCTTATACACTCATGGCATCATTGGTGCTATACAAATGAGTGTACACTGAAGGATTACATCGACTAAGTACATGATTACTGCATCCATGGCTTTACTTCTTGTACTACAAAGAATGCAAACACAGTTACCTTTTGCGACCATTGATGCTGTGATTTCTAGCATGTAATAGTAGAGGCACGCAGGCACTTAACACACATGTTGCAAATTTCAGCTCAAAAATATTTCCCCACTAACACTTCAGCAGCCTTTAAATTAGTGTCATAGTTTGGTATCTTCCATGAAAAGTTTATATAATTTCGAATGCAAGCAAATGAACTGCTGAATAATGCACTGCTAAGAAGTTAAGCAGCAGCTGCTCCTGACATCACAATGTGCTCTTTCTGCTGTTGTAAACTTTGAGCAGAAGAACAGTCACTGGCAGTCCCTTTATACTTGTTGGTCTTCTGTGCTCTGTTCTTGATACACTGTACATGACCGTGGAGCACCGAACCCCTTGTTACTGCTGGAACTTAGAAAAATACAGATCATTGTTACAACCATGCTACATGCAAGAGTGTATAGTTGTCAATTATGTGCTCATATTTACAGATATTGTATTTTCAGAAGCCAATGACAAGCCTCAATACACACACACACAAACAGTGAAGACTGAAAATATATTTAATATGATACAAGAGCAAAACTACAATGTTATAGATGAAGGCATGAAACTTCTGACAGGCATGAAACGCCAGTAGAGTTTCTTCTATTTCGACTTTACACTAGGTGCGAGAAGTAGACCACAAATAAGTTCACTAAGAAACACAAGTTAGACTGCATTACAACACAACAGCCAATGTGCATAACTTTAAGGTTGTCTAACATAGCCAGCTCACCATACCGCATATGGGCAGTCTAGAAGACACAAAGAACTTCTGGATTATAAGTGTGCTTGTTGCTGACATCTGTTATTCTAAATGAAGAAAACCTTTCAAAAATGCACTTCATCAGGGGAAATAATCATACGCAACAAACACAACGGGCTCCTACAGGTGCCACCAACACTCACCATTATTGTTGATACCAGTGTCTTGCCGGATGAATATGCTGCGTCCTGCACAGAACACCAAAGGAGCGCTCCATGACTTGGATTGCATGTGTGCTAGCTGCATCGCTCTGCTGCTGAAATAGGCTAGCCACAGACTGAGAAATGAGAAGCCATGGCTTTGAAACACACTGAACGTCACCTTTAGAGACCAATAATGCATACTTAGGTCAGGTACAATTTGTAGAAAAATATATATCACTATGCAATCGTGGTGAACATGTTCGGCTGAAACACAAGGAACAGCACTGAAAGAGAAAAAGCTACTTTAGGTAAAAGATGCAGTTACTGGCCCTATGTCATCTGAGGCTTCTTCAATAGGTCTTTCTCCTTGCAAGTTGGGAACAGCCAGGCAATTTTCACCCACTTGCTATTTCCTTCCAGAGCACTTGATCCACAGAAGGAGTCACAAGCTCGAGAGCTCAATAAGGAATCAAAGTGTTTGTGCTCGTTTTAAAGCACAAGCTTTGAGTCTCAGATTACTGGAGTTTCATTCATAAGCTGCATGCTTTCAGCTTTCAACATCCTGAATTATCTTGCAATTTAGTTCTATAAATGTTGAATAAGAATTATGTGTAAGAATATTACAGGTATCCACTGAAAGCAATCATGCTTGGGTTGTCAATTTGTGCACAGTAAGTGGTGTTCACGTAATCGTATGTATTAAAGAAAAACTAACCTTGCAGCCAGCCGTTAGGCAGTTTTGTGCCCTCGAAGCTCCCAAGCAGATTGCAGTCCTTCCAGATTAGGCTGCCATGCATGCTTCCACGCCAGATCCGCTGAATGATAACAGTCCGAGCAGTGACATAGGCTTGCACAGTTAGGGAGAACGTGTCCTTTCTATTTTTGTACAGGTGCTCCAAGTAATGATGAGGATTGATGTGCCAGAATGTGCAACCGATGCACCACAGGACCTTAACAAATCAATCTCTGCGATCTGTGAAGAGTCAAAAACGAGATATTTAAAAACAATCATTAAAAGCACTCACTTCTAATACTTATTTGAGGAAGCTATCACTTCGTTAAAGTGACCAAAATCTGCTATAATCACTTTGAAATAAACTGAAGCCTCATGTAAAATTTACGTACCGCAATATATATGTCCTACTGAAGTTTAGTACTACCACAGTGGTAATCGTCTATAGAACTAATTTTCCAAAATAACATAAATTTTTTAAGTGCAATCTGGCTCCTGAAAATAAATTCACATTAACTTTCCAACTATCAAACGTGGTCAATCGACAGGCCCAACCTCATAATTAAACAAGAGCTCACTTGTATCAATTCACAAAAAGCTTTTCATGTATTTGCTCCATAGTATATGCATGTATATAACAGTAGTAGTAAATTTTTCATGCTTCAACTTACCATAGAGAAACATTACATCTGATGGGCTTAAAAACTTGCACACGTTATAGAACTGCGTGAATTATAGTACCGGTGAAATTTAGTTCTGCAAGGTGAACTCACCGATGGCAGCATTTAGTAGCCGTCGGTGTCATAAGGAACCAAGTACGGCCAACAGGCAAAGGGCATCTGCAGACTGGAAGCTGCCAATGACAGCAATGAAGGGCTGGCCAGGCGTGCACGTCCATCGATAAAGTGTAAGAACTGGCCATGACCAGCTGTTGTCAAGGCTCTAGTGCCGTGCAAAACGATGGCCAGACGAACTCGGAAACCTGTAGTCAGGCGATATTGGCCTACAACTTCATCCAAAGCAAGGCACCGGTGAAATCTTTGCTTTTTTAGGGGGCTGGAGGGAAGCTTGACGTTCACGCGCTCTCGCTGCCACATAGAACTCTCAATTTGTTACCGAAGAACAGTCTAGGCGGGCTTCCAAAGTAACACGATCCAAAACAGAATGTAGCATCTCGCAGTTTTGGTTGATCACATCACAGCGCTAGGACTATGGTTATCACAAAAAGGAGAAGTGACGACTTAACAAACAAAAGCGCCAAGCTGCCCCACCACGACTTCGCAGGGTAAAACAGTTATCAACGCTGTCTTTAAATTTTCGGTCACACGAGCACAGCTTGTTCACAAGTCTTGGAACGTCAACACAGCACCACTGTTCACAACGAACATCGTTTCACTCCCGAACAGTACATTGCTCTCAAGTAAATAGAAGCGTACGGGCTAACTAGTGGCGAAGCAAGAACCGAGCACGTAGTTCATACGTTTCCGTACGTACTTGGGGTCACTCAAGTAACGTGTCAAAACGCTGTCAATCCGAAATGTCGCGCAGCACCAAACTGAGAGACTGGAAAGTCAAGCTAACGAACTGTTACCGGCACACAAACACACATTGCAGGCTTCTCCAGTGCTAGTTGCCGTCGATACATCGACGCCAATCCCCGCTTGATAACAACACCGACGCACAGGCTTCGCTGCGCTTCACCGTACACCATTGCACTGCCACAGCTTTCCGCACTGCTTACACGCACCGAAAGAGCTGCTGTAATCACAACACATCCGGTCAAACGCTGAAGTAACTCGTGCGAGAAGCGTTTGCTGAAAGTCGCACCGACCGATAAGCTGTTTACGACGCCATGTTGTTTTCGACAACTGCGCAGCACATAAGATGATAAGAGAGCTCTTAAAAAGTACTTGCACTATTTTCACGGCGTGACAAAATTTTCTCTTATGTGCGAGGGTGGTGATATTACGAACAAGACAGGCGTGCCAGATAAAAGAAGTGTTTTGGCAACGTCACGGAGTGAGCTGATGTAGAGGGTACTGCTTCACAACCAATCACAAGCTGTGCCTGTCGGCCAAGCCGTCGTCTGCTCAGGTTTGTCGTCTGCTTCGATCAGAGCATGCGACAGGGGATTCGCCTTCGCAACGCTATTATTCTCAGGTCAATTGGTCGCTACGTCACACAAAATACATGTCAGTGGCTCGCTCTACCTTTGAATGAAGTTCGTGCGCCAAGTTAAATGGCTGGTAATTGACGCAGGGATGAATTCAGCCAAGGTTTGCTCCAGAATCGTGAGGGTTTGCATATTTTCGGTGTCATGCAAAGTTACTAGGGTCATTTCATTCCGAGTGCTTGCTATAATATCATGGTCCATATCGGTGTCTGAACAGTGAAGGTGAAGATGCATGATTTGTTTGTAGTTCCATGCGTAATCACGCGCACCCCTAATACGTTTTGGTTTACAAATTACGCTTTGTTCCAGATCGTCCCAAAGTGTATCGACAGCTGTATTTCAGAGATCGCAACCATTGGACAGTTAGAGCCAATGAAAGTACACGAGAGCAAAAACTTTAGGAACCACTCACTGAAAACTTTTTCTCATTTTTATTTCCAATAGCATGCAAAGAATGTGCTCCCATTAACCTCTTTGGTGGTAATTTCCACCAATGAGGCAAGGATCTCGTGTCGCACTTTTAGTTGGATGAGATGGGGCGCAACACAACAACATAACAAATAAGGTTGATTCTATGCCATGTCGCGTTCGAATGCACCGACCATTCACGTATCACATTGGCTTTCATCCAACCACAAATCTTTACATGCGTAGATTTATGCCATTGACGCCCAATAGAATTCTTCAATTACTGCGACTTCGAACTTATTGGACGATGGTGGTTGTCAACACCATCCACTGCGTACAAGGGAAACAACACGCGAAGCTCAAAGCGCCGAAAGAAATAAAAACGCACCAGCAGTCATCAGGCAGCCCTTGATGGGCGTGAATTAACTCAAAACCAGCCAAAGCACTAAAGTATACCGCTGCGGCAGCAGGTTCTAAGTAGCCACATTGTTCCTAAGAGTGGTCCGGACCACTCTTAGGATTTTCTCTCAGCCATGCTGTTTTTACGCACAATTTCGCTTCGTGAATCCACTTACGAGCACTTTTCGGTGACGTAAGCAAATATAGCAACTGCATCACCATCGCTGACATGTTCCCAGGCAGTCACAGCGCGCTTTATTTGCAGCGGCCGATGTGACAACTATGGCCTCTTACGACGTTTTTTCGTTTCGTGAATCGACTTACGCGAGAAAATTTCTCTTGCGCAAAAATGTTTTCGTAAGTGAGTTTTGTGAATCCTGGCCCAGATGCACAGTCGGTGATGTTGCCTACCTTGTGAAAGAAAACAAAATCGCTCTATCTCCGTTGCGTACGCTTCTTCGCCTTTGCACGGAGGCGGAAAGGTTTTACACCCTGCCAAACATTCACAAAGAAAACAATTCTGGTAGATCGATTGTGTCTGGAATAGATACGGTTAATGAGAATATCTCATGCTACGTTGATATCATTATCTGCTCCATTCCCGTCACACTTTCTTCATATATCAAAGACACGAAACATTTTTTAAACAAATAAAGGATTTAGATATTACTCTTGGCTCTTTTTAGGTGACTCTTGATGTTTGATTTTTGTACATTAATATTTCGCATTGTGATGGTATCAGGGCTGTTGTGCGCGCGTACAACAAGCCTGATTATGACAAAGCAATCGATTCATCCACACTAGTCACTCTTCTTATCTTATTTCGCGAATTAAACACTTTGGAGTTCAATGGTCAAAACTACGTCCAGGATATCTATAGGCACTAGGATTGGCTCCAAGTGCGCAAATATTTTTATGCCCTCCTAAAAAACGAGTTCCTTTTCATCCGTGATTGAAGCCTTTTTACTACAAACATTTTATTGATGATATATTTTTAATATGGCACCATGGCGAAACCTAACTTCTTTCTTTCATCTAGTATTTCAGTTTTCTCATCCAAACATCTAGTTTTCACATTCATACTCAGCTATGAGCGTCAGCGTTTTTGACACCATCAAAGACTGACCACGAAGCTGTACAGAAAACCAAGCGACAAACATCAATGCCTTCATTAACAAATTAGCCTGCACAAAACACTGCAAAACCAGCATTCTACACAGTCAGGCCATTTGTTTTAAACGCATCTGCTCTGACAACAATGACTTCATTCGCAACTGCGTCTAGTTGCCCTAACAAGACAAAGATACCCCACACGAATCAATGAGGACGCCTTCATGAAAGCGGAAAACATTGACCGCAAAGATTTTCTCACGGGTAAAAAACCACCAGCAAGCTCTTCACGTTACAATGTGAATCTCGCCCCGCCGTAGTGGTCTAGTGGCTAAGGTACTCGGCTGCTGACCCGCAGGTCACGGGATCGAATCCCGACAGTGGCGGCTGCGCTTCCGATGGAGGCGGAAATGTTGTAGGCCGGATGCGATCGGACTTGGGTGCAGGCTCAAGAACCCTAGGTGGTCGAAATTTTTGGAGCCCTCCACTGCGGCGTCTCTCATAATCATATGGTCGTTTTGGGACGTTAAACCCCGCATAATATTATCATCAACACCTCGAATCTCATTTTAACGCACTCAGCATCAGCTCCAAATGTTACCAACATTCTCAAGAAACAGCACAATATCTTGTTCAAAGTGACCACTCAAAAGACATGTTTGCGTAACTACCCAGGGAGATTAATCACTGATCGAGAAACCTGCGTGATACGTTAACTTCGTTCAGAATAAACATCAGATCCAACTATGTTGACTGCATCCTTGCAATAAACCCCGCTGTAAGGTATTCCCACACAAGACAACTTCGCACTGCGTAACTATCAGCGCTTCAAGATTTATAATGAGCATCACCGGAGACTTCCCTGCGACAGTGTCAATGTTGTCTACAAGCCTCAGTGTTTCACATGCCATCAGCAATACATCAGTAACACCGAAACGTCATTAAGATTACGCATTAACTGCCATAGAGCCCACGGCTTCTACCCTCCCTCGTCTTTCACTATCAAAACATGTCCAGATTCCAGGTCACTCCTTTGCAAAAATCAAGGCTACCTTAGTACAGTCTGTATTTAAATTTCATCATAACCCAAAAGTTCACGAATCCCACCTCATCAATGAATTGAACAGTCTTCACCCAGGCATAAATAAAAGTATCGGACGTGTCAGCTTTTTTTCTGGGTAACAAAGTTTATCATATCCATACGCTAGCCTGTTCTATTATTAATTGCCTGTTAAAATATTGTATAGTGACCATAGTGACTTGTAAAACTTTGCTTGGTGATCTTTCAGTACTTTTATGTGTGCCATGCCGAAATAGGTGAGCATAATATTTGTTTTTCCTCGCATGTCACCTTAATCTCTCGTGTGTTTTTCGTGGCGTAATCATCGTTTTACTGGTTTATATGTTTGACTGATGCAATGGCTTCGTATTGATATGTTCCTTCAATTGTAACACATAATTTGTTACATGAGGTGACAGGTCCAAATGTATTGCCACCGATCTCTGTTTTAACACTTCTGACGTTTTTGAAAAATCAGGGGCCCTTAAAAGTGGCATATGCCTTGTTAACTTTTCATTCTCTGACGAAACGTAAATCGATAAAAGAACTGCTTGCATTCTCTTACGTTCACGAGCCTCTTATACGTACCAGACCCACTGAAGTTTCCCACTAATATATATATATATATATATATATATATATATATATATATATATATATATATATATATATATATATATATATATATAAGGGAAAGAAGTGTATACCTAAGGCTCGTTTTTCCGTGTTTTGACACAATATTAATGAGATCTAACAGACAGTAATGCCAAGGAATGTACAGAGGAAGTTATTAGAACCGATGGAATGTAAATAAGAAGAAAGAAAAGTGGATGAAAAAATAACCAGCCGTGAGCAGGAAACGAACCTACGACCTTCGAATAATGCGTTCGATGCTCTAACCACTGAGCTACCACAGCGGCCTTCCCTCTATCCACTTTTTTGGGTTTATATGTGAATTTAGAAGTAGGAGTGACAGTCAGCTCCATCTATAAGCCAAGCAACGAGTGTGAACCACTCTTTTATGCGCGTGTTTGGCGTCACGTAGCACATGAACTTATTACGAGCGGGCAGCTGAATAATAGTCCCTCGTATACAACCTAATGACACCAAGTCTGCTAGTACGAGACCCTCGTTAAATGAAATAAGGGAAGGAAGCGTATACCTAAGGGCTCGTTTTTCCTGTGTTTTGACACAATATTAATAAGATCTAACAGAGAGTAATGCCAAAGAATGTACAGGGGAAGTTATTAGAACCAATGTATTGTAAAAAGAAGAAAGAAAAGTGGATGAAAAAATAACACCCCAGCGTCTTCTAAAACACATGCCCTGGAGCTCCGTTCAGGCTGCCGCTTAAATGACCTGGGTCCGATAATGTCACAAGCCGCCCAGTCCAGCGTGCCAGCTTCGCCACCGCTCCGCTCCCACCGCCAAGAAACCCTTCTCACCTGGTCACCAGCCCTCAATAGGATCCTCCGCTGTTCGCAGGGCTTCCGGGTGAAGACGTTGAAGACTGGCTCGAGGAGTATGACCGCGTGAGTGTTATCAACAACTGGTATGAGCCTGGAAAACTCACCCACGTTGCATTCTACTTGAGCGGCGTCACAAAAACGTGGTTTTTCAACCATGCCACAGATTTTCCGTCATGGCCCGCCTTTACACGTCAGCTCCGCCAGGTTTTTGCCAACCCGTCGGTGCTCTCGGATATCGCCAAAAAAGGCTTGGTGCACATGTTCAACGCCCCGGCGTGTCTTACACTTCTTACATTGAAGTTGTTCTCACCCTTTGCCACCGCATCGAACCCATATGGCGGAAAACGACCGTGTGCGCCACCTGCTAAAAGGCATTGCGACTGTCGCTTTTAATTCGCTTGTGGTGCAGAATCCCCAGACTGTAGCCGATGTTGTCGCTACCTGTCAGCGCCTTGAGGAGCTTCAGACCACTCGGGTACAACCTGATATGTTTGATCTGAGCTCAAGACATGATACTGTAGCGACGAGAGAAGAGAGTCGTGAGATGACGTTGAAGGCGGCCGATGGGGCCGTGCCGATCTCGCCACTTTATTCCAGGCCCTAAGCGGAGCCACATCGGCTACCAGCGTCCGCCACGCCAGGCGTGTCAGCTCGTTTTCCTCCTCGCGCAGCTCGAGCTTGCATCAGCTGCGCGAGAGGCGTGGCGCAGTGATCAAGAAATGATGGCGATGATGATGGTACTACAGGGCTCCCCCCCTAGCGCTTTGCGCGATTCGAAGGCATATAAAAAAAGAAAAAATAGTGACAAAAGCTATATACATGAACGACAATCCATAAAGTGTTCATTTGGAAAGTCCAGGTTGTCAACGTTGATGGGCCATCGGTAAGCAGCGGTCTCTGGCGGGCGACACTGGGAATGGCGCAGCGTACGAGGGTGGCCAGGCAGGCACGCTGTTGGAAGGAGCGGGCGAGGGTCGTGATGAAGGGACACCCTTGTCGACAGCGAGCACCAACAACAAGGTGAAAAATGGCCAAGGGCCGAAAACACACACGGGCCGCCCCGGCGCGGCCGATTGTCGTGCGCACTCGGACACTGATGCTCAAAAAATGAACTGCAGCATGAGCGCAGCACGGCCAGTCCAGAGGGTCCAGCGTTATCTCCACGTTGGAGCTGGTGGGAACGACGATAGGGAGTGCGGTCAACCCTGGCAGTGCGCCCACCGTGCCGGTACCGTCGCTTCCGGTGGCACATCACCGGGCGCGGTGGCCGCCTGGTCGGCCGAGCAGGGTGCAGATAAGTTTGAAACGGTGCGCTCTGGACCGACGAAATGCGACATGGTTTACAATGACAACGAGCCGGCCCAGAGGGCACTGACAGACCGCTTTCCCCGACCTCTGACGACGCGCGACGCGTAGGCGTACGCCGATGAGTCGTCGCGCTGTTCGAGCCAAACCCGACGTCCGGTGATGCGAGACCGAGCGGCGGGCATGCGGCGTCACAGCCGTCACCGAAATGCTCAAGCACGCGCACGCAGCGGCAGGCGGATGGCCCAACTGCGCATCCGTTGGGGCACGCACGGTGTGCTCCACCCACGGTGAGCCAGGCGTGCGGCCCTCGGGACCCCTTGACATCGCCACAGCATCACGCACGTCCAGCCGTGCATGCCCAGGGGCCCGAACCCCCGCAGGACACATCGAGGATGATGTCAGTAGGCGCCGGCAGTCCACGAGGCCCTGAGCAGCAGGCACCGGTGTGCTGGGGAAACTGATGGCGTGGAGTGTCACAGCGGGCTCTGGGTCCACAGTGCGAGTGGTGCCGCGGGCCTCCAAAGGCGCCGGGACAGGCGGGGAGTCTGCAGGAAGGTCAGCTGGCCCAGCCGAGGTCGTCATAGAGTCTGGTGGGGCCACGGTGTCGCGTGCCGTCGCTTTCGTGGAAAACGTGCAAGTGGCAGGTACGTGTGATGAAGCTCCGCACGGGGGCTCTGAGGGAATGTACCTCTCGGAGGGAAGGTCAGTCGCAGTGGGGGAGTCTTCTACCTCGCGGTCGTGATCAGGTGCAGGAGTGGATGTTTCTGCGACCGGATCAGGTGTAGAAGTAGTCGAAGCCGGGGTACCGAGGTAGCGGTCAATGGAGGGCTGCGGACCGGTTCGTACCTTGCTCTGCGACGCCTGGGAAACCTGCCTGGTGCGGGTAAACGGAAGCGGATGGTATGTGTTGCCGCTGCGGGCAAGCACCGCAGTGCAGAGGGCATCGTAAGGCTGCGGGCTGGTGCTTGAAGTGGCAGCGAGATGGCGCAACTCTACCGGAAGGGCGTCGAGAAGAATGGCGTGCATCAGCAGCTGGTCCGTGATGCCATTCACCGCAAGAACGGCGTCGAGCTGCATAAACCATACCTTGGGGTAAGTCGATTGGAACGGTGGCACTGGCGGGCAGAGTCGCGGAAACATGGCAGCCAATGGCGCGTCGAAGGGTGTGTTCTTCGGGTCAGCAATGTAGCGACGAGAGAAGAGAGACGTGAGATGACGTCGAAGGCGGCCGATGGGGCCGTGCCGATCTCGCCACTTTATTCCAGGCCTGAAGCGGAGCCACGTCGGCTACCAGCGTCCGCCACGCCAGGCGTGTCAGCTCGTTCTCCTCCTCGCGCAGCTCGAGCTTGCATCAGCTGCGCGAGAGGCGTGGCGCAGTGATAAAGAAATGATGGCGATGATGATGGCACTACAATACAACAGAGCTGCGTGCATTGATCCGCTCTATCATCCGCGAGGAACTTCATGAACAGGCTTCACCTCGCCAACTCGATATCCGAACGACGCCACCCGCTACTAGTTTACGCGACGTCGTGAGGGAGGAACTGGCCTTGATGACTGGTACACCCGCTCTGAGTTCACATCCTATGCCCAGTTATGCTCACGTTGCTGCAACGACACCTACGCCCCACCAAAGCCTGGCCTCGATGACTGTCACACCTGTCCCGAGCTCATATCCTGTGGCCATGCCAACGTATGCTCAGGTTATTGCTAGGACACCTGCACCCCAGCAAAGCCAAATGCAGCTACCAGCGCCCGAAGTGCATGGTTCGCTCAACTCACTCGCACCGCGACCATCTTCCCAGCCTTACAACGCCTGGCGCAGTTCGCGGCCGACTTGCTTCTATTGCGGCATCTGTGGTCATATTTCAAGGTTTTGCCGACGCCGCCAGCAAGACGAACGACGAAGCTACGATAACCTTGAACGGGGTGACTTCTACGCCACTGGACCACCCTATTGTCGGCTGTATCCGAACAGCACACGTCGCTCGCCGTCTCCGCAGAACTTTGACCCAGTTGGCAGTTCCCGGTTCTCACGTCGTCGCTCACCTTCACCGATGCGGCGTTCCTCTTCTCCTCTTCGACCTTCTACTTCAATTCCCGACCGCCAACTGGAAAACTGAACAGTGCAGCTTCGGGAGGGAAAGCTGCATCTTTCGAACTGCGTCAAACTCCTCCGGACGGCCCATCGAATGTTTTATTAGTGTATGTTGAAGGTATACAGACAGAGGCACTGGTGGACACAGGACACTTTCCGTAATTCGTGCAGACTTTTGTGCCCGCTTGAAAAAAGTTAGGACGCCCTACGATAGTCCTCCCCTTCGTTGCGCAGTAGGAGTCCCTATTCAGCCTTCAAGTGTTTGCACAGTCCGCGTTTTCATAGATGGCATCCTTCACCACATTCAGTTTCTTGTACTTCCTTTGTGCACTCACACAGTAATTTTAGGATAGGACTTCCTTTCTTCGCCATCACCTTTCATATCGTGTCGTCAGCGAGTCATTCAAATGTCAGCGACTGAGAGTTCATCCGATGTCGATTCATACAGCTTACGTTTCGTTGCTGCCACTGATTGTTTCATTTCGCCAGGAGATGAACAACTGCTAACGATCGCTTCGGATACTATAGTTAACGGTGACGTGTTCATAGCTCCATCAGTTCGCTCCAAAGCTGCGGGGCTTATCATAGCACCCGGCCTTGTGCGGTTTAACGACGGTAAAGCATTGATCACCGCCTTGAATCCTACTTCTTCGCCAGTGATGCTGCACCAGGGCACTGCTGTGAGCTGCTTCGCTGACAGTGAGCCCTTTTCGCTGGTTCCCCTTCACGCAGAATCACCGCCTTTGTCTGCTACTACTGATATAAGGCTACCACTGCTACCTTAAATGACACCATAAGTCCTCACCTCACTGCCGAGCAAAAGAGAGACCTCTTAGACCTTCTCCAAAAGAACATCCCTTCATTTGATGTACATTGCAAAGTTCTGGGCCGCACCTCTGTTGCAGAGCACAGCATCGAAACCAAAGGCAGCTCCATTGTACGCCGCTGCCCATACCGTCTCTCTTCGGCGGAACGGCAAATCATTGAGGAAAACGTTGCCGACATGCTCAAACGGGATATTATTCGACCTTCATTCAGCTCCTGGTTGTCTCCTGTGCTGTTGGTCCGGAAAAAGGATGGCTCTGTCCGCTTTTGTGTTGATTACAGAGCACTCAATAAGATCACGAAATAAGACGTATATCCGTCGCCACGCATAGATGATGCCTTGGACTCCCTACAAGGCGCAGAATATTTCTCCAGCCTCGACCTCCGATGCGGGTATTGGCAAATACCTATGCGCGAAGCAGACAAAAAGAAAACAGTGTTTGCGACGCCTGACGGGCTTTACGAATTTAACGTCATGCCTTTTGGCTTATCCAACGCTCCAGCAACATTCGAGCGCATGATAGATACTGTCTTACGTGGTCTCAAATGGAAAACTTGTTTATGTTATTAGACGACATCGTCATTTATTCTTCTACTTTTCTCAGCACCTTAGGCGGTTGGACGAAGTTCTAACGTGCATTTCGAACGCTGGCCTACAGCTCAATACAAAAAAGTGCCACTTCGCCAGCACAAGCATCAAAGTATTGCGTCACCTTGTCAGCAAATACGGTGTTCGACCCAACCCCGACAAGGTTGCTGCCGTAATTAGTTTTCCACGTTCGCGCAATAAAAAACAATTGCGAAGTTTCGTTGGCCTGGCGTCTTACTTCCGCCGCTTCATCCGTCACTTTGCTTCCATTGCGGTGCCGTTACACAAGCTTCTGACATCAGAAATGGATTTCACGTGGACTGACGAATGCGAGTGTGCTTTTCAAGCCCTTAAGCGTGCTTTGACATCAGACCCCGTCCTCCGTCACTTCGATGAGAGTGCACCTACTTTCCTGCACAAAGATGCCAGCGGCCACGGAATCGGTGCTGTCCTCCTCCAGCGCGACGACACTTCACGTGAGAAAGCAGTTGCGTATGCCAGCCGCGCACTAACACCTGCGGAGCAGAGCTACCCGATAACAGAGCAGGAATGTCTCGCTGTCGTTTGGGCCATCCAGAAATTTCGACCTTATCTGTATGGACGCCACTTCACTGTGGTTTTCGACCACCATGCCCTATGCTGGTTGTCCTTGCTGAAGAATTTGTCTGGGGGCCTCAGTCGCTGGATACTGCGTTTGCAAGTGTACACTTTTGACGTTGTGTACAGGTCCGGCAAACAGCATCAGGATGCTGACGCTCTCTCTCGCTGCCCTCTGCCACTTGCATCTCCAACCACGTGTCCTCAATGCCCCTCAGGTGATCAAGCGGCTTCCTCTTCACTCACGTTATCACCCCTGGCAGTTGCTGGGTCACTACCTTTAAACAGCAGCGCCCAGTTTGCCACGTACTAACGTGACGACCCCTACTGTAACCGCATCATCGGATACTTGAATGGCTCGCCTTCTGCACCTAATGCCAGACTACGTCGTCAGCTACGGCCGTTCAAGCTAGAGAACAATTTCCTGCAGCACTATACTTACAATGCGAATGGGCATCGGTGGGTGCCAGTACTTCCCCGTTCGCTGCGAAAACAAGTTCTCGAAGCATTGCACGACGACCCATCAGCTGGACACTTAGAATTTCAAAAGACCTACAACCGCGTTAGGAGCTGTTTCTTCTGGCCTGGTCTTTCTACCTTTGTGGCTAACTTTGTCACTTCTTACGCACTTTATCAACGCCGGAAACAACCAACTTCAGCTCCTGCTGGCTTATTACAACCTATTCCATGTCCCGACACACCTTTTGTCGTTGTCGGAATAGACCTCGTCGGGCCACTTCCCGTAACGCCAGCGGGCCACCGCTGGTTGGTCACAACCGTCGACCACCTCACACGATACGCGGAGACCGCTCCTCTACGTACTAGCTCTGCCTCAGACGTTGCCGCCTTCTTTTTAGAAGCCATTGTGTTGCGTCATGGTGCACCTCGCGCGTTGTTGAGTGACCGAGGCAAGGCCTTCCTGTCAACAATTCTTGACGAAATCCTAAAAACGTGTGGGACAGTTCATAAGACCACATCCGCTTACCACCCGCAGACAAATGGGCTGACAGAGCGATTCCACCGGACTCTAGTCGACATGATATCCATGTACATGGGACCGAACTACGATAATTGGGACAAAATCTTACCGTTCGTAACATTTGCACACAACACTGCTGTTCAGCGAACCACCGGGTATTCACCTTTCTTCCTCGTCTATGGTCGTGCGCCGACATTCACCATTGACGCCTCTTTCTTCAATATAATGACAAAAACGTCGACGACTACGCCAGAACATTTCGTCTCCAGGCTTGCTGAGGCACGGCAACGTGCTGAACTCAACACGGAGGCCAGTCAACAAGACCGCAAGCAACGCTATGACAGCTTTCGTCCAGACGTTACCTTCCGTCCTGGAGATGAAGTACTACTTTCGACGCCTGTTCGCACACCCGGATTGTGTGAAAAGTTTCAGTCACGCTTTCTAGGACCTTACGTTGTTTGTGAACGAACATCTCCTGTCAATTACCTTGTCACTCCCGTTGAGGGTTCCTCGGACCGTCGTTACCGTGCCTCCGAGATAGTCCACGTTTCACGTCTTAAACCCTTTGTGTGCCGTACCTTTCCCGCCTAAGTCTCGGCCGGGCCGGCCGCTCAAGTGCGCGGGGAAAATAAGTGCGAGCATTATTTATGCGTCCTATCTTTTCATCTGTACATACTCATCATCACCAGTCAAGTTTAGGTTGTGGGGCACATACTCGAGTCAATAAAGGAGAGTCTTGAGTGTACTCGACGCCATCTTACTATATATATATATATATATATATATATATGTGTGTGTGTGTGTGTGTGTGTGTGTGTGTATATACGAGTGACTATTCGTCAGCTGCCAGCTCAACGTGACGCCATACAGGCTCATAAATAGAGTGTACCACACTCGCCGCCATGGCTACAGGTTACATGGCTACTGACACTCTCACGTTTAAACTCACAGCTGCCGTGATAGCTTAGTGGTAGAGCATCGAACCTGTTATTCGGAAGTCGTAGGTTCAATTACTGCTGACGGCAATTTTTCCACCCACTTTTCTTATTTCGTATTTACATTACATTGGTTCTACTAACTTCGCCTTTACATTCCTTGGCATTATTGCCTGTTAGATCTCATTATTATTGTGTCAAACCACGGCAAAATAAGCTCTTAGTTATACACTTTTTCCATATATGTATATGTATATATATATATATATATATATATATATATATATATATATTGTTATGGCGTTTATTAGCCGGCACACAGGAAGGCTACACAATGGTGACAGTAATGGTCAAGCACGGACTCTCAGCGCGAGCGGCGTCCTTTTTGGATAGACTCACTAGAAAGCACTTAAGAGTTCAACCCAATTCAGTGTTTGGCGGCTTCTCTACAATTACCCCGAGGTCGAAAAGGGAGCCGCTTGGCGACCCAACAGCTTGTCACTACGAGCGGGTCATAGTAAGCCTTCAGGCGCTCCACGTTGACTATGTCGTGCCCGCGACGGTGCATGTCCGAAGTTTGTTCGATTGGCTCGATAAGATAGTTGACCGGAGATGTGCGCTCGATCACACGTTAGGAACCTTCATATTTCGGGAGAAGTTTGGAAGAAAGGCCAGCTACAGAGGTCGGGATTGTGAGCCATACAAGGGAACCAGGAAAGAACGTGGGCTCAGAAGTGGCGCAGCCATCACGAATACTTTCCTGCCGCTCTTGCTCATGAGTCGTAAAAGTCTTGGCAAACTCGCGACACTCTTCAGCAAGCCTGGCTGTCTCGGAAATAGGTGTACTCTCAGATAGATCCGGCGTGCACGGGAGTATCGTGACGATGGTGTGTGACGGGTGCCTTCCGTACAGACAGAAGAAAGGTGAAAAACCAGTCCTGCTCTGAGGGGCGGTGTTGTAGGCATAGGTGACGAAGGGCAGTATAGTATCCCAATTCGTGTGGTTGGTGGCGACGTACATTGAAAGCATGTCGCCGAGGGTGCGGTTAAAGCGTTCGGTCAGACCATTCGTCTGCGGGTGGTAAGCAGTAGTTTTGTGACGGACAGAATGGCACTCAGTGAGAATGGTGTCGACGACCTGACAAGAATAAATGGCCTCTATCGCTGAGAAGCTCCTGGGGTGGACCGTGGCGCAGTATGAATCGATGCAGTAGGAAGGACGCAACATCACGCGCAGTAGCCGCAGGGAGAGCGGCGGTTTCGGCGTATCGCGTTAAATGATATACGGCGGCGATGACCCAGCGGTTGCCAGCGGACGTCAGAGTAACTGGTCTATACAAATCGATACCTATACGCCCAAACGGATGGTCAGGGCATGGTAACGGTTGCAGACTGGCTGGTAACATGTGCGCGGACGGTTTGCGACGTTGGAAAGCGAGGCAGGAGCGAACGAACTGCTGGACGTAGCGGTACATCCCGCGCCAGAAGAAGCGTTGTCGAATGCGATGGTAAGTTTTGAATACCACAGAGTGTGCGCATTGCGGATCAGAATGGCAGGATTCACACATCTCCGAGCACAGACTGCGGGGTATCACGAGTAACCACTGCCGGCCATCGGCGTCGTAATTGCGTCGGTGTAAGAGGCCGTCACGAATGTGAAATGGTGAGCTCGACAACGCAAGGTACGCGTGGATGGCGTTGCGGACGGATCACAGAGCAAGTCAATCAGTGGGGCGATTCAGTTATCCTTTCGCTGTTCGGTAGCGATGTTGTCAACATCATTGGCAGGAACAGCAACCGAGGATACTGAGCAGAGCAAGTCAGCTTCAGGCAGAGGGGAGCGCGAGATGGCGTCGGCGTCAGCCTGCTGGCGTCCGTTTCGGTAGAGCACGCGGATGTTGTAGTCTTATAAGCGAAGAGCCGAACGGGTGAGACGGCCTGAGGGATCCTTCAATGATGACAGCCAGCATAGTGCATGATGGTCGGTGACGACATCGAATGGGCGACCATACAAATAAGGTCAAAGCTTTGTAAGGGACCAGACGATCGCCAGGCACTCTTTTTCTG
Source organism: Rhipicephalus annulatus (assembly GCA_013436015.1). Taxonomy (NCBI): domain Eukaryota; kingdom Metazoa; phylum Arthropoda; class Arachnida; order Ixodida; family Ixodidae; genus Rhipicephalus; species Rhipicephalus annulatus. Next base: position 81,734 of record WOVY01009818.1, on the reverse strand, counting down.
TGTCTGTGTAGTTTGTCTCGGCTCTCGTGAGCGTACGGCTTGCATATGCCATGACATATTCGGGGAATCCGGGTTTGCGCTGTGCCAGGACAGCGCCGAGACCTACACCACTGGTGTCTGTGTGCACCTCCGTTGGGGCCGTAGGGTCGTAGTGGCGTAGAATGGGAGGAGACGTCAACAAATGGCGGAGCTTCGCGAACGCGTCGTCGCACTCAGACGACCACGAATTGAGGTGCCCGTTACTTCCAAGGAGCTTCGTCAGCGTTTATATGATCGTGGCGAAGTTTCGTATGAAGCGTCGGAAGTATGAGCACAGGCCCACGAAACTACGCAGTTCTTTGACGGACGCAGGTTTGAGGAATTCGGCCAGCGTCTGAAGCTTGACTGGGTCAGGAAGAATGCCATCCTTGGACCCGACGTACCCTAGAATGGTGAGTTGGTGTGTTGCAAAGCGGCACTTCTTCAGATTTAGTTGCAAGCCGGCATTGCTCCCACGTGCGAAAACTTCTTTCAGACGTTGGAGATGCGTGGAGAAATCTGGAGCGAAGGCAACAACGTCATCGAGGTAACACAAGCACGTGCACCATCTCAAGTTGCGTAGAACGATGTCCATCATGTGCTCAAAGGTCGAAGGTGCATTACACAGACAAAACGGCATGACATTGAATTCGTACAAACCATCGAGTGTGATGAAGGCAGTCTTCGGTCTAGCGTCATCAGCCATGGGTACCTGCCAGTTCGAGCGCAGATCGAGAGAAGAAAAAAATGGGCTCTGTGAAGGCTGTCAATTGCGTCATCTATGCGTGGCAGTGGGTAGACATCCTTGCGAGTGACCTTATTGAGCCGTCTGTAGTCCACACAGAACCGCACAGAACCATATTTCTTCGAACAAGAACAACAGGAGACGCCCATGGACTGTCCGAGAGCCGAATGACGTCGCGTCGGAGCATATCGTCAGCCTGCTCTTGAATTTCCCGGCGTTCAGCAGGCGACACGCGGTATGAACGTTGCCGTAATGGTGGATGGGCACCAGTGTCGATAAGATGCGTAACAGTGGACGCGCGACCGAGAGAACTTGGCCCATAATCGAAAGAAGAACGGTATTCTAGCAACAGGTCCAGAAGCTGGGAATGCTGTACTGACGTAAGGTTTTCATCAATGTAGGGGCCAAATACATGAGGAGATGGTGGATCAGAAGTGGAAACAGCACTGATGGTACGCGAATTGGGACAACGTGAGTCTTCGGGTACGTTCAGAACTTGTGCGTCGTCGACTGGTTACACCCTGTCAAGACGTTCCTCTCGGACCAAGGTAACAGTGTACGGGGATGGGTCGGTCACAAAAATAGTGGCGTTGCCCTGGGCGATTTGCATAGTCGCGAAAGGTACTAGCAACTCTTTCCTTCTGGAAGCACAGTTGGATGGCGAAATGAGCGCAATTGTGTTGAAGAGACCGGTGCAGTAGACCGATACACCCATCGTCGAGCTTGGAGGCACTATGGTATCGTCTTTCACGAGAATCTTGCTCAGTGTCGAGGAACTGTCTTCTGGCATCGAATGCGAGAAGGGTGAGAGTTCGATTTCGGCGGCGGCACAATGAATGACAGCGTCGTTGCGGGAGAGCAAATTTCATCCCAGGATTACGTCATGAGAGCATGCAGGAATGATGATGAATTTGGCGACATACAGAACGCCCTGAACTACAACGCGTGCTGTGCACCCTGTTGTAGGATGAATACGATGTGAACTAGCGGTACAAAAGGACAACCTAAAAATTGGCGTTGTCCCATTTTGAAGCAAACAGGAAAAATTTTAGTTCATAACTGATACGGCTGCTTCAGTGTCAATAAGAGCAGATGCATGAACACCGTCCACAAGCACGTCACTGACTTTATGTGGGTGGCTCTGAGGGCTTTCACAAAGCGATAGCGTCGCAGTTCTTGCCTCTGGGACTGCGACGCCTAGTTTTCGCACTCATGAGCAGAAGAACTTGGCCGCTGTGATGAGTGAAGGGGCCGTGCATGATCGTGAAGATAGAATTGTGTTTGAAGTGCGCGCCACAGAGACAGGCGAAGCAGACGACACAGGAAAATCAGGGCAGGTGGTGTTGCGAAGTTGAAGGGTGAGGCAGACGTGGCTGGAAGGAAGAAGCAAGGTTGAAGAACCAGGGCGTGGAAGCAGTGAACCGTCGGGTTGCGGACTCGAGGCCTCAGCAGGCTCCCACCTGGGGCCATACCAGCTGTCCTTGCAGTTCGGGCCTGGCTTGGGCGAAACGTCGCCAGGACGTTTCCGCCAGGCGAGTCCGGCACCTACGGCAGCGAGCGCCAGCCAGCGTTCGAGATAGGCATGGCACACGCGATGCGTGCTCCAGGTCAACGACCTCCGCAGTGAGCCGCGTTCTTGGCCGCAGCTGTCATTGGACTTACCAGGCTACCCAAGTGTCGGCCGTCCCTTCCCAGCGTTGAGTTTGCCGCCGGGACTTGATCGCCGCCTTCCTCTCCGGTGAACTCTTTCTGTTTTTATGCCCTTGTGACTCTCACACCAGTATTCCAAGCATGTTATATTTTTCCCCTTACTTCATTTATTATTAGACCTTTCATGTCTTTTGAAAATACATTTTTTGTGTGATTGCATAAATGGACTCGTTACTGCCCGATGACCATTGAGTCATCGGAGGTTTCCGTACAGAAACACGAGCGTCTCGTCTAGAGCTTTTTCTCTCTATACAGCTCGTTACATTGGCGTCCAAGGCGACAGGACGAAGTCGTTTATTGCATTAATAGTTACTGTTCCCTGGTTACATTTTGCTAAAAAAAGACAGATCAAAGATGAGATCAGATTTAACGGCACTGGCGTTGCGCATGGGGCTAGAGGGAGCTGAGTTAAGGGCTTGGGTAGAAGAACGGGAGTCTCGAGCTTGAGAAGAGAGGGCTGCAGAACGTCAAGCAAGGAAAGAGAAGATGGAGCAGATGGAGTTAGAACGGTGACTTCAGGAGGAATACCAGAAGACTATACAGTTGCGTCTTCAACTCGCTCAGGCTGAAGGCGTTAGAGAGTCAGTGAGTGGTGGCTGACCAAGACCGACCAGTTCGAGCATCTCCTACCATTAATCCTCACAATTTCATGCCAGGGTTTAACGAGAACCGGGACGACTTAGACGCATACCTAAAAAGGTTTAAGAATGTTGCTACCGGTCAAGAATGGCCAAAAGACAAGTGGGCCACGGCCCTAAGTTTGTGTTTGAGCGAAGAGGCTCTCAAGGTCTTTGGTCATCAGTCGCCAGAAGAGGCTCTCGATTATGACAAAACCAAGTTGGCGCTACCGCAATGATTTCGTTTCATGGCGGAGGGCTACCGTGAAAAATTACGACACAGCAAGCCACAAGATGGTGAAGCGGGCGTGCAGTACGCAACGAGGCTAACAAGCTTCTTCGACAGATGGGTTGAGATGTCGAAAACGGAAAAGGAATACTCATCAGTTCGGAATCTCATAGTAGCGGAGCAATTTATAAACAACTGTCATGATAAGGTGGCGCTATTTTTGCGAGAGAAAAACTGCCGTAAGCTTGAAGAGATGGCGGAAGCGGCCGACAATTTCTTAGAAGCTCAGCGACAGTCAAACTTGCTTGTTTTCCGTGACAAAGAGGAGAACACTCCTGCAGGAAAAGGCGGTAATTCAACTTCAAAGGCTTCCACTCGATGTTTTGTGTGTGACAAGACCGGTCACAGAGCTGCAGAATGCCGCGCTCGGACAAGGCAACCATACTGTGGGTATTGTCGTAAAACTGGGCACGACACACAAGCGTGTACCAAGATACCCAGCACTACCCAGAAAGCCCTATGTATATGGTCGCAAAGGGAGAACCTTAACAAAGTCGAGCAGGTGGAGGACGAAAAAAGCGAAGAGAGTATGGCTAGTGCAGTGAATACCGAACCAAGGGTGACGAAGCATCAGATGCCCGTGTTGCAGGGCGTGATATGCGGCAAGATTGCCTCAGTATTACGGGACACAGGAAGTAATACGATGGTTGGGCGGCGTTCCCTCGTGCCAGACGGAGCACTTACGGGAACCACGGCAACATTGTTCTTGGTGGATGGAAGTACAATTAAGGTTCCAGAGGCAAAGGTGGAAATTTTTTCACCATACTTTTCAGGCGTATGCATCGTAAAATGCATGATTTCCCCGTTATACGACATTATCGTAGGAAATGTGCCCGGATCACGTCAGGCTCACGACCCTGACACAACATGGAAAGAGAAGCTTGCTGTACTGAAATTAGAGACGGACAGCGTAGCACGTAAACGATACAAGGAGGAAAGTCATCACTTGAACCACTTGCTGAGTGGCATCAAGAGCACAAGGTCTAAGCCGGATTCAGCCACACTCAAGGTCGACAGTTTGAAAAAGACCAGAAAGAATCTCGAAACTGCGCAAGCAGAAGACAAGACCTTGGATACCTGCAGAAACAAAGTCGGGCAAGTATATTATGGAAGGGGATCAACCCATTATTTGTTTACCATCGAAAGGGGGATAGTCTACCGCCGTTACCGGTTATCCTCTGGCAAATTGATAAAACAGGTGGTAGTTCCCTGGAAATTGCGCAGCCAAGTGCTTGAGATGGCGCATGAAAGTCTGATGTCAGGACATCAAGGTACGAAAAGAACCATGGATCGGATACTAGGATCGTTCTATTGGCCTGGAGTACAGGAAGAAGCTGAAAGATATGTTCGATCTTGTGATACGTGCCAAAGAACGTACCCGAAAAACAAAGTAGGCAAAGCACCACTTGGCCAAATGCCATTGATTGAGATACCATTCGAGCGAGTGGCAGTTGACATTATCGGACCCTTGAAACCAGTCTCTAGCAAGGGTAACCGCTACATTCTGACAATGGTTGACTTTGCGACACGTTATCCGGACGCAGTGGCCCTGCCCGCGATTGATTGGGTGACTGTGACAGAGGGCCTGTTGGAAATGCTTTCACGCACTGGATTTCCCCGTGAGATTCTGTGCGATCAGGCATCTCGCTTCACGTCCGAGTTGATGAGAGAAGTCAATGCATTGTTATCCATCAAACATCTAAGTTCGACACCCTACCACCCTATGTGCAACGGGATGGTTTGACGGTTTAATGGCACGCTGAAACAGATGCTGCGAAAACTATGTCAAGAGGATCCGAAATCATGGGATCAGCTGCCCACGCCACTCCTTTTTGCATACCGAGAGGTACCCCAAACCAGCATGGGATTCTCGCCGTTTGAACTTATCTATAGGAGATACGTTAGAGGCCCTCTAAGTATATTGAAGGAGATATGGACGAGAGAACACATCAGTGATTAAGTAAAAACAACGTATGGCTACGTCTTCGATCTTCGAGATCTACTTGAGAAGACGTTGCAACTAACCCATGAGAACTTGTCACAAGCGAGGAAAACTCAAAAGCAGTACTATGATCGGGGAAGCAAGAACCGTCTGTTAGAAGTGGGAGATCTTGCTTTGATCTTATTCCCTACCACGGAGAACAAGTTATTGATGCAATGGAAAGGACCTTTTCGAGTCGTTGGAAAGAAAGATAACCACGACTATTTATTGGACCTGGGACATGGCAACAAACTGTTCCACATAAATATGCTGAAGCGCTATGAAAATTGGCAGCCGAGGACAACCCCTCAAACAGCATCTTTCGTATTCATGGAAGAGGACGAGACAGACACGCCATTACCAGTCTGCAAGACTACCCGAAGCATTGGCGTAGAAGCAATTCCTATAGCCGAGGGACTGAAAGAAGAGAAGCGTGTTGCGCTTGAAAAGATTCTAGCCGCTTATGACGATGTCTTTTCCGACATCCCCGGAAAGACAAACATTTTGGAGTGCCACCTTCAGTTGATAACATCTGAACCTATTAACACTCCACAGTACCCTTTGCCGATAGCAATGAAGGAAGTCGTCGAGAAGGAAGTTCAAGACATGCTGAAGCTTGGCGTAATCGAGAGATCAAATTCTCCTTATAATTCACCACTGGTTCTCGTCAAGAAGCCGGATAACACTTATTGTACGTGTGTGGACCTTCGGCGAATCAATGATTTTAATCTCCGATGCCGAACCCATACCACGAACGGACATTAAGTTTACCGAGGTCGGCACCAAGAGATATTTTTCCAAGTTCGTTTTGACGAAAGGCTATTGGCAAGTCCCACTCCATCGGGCTTCAAGACCAGTCACTGCCTTCTCGACACAGTCAGGACATTACCAATTCATATATATGCCTATCGGCATCAAGACGGCTTCCGCAGTGTTCACGAGATTAATGAGGACTCTTCTTCGGGGTGTGGAAAACGTAGTCCATTACACTGACGACGTTCTCGTAGCTACAGCGACTTGGGAGGAGCACTTGGAGACTTTACAGCACTTGTTGCAGTGAGTCCGTGAAGCAGGACTAACCATCAAGCCTCAGAAATGTGAAATCGCCGTGGAATCCATCTTCTTCTTGGGTCATCGGTTGGGAGGCGGAACTATTCAACCAGTAGAAAGTACAGTGGGCGAAGATTGCTAACGCAACTCGACCCGAGACTAAGAGGCAGCTGCGATCGTTCCTGGGATTAGCAGGATACTACCGCGATTAAATACCCCGATATGCCGAAAAGGCCCAGCCTTTAACGGAAAAGGGAGAAGAAAAGGGAGAAGAAAAGGGAGAAGAAAAGGAAGAAGAACAAGATCTGCTGGAACCAAGAAAGAGAAGCGGCTTTCGAGACACTGAAGCAAGCCCTCTCATCAGGACCAATGGTACGAGCTCCTGATCCGAAACGCACATTCGTACTGCGTTCGGATGCGTCTGATACCTGTATCGGGGCAGCTCTCATGCAGGACCACGATGGGGTGTTACATCCAGTGTCATACGCCAGCCGACAGCTATTGCCGCGAGAACAGAATTACTCCACCATAGAACGAGAATGTCTGGCACTAGTGTGGGCAATAGAAAAGTTTCACATCTTTGTGTACGAAACGCAGTTTGTTGCGCAAACTGATCACCAACCATTACAATATCTAGCTAAGGCCAAACACCTGAACAGCAGAGTACTGAGATGGAGTCTGGCAATACAAGAGTATTCTTTTGTTATTCAACATATTAGAGGCTCAGATAATTCAGGTGCCGATTTCATGACTAGGCTGTAACCTAAGCTTTCACGGAAGTGTATCGCAACTGGTTTACAGTTTGTCTAAAATGTATATTTCTGAACCACGTGGTTTATTCACCAGAAGAAAACAGTCATCGTGCCATGGCGGACTACTTGTTTTTTCCTTGTTTTTTTATGTGTGAGGGTGTGTGAACATTTATTGTGGACATATATCACCTCTATTCACTGGTGCGGTGCAGTGGTCTTGTGCGGACACGTATTGATTGCGACTAAGACGTGGCTAGAAAGTTTTTTTAGAAAGAAAAAACTTTTTCCGAAGGAGGGGCATGTGTGATGAGTGAAGTCGCTGTGCGTGATCGTGAAGATAGAATTGTGTTTGAAGTGCGCGCCCCAGAGACAGTCGAAGAAGACGACGCAGGAAAGAAGCAAGGTTGAAGAACCAGGGCGTGAGAGCGGTGACCCGTCGGGTTGCGGACTCGAGGTCTCAGCAGGCTCCACCCTGGGGCCATACCAGCCGTCCTTTCAGTTCGGGCCTGGCGTGGGCGAAACGTCGCCAGGACGTTTCCGCCAGGCGAGTCCGGCACCTACGGCAGTGAGCGCCAGCCAGCGTTCGAGATAGGCATGGCAAACGCCATGCGTGCTCCAAGTCAACGACCTCCACAGTGAGCCGCGTTCTTGGCCGCGGCTGTCATTGGACTTACCAGGCTACCCAAGCGTCGGCCGTCCCTCCCCAGCGTTGAGTTTGCCGCCGGGACTTGATCACCGCCTTCCTCTTCGGTGAACTCTTTCTGTTTTTATGCCCTTGTGACTCTCACACCAGTATTCCAAGCATGTTATATTTTTTCCCTTACTTCATTTATTATTAGACCTTTCATGTCTTTTGAAAATACATTTTTTGTGTGATTGCATAAACGGCCTCGTTACTGCCCAATGACGATTCAGTCATCGGAGGTTTCCGTACAGAAACACGAGCGTCTCGTCTAGAGCTTTGTCTTTCTATACAGCTCGTTACAGCCGCATGGGGGACAGGGACCAACGTCGTGGAGACGGCGACCTTCAAGGATACGGTCCTGGGCGAGACGACCTTGGCATAGGCGGCAGTTCATCGTTACATGGACGGCTAAGCTGGCCAGTAACAGGCAAAGGAATGGGAGCCGGCTGTACTCGAGAGCAATAACGGGCTACGTGACCGGCGTAGCCGCAAGCAAAGCAGATGGGCCGGTTGTCGGGTTTGCGCCATCGGTTCGCCAGGGTGGGTCTCGCCCTGAACGGTGGCTGGAAAGTTTGCATGGTGGGCTGAAAATGAGGCTGAGGGGTTGCGCCGACATACGCAGCCGGCATACCCACTGCAAAGGACGGAGGTCGTACGGCAGCTCCGGCGTAAGTCAGTGGTGCAGGTGCTTGAACGAATGAAGGTGGCCTGGCGACCACTTGGGCGTAGCTTGGAGCGCAGGAGCCGGAAGTTGTTGTGGGTGGTACGCAGGCATGACCTCATCAATTTCCTGCTCAATCACTCGGCGTAGGTGTGGAAGAATGCTAGTTGCGGATTGTTGAACAGCCGGTGGGTGGGTAAAGGAGAGAAGAGAAAACTAGCGCGCGATTTCCTCACGTATGAAGGACTTGAGGTTTGCCAGCAGCGCCACCTGATCACGTCTCGTTTCCAAGCCAGCAAGCCCTGCATCTCGTGGTGCGGAGAGACAGGTCATCGAACACTGCCGGCGTAGCTCCTCGTAGCTCTGGCACAGCGTGATGACCTCAGCCACTGTGCGTGGGTTTTTGGCAAGCAGCATCGCGAAGGCATCATCATCAATGCCCTTCATGAAGTTCCGGATTTTGTCTGATTCGGACATGCTGTCGATAGATTTCTTGCACAAGTCCAGGATATCTTCGATGTAACTGCTGAATGATTCACCAGCCTGCTGAGCGCGTTCGTGAAAGTGCTGCTTGGCTTGCAGCTTACAAACGGCAGGGCGCCCAAAAACGTTGGTGATAGTGGTCTTGAAATCGAACCAAGTTGCAAAATCGAACGCGTGCTTGTTGTACCTCAAACTTGCAACACCCGCAAGGTAGAACACCAAGTTTGTCAACTTGCCGTCCTCCTCCCATTTGTTGGGGACGCTCAAGCGCTCGTAAATGGCGAGCCAGTCTTCATCGTCAGTGCCGTCGGCGCCCGTGAAGATGGGTGGATCGCGGATCCTGGGGAAACCGGGACAGGGGGTTGGCATGGGAGGAGGCGTTTGCTGAGAGGCGTTGTAGGACATGGTAGATTGCAGGGTACTTGAGCGTAGTTCCAAGGGCATTGAAGTGGATCGCAGCACTCTCCACCAATTTGTTATGGCGTTTATTAGCCGACATAGAGCAAGCATACACAATGGCGACAGTAATGGTCAAGCACGGACTCTCCGCGCGAGTGGCATCCTTTTTAGTAGACCCACTAGAAAGCATTTGAGAGTTCGACCATATATATATATATATATATATATATATATATATATATATATATATATATGACGTTTGCGTTATACCGCTAACGCATCACAATTTTATTAAAACGAGGCATGGTCTTACGGGAAACAAACCTAGGGCATATTGTTCTCAGTATACTGTAGTAGCCGCTATTACTAAATTTTTCGTAAATCAATACAAATTATTATTGCAAATATAGCTGTAACTTAGAAAGTACTCACCAAATTATCAAGATGTAAATCAGGCAGATGTGCGCATGTTGAAATGACATCTCTCTGTGCCACTTTTAACAACGTACTAATTGGATGCTTGATTTCTTTCTGGGAATAAGGAAAGCCTGCAAAATACTACGAATAATACGTAACTGTGCTCACACCCGCAAAACAGCAGCGCTCTGAAATAATCCTCCTGGAAGCAACTCTTTGCCTCTTTCTTTTGCCACACACAGTGCTTTGCACATTGACAAAGGCACTGCACTGGTGCCGACAACATGTGTCGCAGTTTTGCAGGGATTCGCTCTGTTTAATTGTATGTCAGTATCACCATTTATATCTCACGGTCAACTCTTCGCATTTATAATACGGCGGGAACCCAGTTGTAGTTAGAGGGAATAAAGCCTGTCTGTGTAAGATCAAGGCAGCGCGTTTCTTCAAACGGGAAGTGGCAGATAGCGTGATTCGTATATTTAGGGCGAAGCTCCTAATGACAAGACCTGGCCGGTGCTCGGCGGCGTGGGTCGTCGATCGTCGACCATCTTCTGTACGCAGTAGCGTCTCCCTTCTTATAAAATAGATCTCGCTATTCCGTAGAGATGCATTCAGTTCGGACTGCCATGGTGGATGGACGTGTTTTTTGAGCGCTCGCGATCGACTGCGCAGTTAAGTTGTTTTGCATGTTTTGAGCTTGTCTTTATATTGAAAGGGCAGCAGTTAAAATTCCTGTAGCACTTATTTTATTGTACGGATTTTTCGAGGGTCAATCGCCAGGTATTTATTAGTTTGTGCGTGTGTGTTTTTGAATTTTTTGTTTTTTTGTTGTTTTTCTCTCTCTTTTGCCACCCCGTGGGGAAGGTGCACGTACTATGAACACGCAAAGTTTTGTAGTAGAGCTTAGACTTTCTCTTTTTTGTAAGGCAGGGCTCCAGTTTGGTAATTATCGAGTGAGACAAGTCATAGGGACAATTGGTGTCAAAAGACATGATTCAGCTCATGTCAAAAGACATGAGGCTGATGCAAAGTGTAGGCAATGTAAGGTCATGGAAAAAATGAAGAAAATTATGGTTACCCAGAGTGACCTGCTGATGAGAATCACCGAGCTCGAGACTGCGTTGGCGACAGAGCAAGAGAAAACGAGGGCTTTGGGAAAAAAGCTGAAGTCCGCCGAAAAAACACTAGCCAAGGTAAACAGAGGAGCGGCCTACGGAGATAACAGTAGGGAACCGGTAACCAGAGCTGCGGAGAAGAAAGCGCAAGCAAGTTTGGAACAAACAGGTTCAGCCGTTTTATTTGTCGCAAGGCCCAGCTTCAGCAAAGTAGTGTTGGGGCTGGGAGGGGACAAAGCAGATGGCGTCAAGGTGCTAGTAACCCCCAGTTGCAGGACGCTCCAGCTGAAAAGCCACAGCATGTGATCATCGCCGAGGACTCGAATTTAAATCGATGCACAGAAGTCATCAAAGAGAGGGTAAGTGGTGACAAGAGGGTTACAGTAGGGGCGTTCCCAGGACGCAAGCTGGAAGCAGTCGTGAGACAAGCGAGCAAAAAACTCAAAAATACAGCTGATAGATGAAATCTCGTGATAATTTCAGGCGGTTTAAAGGATGTCCTAAATGAAGAGACAGCAGGACAAGCAACTACACAGGCGAAAGGCGTCGATGACATTCGCACCACTTCCCCGCAGGTGCAGGTAGCGATATGCAAAATACCGGAGGTACCGGTGCGTGATAGCAACCTGCAAAAAGCGGTTGTCAAAGCAAAGCAAGAGATATGGTGGATAAGTCGAGAGAAAGGCTTTGAGGTGGTGGAAATAAACAGAGAGGTGCATAGGTGGGGTGGTTTTCAACGAGACAGAATTCACTTGGATGGGCGGCTAGGTCATGAGGTTGGTTGGCGACTTGCAGGACGCACAGTAGCTTTTTTGGGGGGCAAACGGGCCCTTCGAGGTGCAGGATAGCTAGTAACGAGGAAAACAACCAGGGAGACTCCTTGACAGGTGGTATGGACAGATACGATTCCAAAGTGGCACCAGTATCTAAGATAGGTAGAGTCCGTGGCAGAAATAGACGTAGCCACTAGCGCCGAGCCAATTCAGACATAGGTTATATTAACATGCAGGGTAGTAGGAACAGGCTGAAGTGGGAAGAGATAGAAGAACAGTTAAGGGAGGAGAGGCCGGTGGTATACGGTTTTGTATAAACACATCTCAGGGACATGGAACAACCTCCTAGCAATGCGGACTACACGTGGGAATATTGTAATCGAACAGAAGGCAGCAGAAAGGGTGGTGGTATTGGGGCATTCATTCATAAAAGTACAGACTGGCAAAGGGTCAAGCAGGAGTGCAAGGAACAATTATGGCTAAAAGGAAAGTGCCAGGGCAAATGACACTCATTGGTTTCGTCTACTTGTGGACGGGAGCAAAGGCCAAAGAGGAAAGCGAGGCAATGGTAGAGTGTATATCAAAGGAAATTCAGGAGTTAGGAGGAGAGCGCGAGATAATTCTACTAGGAGATGTGAATGCACACATAGAAGATATAGATGGGTATACCGACCCGACAGGCAAACTGATCATGGATATGTGTGAAAGGCTTGATTTGATCATTTGCAACAGTAACGAGAAGTGTGAAGGGGAAATAACAAGCGAGGTAGGAAGGCTGCAGTCGACGATAGATTACGCACTGATATCACATATGATGTATGATAAGCTCAGGGGAATGCACATAGATGAAGGTGGCTCCTGAAGTCTTGGTAGTGATCACAAACGTGTCAAGCTAAGTTTTCAAAGAGCAGTGAAAGTGGGAAGGCGACAAGATGAGCAACTACAGAAAAATATTTATTCAGAAAGGCAAATTGAATTAGCCACTAAATAAATTGAGAAAGAAATCACTGAGGATAATAAAACATTGTCGACATACACGAATCTAATTAAACTGTTTGAGCTAGAGCTTGCTAAGGCACGCGACAAGTCACCTTGTAAAAGAAGGCACAAACCCAAATGTTGGTGGGATGAGGAAGTTATGAGAGCCATAGCAATACGTCAGGAAGCCTCTAGGGAACACAGACATGCTAAGCAGCGGGGTGAACCGACGAATGATGTTGTAACAAAATGGGAATTCTTTCTAAGCTATAGAAGGAATGCATCCCTTCTGAATAATGAAAGATTGGAAGAAAGGGAGCCCAGTGGCTGGCAGAAGTACATAAAAAGATAGAAAGGCTGCTGCAAAATTTTTGAACCACTAAACTCCCTAAGAAATGAGACGAGCATAGAGCAGAGGTTTATAACTACAGCTCAAGGTGCTAGGCTAGAAGGGGACGAAGCGATTGAATATATAAGAACAAGAGTGACAGAAAAATTCCAACAAAGTGGTTTATGCACCACAACAGACAAAGATGAATCAAGTGGCGCAATGGCTACATTTTCACAACAACAGTGGGAAAGGGCTGAGAAAAGGGTTTCTAGTAGTACATCAACAGGCCCAGTTGGCATTCCAATTACGCTGATAAAGACATTAGGTCCAAAGTTTAAGCAGGCTTTGAGAGAGACAGTGAGCAAAATAATAATCGATGAAGAAGCTCCCGATGGATGGAAACTTAGCAGGATGAGCATAATCTATAAAAGAAAGGGGGACAAAGCTGACATAAACAACAACCGTCCTATAACAGTGACATCTGTGTCTACAGGCTGGCGATGCACATTATAGAGGAAAGACTGCACGCGCAGATAGAGGACGAGGGGGTGCTGGGGAACTGCAGAATGGGTTTCGGAAACACAGGAGGTTGGAATACAATCTGTTCTCACTGACGAAGTGCATCGAAATAGCAGAAAAGGCACACAGGCCCCTGTGGCTAGCATTTTTGGATATCAAGGGAGCGTACAATAGCGTGGTCCTAGAGGAATTGTAGGGAATACTGTACACACTAGGCGTGCTAGATGTAGTCACTAATCTTTTAAAAGATATTTTTAAAGGTAACAAGATAATTATAAAGTGGGAAAAACAGGTATCCAAGCCTGCAGAGGTAAAACAGGTGTTAGGCAGTGGTGTTCCCTGTCATCCTTATTATTCATGATGTACCTGCAAGGATTAGAGGCCAAATTAGAGGGAAGTGGACTGGGCTTCAACCTCTCTTTCGTCAAACAAGGAAAACTCATTAAACAGGCACCCCCAGCATTGATGTAAGCAGATGATATAGTGCTAATGGCCGACAACAAGAAAGATTTTCAGAGATTGGTGGACATCTGCGGTAATGAGTTATAGGTTAGATTTCAGATTCAGTAAGGAAAAATCAGCAGTCATGATTTTTAATGACAATGAAGGTAGTGAGCTTAGAATACAGAAGGTCACGCTAGAGATAACAGATAAATACAAATATCTGGGCGTATGGATAAGCAATGGGCCTATTATTTAAGGAAACACGAAATATACGTGTCGACTAAACGTAACAGGAATGCAGTGGTAATGAAAAACAGGGCACTGTGGAGTTACAATAGGTATGATGTTGTGAGAGGAATATGGAAAGGGGTCAAGGTTCCTGGTCTGACGTTAGGCAATGCGGTCTTGTTCATGAGATTAGAAGTTCAAGCAAGACTAAAAATTAAGCGACGTGAAATAGGTACGCTTGCCTTAGGAGCTCACGGGAATACACCGAATGAGGGAGTACAAGTTGATATGGGATGGACATCATTTGAGGGCAGGGAAGCTAGCAGCAAGATAAAATTTGAGAAGCGATTGAGAGAAAAGGGGGAAGAGCGTTGGGCTAGGGAGGTATTCAGCTACTTGTACATGAAGAATTTCGATACAAAAAGGAGAAAGTGAACCAGAAAATTAACTTGTAAATACTTGGAAAACAGCAGGGAGCCAAACAAAAAGGAATTTTTGGTTGAAAAGAAGGTGAAGGAAGCTGAGACCAATATGTTGAGAATTGGTATGATTAAGAAGTCTGCACTAGAGATATATTGAACTTTTAAGCCGGAAATTGCCAAGGAAAGGATCTAAGATAATACTCGGGGTAGTTCCCTACTGTTTGAGGTCAGGACGGAAGTATTGCAAACCCAGACATATCGGGCCAAATACGAAGGGGTAGACACGGTATGCAGTGCCTGTGGAAAAGAGGAGGAAACTGCCGAACACTTGATAATGTTCTGTAAAGGGCTTCACCCTATAGTTCAGGATGATGGCGCAGGGTTTTTCAAAGCACTGGGGTTTAGGGACCGGGAGGGCAAAATAGACTTTAAGTGGGTAGAATTAACTAGAAGGAGTTTATCTGATTGGTGGCTAAAGTCAAGGCACGAGTAAAAATTAAACCCTTCACTGCAAAGTACGAATCCTCAACCTCACTATTTAAGGAAAAAAATTAAATTTATATTTTAGTTCAATAAGTATTACGGCTTGGTGGCGCTAGCCACCGCCCGATCTAAAGGGTACAGTCGTATCCATCCATCGATCCATCCATCCATCCATGCATCCATCCATCCATCCATCCATCCATCCATCCATCCATCCATCCATCCATCCATCCATCCATCCATCCATCCATCCATCCATCCATTCATCCATCCATCCATCCGAATTCCACTTGGTTGACGATATAGTAGATGGTGCTGCACGCATTCCATTTCTCGTCTCATTTCCGAGAGGGCGCTGCACCATAGACATGCGTACAATATGGCGACTGGGTGAGGTACTCTAGATGGCGTTGCCGGTGCAGCTGCTCTGATTGGCTATTTTTAGCACCAGTTTAAAAATATGTCTACACACGTAATTACGACGTGACCAAATGTAAGTTGCTGACGATAGTTTGAAGTTAATCAGACTATTTTTGTGTTCGTATATATCGTTTCATTAAATCTGTTTAAACATTATGAAGCCTTGGTAGTCTTGGCTGCGACAACGTTTATTTGAGGAAAGACCTTGCAAAACGAATGGGCAGAGCCAGTACACAGACTGATGACGATGATGGTGACCCAGAGTGGCAATGAGGACAAAGAGACAAGCTGATGATGGTGATTGTGATCATGCAGGGATGATGACGATGTAAGAAAGAAATGCCCACACTAATTCCCCCCCCCCCCTTGGAAGCGGACACCCTGGCCGCCGTAAGTCAAAGTGACGGGGAACGTCGCGTGAAAGGTTTCATGCGACAAATCTGGACAATCTCGGTGCTGCGGTAGCAGCGGTCTGTTGGGGCGATGAGTGGTGTTACACGATAATTAACTGGCGAAATCTGTTCTAAAACAATGTATGGCATGATGAAGCGTGGTTGAAATTTGTCACAAAGACCAGGAGTGCGAATAGGTGTCAAAAGCAGCACCTCGTCACCAGGTTGGAAAGACGCAACGCAGTGGGATTCATCATAATTGATCTTCCGCTCGTGCTGTCTCGCTTCAGTGTTGATGCGAGCCTGATGGCGAGACTGGGCCAGGCGGCAAATGTATTCATCGCTAGAAGACTGACATGAATTCCCATGGCTGTTAAAAAAGGAGACGTCGAGAAAGGTAGTCGGGGTGCGTCCGTACACGAGGTAAAATGGTGAGGTAGCAAGTTGTTCGCTAAACGGCGGTATTGTAAGCGAATGTCAGCAATGGTAAAAGAGTATCCCAGTTTTTGTGGTCGGGTTGGACGTAAACGGCTATCATTGTCAGCAAGGGTTCGGTGAAATCTTTCTGTGAGACCATTTGTCTGAGGGTGATAGCTTGAAGCTGTCTTGTGAGTAGTTCCAGAAGCGCGCAGTACTTCATTTACCATTTGTGACAGGAACACTATGCCGCAATCACTAAGCAGTACACGAGGAACCCCATGACGCAGTATTATTGCGTGAAGAATAAAGTCTGCAACTTCCACAGCTGAGCCTGTAATAACAGAGGAAGTCTCAGCGTAGCGTGTCAGGTGGTTCTCGGCAGTCACCATCCATCGTTTGCCAGCAGATGTGACGGGGAAGAGGCCCGTAAAGGTCAACACCTACAACCTCGCACGGCATTGAAGTGCACGGAAGTGGCTGTAGAGGTCCATTAGGTGCCGACGTGGGGAGTTTACGACGCTGGCATGGGTAGCAGGAGCCGACGTACCGCGCTACACTAGAAGAAAGGCCAGGCCAGTAATAACGACATCGAATACGGTCAAGAGTTTTTTTAAAACCAAGATGACCAGCAGTCAAGTCGGAGTGGAAGGCTTCGAGCACCTGAAGTCGAAGAGAGCGTGGCAGTGCAGGAACCCAGCTGCTGACCGTCAGGGTGATCGACGTGGCGGTAGAGAACCCCATTGTCCAGCTTAAAGTGCAGGAGTTGTCGACGGAGTCGCGCGTTGGGTGGATAAGAAACTCCCGAAAGGTGGTCCATCATGCGCCTGCAGTATGAATCGGACCGCTGGTGGGAGATAAATGTTGGCTCGTCGTCCGAAGAGGGTTGCCTTATTGATGCGAGCGTATGAGTTTTGGTAGATGTGGCGGTTGAATTCTCACCAACGCTGATATGGGTAGTTGGAAGCGGGCAACGAGATAAAGCGTCGGCGTCTTGATGTTTTCTGCCTGACTTGTAAGTTATGTCAAAGTCGTACTCTTGCAAGCGTAGTATTCACCGATCCAAGCGTCCGGACAAGTTCTTCAGTGTAGAAAGCCAGCATAAGGCATGGTGGTTCGTAACGATTGTGAAGTGGCGGCCGTGAAGATAGGGACGCAACTTCTGGACCAACCAAACCACAGCCAAACACTCTTGCTCAGTTATAGTGTAGTTCTTTTCGGCAGGGGTGAGTACGCGAGTGGCATATGCAACAACTTTCTCTAGGGAAGACTTGTCACGCTGTAGAAGAACGGCTCCTATACCAAGGCCGCTAGCGTCGGTATGGAGGATAGTCGGTGCGGCTTCGTCAAAGTGGCAGAGCAGAGGTTCAGACGTGAGTGCCCGCTTCAACAGGTCGAATGCCATTTGACATTCTTGAGACCACAGAAAGGGGACGTTGGAAGCAAGTAGTTGGTGTAATGGAGCAGCAATAGAAACGAAGTTCTGGATAAACCGGCGAAAATAGGAGGCGAGGCCAAGAAAACTGCGAAGCTCTTTTGGTTTTTCGGGGTGCGGAAAGTGAAGGACTGCAGAAATCTTGTCAGTGTCAGGCAGGATGCCATTTTTGCTAACGACGTGTCCTAAGACCTTAATAGATTTGCTAGCGAAAGAGCATTTCTTAGTGTTTATTTGAAGCCCGGCGCCGGCAAGGCACGTCAAAACTTGATCCAATCGTTCTAGGTGCTCAGGAAACGTTGACGAAAAGATAATAATGTCATCCAGGTAGCAAAGGCAACTTTTCCATTTCAGGCCGCGCAGCCCGGTATCTATCATGCGCTCAAAAGTTGCGGGTGCGTTGCAGAGCCCGAAAGGCATCACGTTGAATTCATATAGCCCAGTCGGGGGTTGCGAATGCCGTTTTCTTCTTATCGTCTTCATGCATGGGGATCTGCTAGTACCCAGAACGCAAGTCGATGCTTGAAAAGAAGTCCGCGCCTTGTAGGGAATCAAGGGCGTCAGTCAATGCGTGGCATAGGGTACACGTCCTTGCGTGTGATCTTATTGAGCGCCCGGTAGTCCACGCAAAACCGCACAGAGCCATCCTTTTTATGGACCAAAAAAATAGGAGACGACCAAGGGCTAGATGAGGGACGGATGACTTCCCGTTTAAGCATGTCCGCAACGTTTTCTTCTATAATTTTTATTTCAGTTAGAGACACGCGGTAGGGTCGGCGGTGTACAATAGATGTCCCAAGAGCTTGAATTCGATGTGCTGTAGTATTAGTAGGCCCAGCTTAGACGAGCAAATATGGAAAGAATTTGCAATGTTTCTGTAACAATGCGAGCAGCTGCTGCCTCTGTGAATATGTCAATTCGCTGCTGATAGCGGTGGTAAAGGCGGAGGAAGAAACATGCTCACCGAGGCAAGGTTCTTTGGATGCGATGGCCTGAAGTGGCGTGACGAGTACAGGATCGAAGTGAGCAACACGGGCCACAGTAGTGCCCTGCGGCAGTAAGATCTTCTCCGGTGTAGAGTTGACAGCGGGGACAAGTGCCGAGCCAATGCAAAAACGAACGACACCGGACGGAAGAACTATACCTCTGCGAACGCAAAATGGTGACGGTGAGACCAATACATCCCCATGATAGATGTCGTTGGACGTAATGCTGACAATTTGCTCTTGTAGTGGCGGGAGTTCGATGTCTTTCGCAGCGACCAGACGAAGTGGCTTCTGATTGTCGTCGTCAAGTATGTAGTCGGTGTCAGCGAGGTGAACGACGCGTTGTCCACAACAAATCGCCGCGGCAAACAGATGATAGAAAATCCCACCCTAAAATTAGTTGGTGAGAGCAGCGGGACAGGACAGCAAACTGGACATGAAGCGGATGCCATCGATGAAAACACGCACAGTACAAAACGCGGAAGGTCGAATGACGTCCCCCTGGGCAGCAGCTAACGTGGGGCCATCATAAGCGTCATTACTTTCCTTAAATGTTCACACAAATCAGCACGTATCACAGACAATTGTCGCACCTGTGTCCACCAAAGCATCGACTCGCACTTCTTCCACTTCCACAGAAACTATGTTACACGGGCCTAATCGAGGAATTTCAGTTCTAATTTCGAATGCAGTTTTTCCTCCACAAACTGCATCACTTAGTTTTCCGAATGAATATCAGAGGTGAATGAGGCGGGCCGAAGTGGAGAAGTGGAACGGTGGAAGAGCGAAGGCGAGCGGCGTCTCGTGTTTCGGCTGTTTCGTGGTGCAGTCGATGCAGGAGGAGATGGAGACCGGTGCGGGGGAGACGAATAACGCCGACCTTGATAAGACGCCCCGGTGTACAAATCCCGTTCACGCACATCGTTCCGACGCTCATCTTGCTGGCGCTTTCGGCAGAAACGAGATATGTGGCCGCGATAGCCACAGTAGTAGCATACAGGGCGAGAAGAGCGCCACGGTGGGGAACAGAAGGCATTCGGGGCACCTGGAGATAGCGCGGTCAGGTGGGCCGAAGGGTCAGGGGGCACGGAATGGTAGTTCATCGGGGGAGCGGCAGCAACTGACGCGTAGGATGGACGTGGCAATGTCGCGTGGGCGTCGCTGGGAGGCACGGCAGCAACTTGAGGGTACGTGGCTATAGGGTGAGAAGCAGGTGACTGTACGGGCGCAGAGCCAGTCAGGGATGTAAGTTCCTCCCTGATGATGTCACGTAAGGGTATTCCCGAAGGCTGTGCAGGTCGCGGTGTAGGAGGTGTGAAGCCCATGAACCGCAATTCTTCGCGTATAATGTCCCAAATGAGGTCACGCAGATGGCCATCTGACGTGGAGTGGTGGTCGCCGATGTCTGGTGGAAGGCGAACGGAGTCCAGCGCATCAAGGCGCTGGCATGTCGCCACGACATCAGCGATGGTAGCTGGGTTTTGCACAGCGAGGGCATTAAAGGCAACAGGCCCAATGCCTTTCAGTATGTGGCGCACTTTGTCCGATTCCGGCATGGATTGATTGACACGCCGGCAGAGTGCGAGGACATCCTCGATGTATGAAGTATACGATTCACCGGGATGTTGTCGGTGAGTATCAAGTGTCCTCTTCGCGACGGCGGATCGAATGTCTGGTGTCCCAAAGACGTGTCGCAGCTGCTGCTGGAAGGTAGCCCAGTCGGGTAAGTCAACGACGTGGTTCAAATACCATGTCTTCACGACTCCGACCAGATAAAAAGGCACGTAACGCAGTTTGGCGGCCTCGTCCCACCTATTTGCGGCACTTACGCGGTCGTAGTCATCAAGCCAGTCTTCTACGTCTTCTCCCCGAAGACCAGCGAAGAGCGGGTGGTTCCCGCTGATGTCCGTGTATGTAGGTAGGAGGGACAGCTTGCGGCGGTGCGTGGTTGATGACATCAGTACCGGCAGGCTTAGTCTGGGACATGCTGCCTCACTGTGGGCGCAAGCGGCGGCCTGAACGAAGCTCCATTGGGTATAGCGGGCTGCGGGAGGTCAGAGGACCGAAAATCCACCTCCACCACGTATGAAGTCTTGGTAGTCTTGGCTGCGACAGCGTTTATTTGAGGAAAGACCTCGCAAAACGAACGGGCAGAGCCAGTACACAGACGATGACGATGATGATGACCCAGAGTGGCAATGAGGACAAAGAGACAAGCTGATGATGGCGATTGTGATTATGCAGGGATGATGACGATGTAAGAAACAAATGCCCACAATATTTATATTTGAAGGAGCAAACTTGGATAAAAAATTTCAATAAAAAGATGTAGATTGATTTCTAAAACGTTTGATTGGACAGTTTCGAACTTTATATCTATCAACTATTGTTTTTCTGCTAACTACGAATTCCCACGATATACAAAAAAGATACCAAGTGACAAAATCCTTGGTGTGCCTACGCGCGCCATGATTGAGGTGCTCCTCTATGGTCTGCGTACGAACGAACGCTCGCCTTTCACCGTTTCATGAGAGCGATAAGCAGAAATAGCGGTTATTGCTTTTGTGGCCGATAGAAAAACGTGTTTATCGCAAAGACACCACCATCGTTACGGCCCTGTTATGACAGCACAAGCGGGAAATTGCTGTCGCCTGTTCCGACGCGGGACGTTAGGGAGCACAAGAATCTTTGTGCGTGCTGGCGCTGGAGTGAATTAGACGCGAGGTATTTTTTGTACTTCGCGAATAACAATGAATAACAGATATAAAGTTTGAAACTGTGTAATTGCGTGTTTTGCAAATCAATCTACAACTTTCTGATTTATTTTCTGTCCAGCTTCTTTCCTCCAAAAGTTAGTTAATTAAACAAATTCATTAAACAATATTTTAGAAAACAAATATAGTGTGGCTAACTACAGGCAACGGTCCGCAACATGCATCTGGTCTCTCCCTCTTAATACATATATATATATATATATATATATATATATATATATATATATATATATATATATAACATCTTATAGCGTTAAGATACAGTGTTTTACGGAAACAGGATGACACTATTGCACAGATAACTAAAGACTAGTGCACACCAGCGACTAGCAGTAGCGCGACCATTTGCGACTGGTGACCAAAAAGTGACTGATGTTCACACCGGCAGAGGCTACATGCGAGCGACCGGAAGTCACAATAGCGGAGAGTCACGTCCGGATCTCGTTATCAGTGAGAACTCTGGAGACCGGCGTCGATCAGCTGATCACCGCCAGCTGAGTGAGTGGAGCAAATCAAGCGCGCTACATTTCTCGTTTTTATCTGTTCTCGCCAGCGCAATAAAAAAACAAACAACAAAAATCGAGAATTGCTGATTGGTTCCAGCAGCTTTGCGACCGCAGTCGCGCGACTGAAAAATCGGTCAGGAAGCGACTAGCTAAAGCAGTCGCTTTGCGACCGTTTTGCGAACGTTCACTACTGTTTGCGACCAGTCGCAAATGGTCACGCGATCGTTGCTAGTCGTCGGTGTGCAACAGCCTTAAAAAATTTTAATGCCAGAAGTTTGAGTGCAGGCTTGGCCGGAAATTCAGTGCTTGTGGCAAGGGCAGAAATACCATTCCTCCCTTTGTACTGCCGTCTTGGCGTAAGGGTCCATCTGCTACAGACTCGATAGGATAAGTTCCATCAAGAAAATATCCCCTCCTAAGCGTCCCTCCTATTACACGCGTCTTCCGGCCACGCGGAAGGTAAGAGCAGGCACTGAATACTATGCCCGCTTTATACATCTAAGGCTGTGATGACGTGGGTGCCTTTGACTAGTGATAGCCAATAATTGCTTGCTATATAGACGAGAAAAAAGGTGAGCCGGGTTTGTGAATGCACGTCCGCGAGTTGAACCTCGCCTTAATGACGGTTCGCTCGGAGGACAAGTGGCAGGTCCATCGCCACCGCTTCCTTCATTCATCCTCACACAAAAACCCGCCCTGCGAAGTGGCGTGCAGGAGAGCAGGCGTCAAACTTTCGCCTGCAGCCACTGCACATGCCAATGTATCGCGTGGATGGCACGATCACGGCGCTTCCTGCAATGTGAGCTCCCGTCTCGGGCCCGGAAGTCGGACATGCTTCGTGAGCGCATGCAATGCCTCTGCTCTTACCCCTATTACGCACTCCTTTTTCATTTTTCGCTCCTTGCTTTTGCTACATTACCATCACGAATAGATGAAGTTGCGATGAGATTGCTTACGAGACTATATAAAAAGACAAAAGCATAAGACTGAGCTAGAGGTGGCTTACGTTCGACCTGTCAATGTCATTTGCCATTGCCGGTGTTGAATGCGAGCCTACGAAAAGAAACATGACTCTGGCGTGCTCATATGGACACCGGAAATAGTACCTGAAGCCGTGTTCGGCATCTTTGGAACAGTGTTCGTGGTGACACGGGGTGATTTGGCGGTCGCAAAGCTCGAGTGCCGTCGTAATAAAGGAGTGACCCTGGCGAGCACTGATACGTGACTCGTCTACAGAATGTGACGTGCAGTGAGCCACTCTCTTCGCATTGCTGCAGTGCTGAACTTTCTGACCAATTAGGTTGCACAGTATTAGCTAGGCGTTCTGCTAAAAAGACACATGTAGGGCGCGATTTTATGCTCGCCATGAGAAAACAAAAATCACAGAGAGTATTGTTTATTGGTCTGAATATTCCGCCCGAGTTTACTTCTAATACTTTGGCACTATAAAACGTTGGCCCTTCGAAGTTCAGCGCGGCACGTTTACAAGTTTTTTTTTCCACCAAAGCGGTACTTTGTGGCCGAACAGCACAGTGGTGAGCGAAAGCGAGGTGAACAGCTGCTGCGTACAGCAACTGTAATATGTTTTGCGTTTCGCTTCATACGGCTTGGGCCCAGCCAAACCAATGCACACGCTCTTTGAGCAGTTTTCACCAGTAACCGTACACTGGAATGCACTATTGCGTTTAACGTCAAAACACCACTACATGATCATGAAAGAGGACGCAGAAGGCTCCGAAAATTTCGACCACCTGGGCTTCTTTAACGTGCAGCAAATCGGAGCGCACGAAGCTACAGCATTCCGGCCTCCATCGAAAATAAAGCCTCTACAGGTGGGACTCGATCCCGCGACCTGCGTGTTCGCAACCCAGTAGCTGAGCCATTAGATCACCACGGCGCGACCACCAGTCACCGTACAAACACCGAGAGGTGTCATAATAAAATCTGCGGCACATATTCGTTTGAATAGTTTATACCAGCTGGCGATGCTTTCCTCTTTTATCGACTCTCACAGTCATCGGCGCTTACGACTTTGTTTTCTTTTCATTTCCTGTGTGAGGAAAAAAAAGTGAATAGGAATTGAGTTGTATGTAACCAGGCACGTGCTGAATGCTGGCATCCCGAAGTTTACCTAGAAGTGCAGCTTGTACCTGGATGGCATGAGTGGTGATTGGTGTCAAGCATAATTATTTGCAGTGTAGTATTCACAAGAGTCGCACCAACGCGGTGGTATAGTGGCTAAGGTATACTCGGCTGCTGGCCCGCAGGTCGCGGCATCGAATCTCGGCTGCTGCGGCTGCATTTTCGATGGAGGCGAAAATGTAGGCCCATGTGCTCCGATTTGCGCGCACGCCCAGGTGGCAGAAGTTTCCGGACCCCTACTCTACGGCGTCTCTTTTATTCATATGGTGGTTTTGAGACTTTAAAACCCACATATCAATAAACATTATTCCCAAGAATGGAAGTATAGTAGATATAAATATTATGGTCATGAGTTATTGCAAGGTACTATGCAGCTGAGCTTACATTTACTGTCTGATATTTTTTTAAACAGAGATTATTGTCTTGAGATGAAAAATGTTCGATAAGCGTTCGCTCCGACATAAAATGCGTGAGCAAGGACTAACACAACAGCTTGTGCATCCTATTATATTGAATTTTAATATAAGATATCTTAAAATTTATTACAGTAATACAAAGCATATATTTGGGGACATCTTCATAAGGTCTCACCCCCATATTAAGTAAACAGTAATTACACTTTTCATTAGAGAAATTTTAGTTCCCATCGCTATAATGGGGAATTTAGAGATGTCGTTCACCGTAAACACGCTTTAGCCTCTTAGGGTGTTTTTGGCTCGTGTTCCAGCGTGCATCCCAGAGGTAATAATTGAAACGCCTTTTAAAATGACGTTTTTACTGACATCGTTGTATGCGGTGTTTTTGTAGGGTCTCCGGGGAGTTTCGTTCTCCTCGTTTGGACACCAGCGTGCTAAGGGGATATACGTAGAACAAGATGGCCGCCCCTATCGAAGCGAAAGCCGTTTACTTCGAATCTTTCTAGCAGTCAGACTGCTTTAATAAACTCAATCATTGACAGATATTGCTCGTATTTGAGTTAGAATTGAGTGATGAGGCTTCGCTAGCTGTGTATCACCGACAAAATCGCTTCGCTTTTGAAATAAACGGCCGATTTGTGTTGGCAGAAGGCTTAAAAGGTTTCTTTACGAAGTAAATGGGGTCAGCAGAGGGAAGTTTCAAAGTAACGTTTGTGTTTTTATTTAACTCGATTTGCGGGCTTAAGTAGAACGCAGCGGATGCTTCCCTGCTTTTTTTTAAAGCCTCAAAAACGCCCTTTTATAAGCGGCTGAAAAAGAAGTATTTCAGGCACAAAATTAAAACTCTGGAGACATTTATTGCTAATATTCATAGCAGGAACGTATTAGAAGACGTACACTTACGCATTCATGCAAAAATATGATATTTCCAATAAGTACGCACGACACACGAATCAAACTCGCGACCACACGCACTGATAGCAAACACGATAACCATTACACCACAGCGCCACCACTGGCTTGTCTGGTTTATCACGGGGATTTATAATGTTACGAATAACTTCTTTAATAATCCATTTACAACGCACAGAACTCGACCAGCAAGAAGGCACCAGTTCAGCATCAATCAAAATCTCACTTCGTCCACCTCTTTCATGCAGCCGCGTTTAGCGGCTGTTGTGTATCATAACCCCCGGTGGTAGAAGCACCGTCCCGGTGCTAAATCTACGCAGATGATGTCGAAGGGGGGTAATAGGGCTTTAGCTGAGCCACCTGAAGGGTGTCACTCGGAGCTGACGATGACTTTGTTGGATCGGTTGGGACAATCTCGTACGTGACGTCTGTCGGCGAACGATACGGAATGGTTCAGTGTAGGGCGACAACAGTTTCTCAGACAGTCCCACACGCCGAGTGGGTGACCAGAGGAGCATGAGAGAACTCGAGGAAAAGTGCACGTTCTGATGGTGAGCATCGTGGAGTTGTCGTTGGTGCGCTTGTGAGGCTTGTAGATGGTTACAGGCGACTTGGCGCGCATGGTCGGCGCGGGCGATGGCTTCCCCGGCATATTCAGTGGCCGCAGGTAGCAAAGTGTCTAAGGGTAGAGTTGGGTTACGGCCATATAGGAGATAGAAGTTCGAATAGCCGGCAAATGTTGTGAGGGGAGGAATGGTAGGCGAACGTCACTTACGGTAAATGAATGTCCCAATCCTGGTGGTCTGATGCAACGTATTTGGCAAGAATGTCGGTTAGAGTTCCTGTTGAGGCACTCCATGAGGCCATTTGGCTGGGGATGGTACGAAGTAGTAAATTTGTGCTTGGTATGGCAAGACCTGAGGAATTCGTGAACGACAGCTGATAAGAACGTGCGGCCCAGTGGGTGAGAAGTTAGCGGGGAGCACCGTGCACTAATAATATGTCGTACAGCAGAAAGTCCACAAGGTTAGGTAGCGCCACTGGTCGGGAGTGCTCGTGTGATTGCCTACCGCATCGCGTAGTCTGCGGCAACAGCAATCTATTCATTTCCGGCTGTGGAGAGTGGTAAAGGGGCCAACAGGTGGAGGCCCATTCGAAAGAAAGGTTCCGTGGGAATGTCGATCGGCTGAAGGTAGCCGGCTGGGAGGGCAGACGGCATTTTGCGACGCTGGCAGGGCTCACAAGCAACCACATAGCGTCGAACAAAGCGGGCAAGCCCAGGCCAAAACAAAAAAACGACGTCGTACCCGATCGTATGTGCGAGAAACGCCCAAATGGCCCGTCATATGAGCGTCATGAAGTTGGTGCAGGACAGTGGAACGCAGGTGCGCTGGGATGACCGGAAGTAAGTCTGATCCGAAAGAAGCAAGGTTACGGCGGTATAGGATCCCGTCTTCCTCCAAAAACAGTAGTAGGGACGGGTCACGAGGCGTTGACTCCAGTTTGTCAATAATGGCTCGTATAGAAGCAGCCCGACGCTGCTCTTCGCCGATGTTCAGCAGCTGGGACACGGATAAAACGTCCACGATAGCGTCAGTATCGGCTGCTTCATCCACAGGGTAGCGGGATAAACAATCCGCATCCTGATGTAATCGCCCTGTTTTATGCAATACAGAGAAAGTGTATTCTTGAAGGCAGAGGGCCCAACGAGCGAGACGTCCTGTGGGGTTCTTCAGGGAGGCTAGCCAGCAGAGCTGCATGATGATCCGTGACAACATGGAATGAGTGCCCGTACAGGAATGGACGAAACTTGGCAACCGCCCATACAAGAGCCGAGGCACTCGCGCACCGTGATGGAATCGTTGCGCTAGGCTGGAGATAGCAGTACGACTTGCGTAGGCTATAACACGGTCGTGTCCCCGTTGGTGCTGCAATAGCACAGCTCCTATGCCATGTCCACTGGTGTGAACCTCGGTTGGGGCAGATGGATCAAAGCGAACCAAGATTGGTGGCGTTGCAGGCAGGGTCGTAAGTTGGGAAAAATGATGACGCTTGGTCATGGCCCCAGATAAACGAGGCGTCTTTCTTCAAGAGGTCTGTGAGGGGGCGTGCAATGGTAGCAAAATCCTTAACAAGGCGTGTGAAAGAGGAGCACAAGCCCTCAGAACTGCAAATATATTTTGTGGTTCCCCGTAACGGGAAAGATTGTGACTGCGTGAGTTTTCTCTGGGTTTGGACGCACGTCCTTGGGTATCGACAAGGTGACCGAGCACGAAAATGTGATGGTAAGCGAAGTGGCACCTGGAGGCGTTAGGCTGGAGTCCGGCTCGACATGAAAATGTCCATGAATAGCTGACAAACAATCAAGATGCGAGTCGAATGTGGGCAAACAGACAATAACATTAGTCAAGGTAACACAAGCAGGTGGATCAATTCAACCCTTGGAGCAATAAGTTCATCATTCTTTCATACGTGGCTGGTGCATTGCAGAGACCAAAGGGCATTACCTTAAACTGATAAAGACCATCAGGAGTGGTGAATGCGGTCTTCTCGCGGTCCATCTCGTCGACGGCTATCTGCCAGTAGCTGACCGAAGGTCAATAGTTGAAAAATAAGTAGCACCGTACAGGCAGTGGAGGGCGACAGTCGATGCGAGGCAAAGGATAAACGTCTTTTTTGTAATTTCGTTGAGGTGATGGTAATCGACACAAAAGCGCCATGTTTCATCCTTATTTTTAACAAGGACAACTGGAGAAGCACAGGGGCTGCACGAAGGCTCGATAATGTTTTTCGCAAGAATTTTCCCGACTTCCCTGTTGTATTATTGCAGGCTCCGACGCAGAAACACGGTAGAAGCGTCGGCGATTGGGAGTCGCATGGCCAGTATTGATGCGATGAGTGACAATGGTCGGGTCGCTTAAAGAGTTGCTGGCATAGGCCAAAATGCTACGATAGCCCTCAAGAACGTGGCAAAGCGCTACAGCTTGCTCAGACGTGAGGTGCGATGACACCGTTCGCTCGAATGTCAGTGCCCCAAGAACGCGACGTAGTGGAACCACTAACTGAGCTGCTGCAATCGTCAACTCTGAAAGGCTCGACATGGTCGTCTTGGAGAGCGGTAATTTTGGCGAAGGAGATACCCTGTGGTAGAACTTGGGTGGTGAGTGAGAAGTTGACCAGTGGAAAGAAGGTGCCGTTTCTTGTAATCATCAGAATCATATGCGGCACAGCAACCCTATGCGAAAGCATTACGGCAGGAATCTAGGCCACCATGTAATCACCGTCAGGTAGTGGCGGCGGGGAGGATAGTCGACATGTGGGACAGAGTTAGGTGGGAGGCACGTGAAATTAATGCAGCAGAGGCTGGTTTGCGGTGGGCAGGTCGGGTTAGAAAAGATAGGTAAATCGAGATGGAGAGAGCCAGCTGAACAATCAATAAGGGCAGAGTGCGTGGCTAGAAAATTCATTCCAAGAATGAGTTCATGAGGGCATGTTCGATAACGGTGAAAAAAACGACAGTTCTTCTCTTCCCAATAGAAACTCACGCAGAGAACATGCCAAGAATTGCGGCAGTTGCTCCATTGGCGACTCGTACAGCTCGGTTGAGGGCGGGCGTGACAACTTTTTCAAGTCGGCGGTGAAGGTTAGCGCTTAAATTGTGCACTCGCGCGCCAGTATCTATCAATGCGCCAACACGAACATTGTCGACAGTAACGTCCAAAAGGTTTTGGTTCGTCATCAACGTTAAGCGAAGATTTCTTAGCGGCTGTTATGTATCAATATGTACAAAGTGGCTACTAACACGTCGGCGACAATTCACACTTTTGTTCTCGTAGCTGCGCTTGTGGAAGGCCACTGCCTTAACTGAAGGGTGTCATGCAGTCCATGTAAACAGCTTCGACATTAAACTGTTCGGCTCGTCGTTTAGTGCCGCTCGAATTTGGTAAACGTGTGCTCACTTGGGAACTTATCCCTACATCGAAAGTGCTTCACTCACCCGAAATTTGTGGATACCTGCGTGACAAACGTTATCTTCAGATGGCCGAACATATGTGCATTCCATGGGCGTATGATGTGGAGCTATTCTCGGCATTTGTGCCTCGACCGGCACGCGTCCCATGACAGTGGCGTGTTCTGAGTTTGGGATTTCTGGGATCGTCCGCACAGGACTTTCAGAGACGAGGATGAACCACTGAGCAAAATCTCTATCATTTCAAGACTCAGACGCGACTGGCTATGAGCAGTCGCTGAGTGCGAGCGTGCCATCGTTTATCGTTCTCGTCTGCCATCGGCGCGTTCACCGCCGCCGCTGTTTCCCATAGCATATAAAAATGAAGTTACACAAGGAGACGCTCATAAGCGTGCACAGGATTCCTATTCAGCGGGAAGAGGGAGGTGTGAGGGTTTGTCGCAGCGCCCACCCTCTCTACTAAGTCAATGTACGGAGTGGACTTCGCACCCCTTCCCTAGGCGATTGCGTGAAACGTTGCCCCCTTCCAATCTCCTGCTCTTGTAGGCACGCCTCTTCAGGTGCTAAAGTTACAAGAATACTAACGTGCCTACACTAAGTTCTTTTACTGCACGCATACTGTCGAGAGCCAAACGCAAAGACAGCAGCGCCTTATGAGCAGATGAACGATAATCTATATCCGCAATTAGCAGTTACTCGACACTCGTAATTTAGCTCGCCACACAGTGGTTCTCTAACTCAAACTCAATATTAAGTTGATTAACACTCATTGACTACCTAGAATCTTACCAATCAACCTTCATTGTTAAATAGTAGACAAATGCATTAAAGGCAACGCCTAAGGCATGCCGCTATGTCTAGCACAACGACCACAAGTTAGCATTTGTCAGGTCTCCAGCTAAGTAATAAAGTTAATTCAAAAGCACTTTGCCTTTGTGAACGACCATGTGTACTTGGCACTTCTGTTGCACAGATGATGTAGCACGAAATACAAACAGCGTTACAGTCCTCCTCTGCGAAACAGCTGTTTTTCATTAAACAATTGTTTTTGGTGCTAGTTTACCATATGCACAGAAAACAGGTTGGGTTATTTGCCATTTCAAATTTCGCAGCCCTAACACAGAAACCCCTAGGTGCGCAGCAAATAGACCCAATACTGGAAAATGCTACTCATGATAGCATTGTGTCGTCACCTGATTAATATGGTAAACTTCATTTATGCCACATGCCACTTCAATTAGGCTACGATTGATGAAGCACCCACTTATGTATGCATGAACAGAGCAAAAACTTTTTGCCTGTTTGCCTGTCACCTATTCATCATCCACAATAATTCTTAAGAGTAATAAAACCACAAGCCATAACATTGAGCCAGCAGAGCTTCAGTAATTCTCATCGCATACCTCAAGATAGAGTGTTTGAATTATTTTATTCGAACCATAACAACATCAGTTGTGATGTCAGTGTAAGCATACGTACATTTAGATATTATAATACAGGACCTATACCTGATACAAAACACTAGGAACGTAAACAGAACGGCTCAAAAACCATATATAATGCACCAGAGCATAGCAAGGTAAAACTAGAGCAAAAAATCTCGTCATAACACACATTAACATGTGCACTTCGCAGTGCACAATTCAAAGAATATAAGCACAATTCAAAGAAATGGGATGTACAAGAAACTTCGTGTCAGTCAACACATCAAGGTTATCAAAATAGTACAATAAGGCTAGCATTACTTTTATGAAATGATGAACCAACCAGGTAAGCATGTCTTTTTTTATCGCATTAGCTTGACCAATGGCATAAAAAGTTGTGTGATATGATCATAATTTCAGTTTTGTGCATAAAAGTCTAAATGGGAAGTGTTGAATTTGTTGTATATCAACTTAAAAAAATTTGTAAATGTGTTCATTCATAAGGGCCACAGTCGGGGCTAGTTGGTTGCACATGGTTGACTCTCACGACGCGCTAGGATTGAACACTAAAAGACACACCGAAGCGTCGCATATGTGTGCATGTTTAACAGCACCCAAAATTCGTTGGACCACATGGCAGCGCGAAGTTTGATGAAGCGAGTTGATAGACTTGGAGACAGTGATTACCCCGATGCCTTTATCACTGCCTTGGCCGAGAGGCTCTTAAAAAACACGGCAACACGTCCGAAACGAACGTAGGAATAAAAGAGAAGTCAAAAGAGAGGCCTATTGTTAAGCCCTACATCCACGGCGTTTCACATGAACTGAAAAAAAAATGCAAGTAAGCATGGCATACCCATGACCTTCATGGCACCTCACAAATCAATTTCACTTTGTAACCAAGTAAACGGCAACGACCAGATGAACAACCATGCGTGTTCTGTTAGGCATGTCAACAAGTTTGTACCATGTGAAAAAAATGTTGTATAGGGTACTCCATTGCCATGCGGCAAATAGTAAGTCGGCCAAACTGGTAGGTGTCTCGAATAATGTTTACGCGAGCATGATTACAACTGCAAACACTTTAGTCACCTTGATAGTTTATCTACCCGTTGCATGAAGTGTCATTGTAAGTTTAATTTCGAAAGCACCGTTATTTTATCCAGATTGAAAGAAGACAAAATCATTGAAGCTATCATGATGCGCAGGCTCAGTGAAGACAGGTGTATTATGCACTATCTATTCGTTTGTCCTACAATGAATACGCTTTTTTACGTGGATATTTTAGATAGTTGACAAGGCTAGATTTGATGCGGCACCGATGGTTGCTTTCTTCTGGTGGGCAGTGCACAGATTTACGCTCTTTCTTTTTTCCTTCCCTCTCGCGCTATATATATTTCCCATATTTCCATCGATTAAACAGTTGTTAGTTCGCTATTGTGTGTGTGCTACCTGTGCTTCAGTGTGTCTTTTAGTGATCAATTCTAGCGTGTCGTGAGTGTCAACCATGTTCAGTCATGCCAACAAATAACAACATTGCATTTGTATATGGCTTCACTTGTTTACTCACACGTATCTGAAAAATAACGTAATTTTGTGGCATCACCAATGCCCTAGAACTTTTCGACATTAGCACACAGCTGTAAAACACCGATGTTTCATTTGTACATAACTGGAACAGAAATGTTTAAAATATTTCCACGCTACCCAATGTCATGTGCAACCTAAGAAGTTCTTCACCTTTAATTTCCCACTTCATGGCTTATGCATAATTGCCACATTAAAGTTATTCCACGTACCTTGACTGCATGTAACTTGAAATTAAGCAATCACAGGCCTAAAGTTTAAAACTTCCTATATATAGCAGATGGTAGGTTAGCATATTGTGTCCATGAGCTTGGTATGCTAGGAGATTGAAACTAATTTGACCACAAATGATACAGAGTATAAAGCAGTTAGGACTTGAGTCCTTAGTTAAAACATAAGTGTGATAAGAAACCAACATAGAAACAGAAATGAAGAGAAGAGGACAACGAAGTACTAGAAGCTAAAGTTTACCGCATTTATGGTTACTTTAGTCACATTCATACTCATTCTGTGGCTGCATGGCATGTCATCTTGTAATTTTTTCTTACAATGTTTGTGTATCCTTTGTGGTTGGCATCACACTTCCCTTTTTTGTAGTGCATTGTCCTGTGGTTTGCTTTCTCACTTATATATGATATGGGCCTCTTTTCGGCTCTTTAACTTTTGTTACTCATCAACTCGCCTAACTGTCCATCGTAGAAATAAGCTTGCTGTATAAAGCCGGTTCCGCCTAGTGTCGTTTATAACAATGCAAAATTTTCAAATGGGCATGCTATTGTACAGGTTCCATGCAGTACCGTGCATAACACTCTGCGTGTATAACAAAACACAGTGAGAGTGTAATCCAGAATGTTGTAAGATGTACGAAATGTTCGAGTTAGTGTACACTGAGGCACAGGGGAGTATTTCCACAGTACACTGTCTAGTACACAAACAGATGGGTGAGCAGCTCCTGCTGCTTTCCCATAAATATCTTCCTTAAAAGGATACACAAAGTCCATTAAGCTTTGTGAATGCATAAAAATGAATGTCTTACCACTGACTCAAACTTGACAGTACCATTGCGGACTTTCTAACAAAACATTAAACATGGGCAATATTGATGTTTTTTTAAATAGTTCCTTGTAAACGTTTTCCTTAAAGTACAGAGGGTAAATAATACATGATGGTGAAGAAATTTAAAACAACATAAGAAGTGAACTTTTGTCCTGTGCGCTGATTCTGCAACAGTTTTTGATCTCAATGTGGTTAGCATTGTTGTATAAAAGGATGCAATTGTCAGTTTTATGTTGTTAATAAACCCATTCTTGATAAAGAAAACGTGCTTGAGGACCTTGCCCTTAGATTTATGTGCACATTCTTGAGCTTGAGGTGGTCAAACTTTCTATACCTCCCCACTACAGTGTCACTGATGATCATATGATGGTTTCTGAACTTTTGAACAGCAGCAATTACACCCCTTTGCAATGAAACACGTGAAACACTAGCTCATTGAACAACCCCAGCTATTCTCTTTAGATCTCTGATTTGTGACTTGTTATTAATTAGTGGCAAAAATAAACAGAACAGTTGTAATGATGGCAAAAAAAGTGTCAGGCAAAATACCAACAGTTTCTACCTTGCCAGCAATTGTCTCAAAGGTCAGAATACTCTGCATTGATCACGAGCACTATGGTAACAAAATGTAAAACAAAATAACCGAGAAGAAGGAGCAAGGTGACTGAATAACGAGGTTCAACAGATTGAACTGATTGATATTAATGCAGTTAAAATAGCCTTGTATAAGTGACACATTTGTTGAACACGAGCTTGACGTGGCGAACAACATCCATAACGCTCTAATAAAAATCATACCAAGCAAGGGCATGACAGCTAAGTTGTTCGTCCTCAACGTTTACAGCACCCCCTCGAAGAAAGGTCTCACTCACAACTTTGACTGCCTCTTCCGCAAAGCGATGGCGAAAGCGCCTCCAAAAAAACCTTGTTGCTTTGTGGAGATTTTAACGCCCCGCACATGCACTGGGGATACAGCAACGCCTCGCCTAAGAGGAGGAGGCTGGCTGAACGAGCGGACGGCCTCCGTCTCATCTTGCTAAACGAGCCAATGTCGCACACCAGAATCGGGCAGGGTGTGTACCGCGACACGACCCCGGACCTCTCGATGTGCGTTAACAAGGACGTGGTTAGCTGGGGAAATACGTTTCAAGACTTAGTAAGCGATTATCGAACCTGAATTTAGGTCGTTGGCAGGGACGCCGAGCAAAGCGCAAATCGCAAAGTCAGGATCGTCGATTGGGACAAATTTCGCTAAAACAGGGCCAAGGAGAAGCAAGATCCCATTCATCAAGGATATTGGGTCATGGTGCAAGAAAATCTGAGCAGAAGTGGAGAAGGCTACCAAAGAAATTGAATGGACAGACTGGTGGGAAAAGAAAGGCCCTGAAGGTGAGAGAACGGAAGCTCTCAACCAAACCAGAGTGGACAACCATCTGGCACACCTCATCCTGCCCAAAAAATTGATGCAGCACAGAGCAAGAAAGCAGATGTTTAATAAAAAGTTACGGAAAAAAATCGCCGAAGTCCACCGCGAAATCGAGACACACTGTTCCCGCTTAGGCGAGCAGGAATGGGAAGAGCTTTGCAATACCATAGACGGAAATATGAGTGCGGGATGCACTTGAAAAACCCTGAAGCACCTGCTAGACCCCGCCAGTACCAGGATGGCACTTCGGACAGAGATGGCCAAGTTGCGGCACAAATACAAGGAAATACAAGGTCCAGAACTTCTTCTGGTAGTTCATGCAACGCTCCTTTTCATTGTGCTCGAACAACTTCATGTTGCCCCAACTGCTGGACATCTTGGACCAGCCCGCACGTATCACCACGTACGGCATCGATTTTTCTGGCCAGGCCTCTAGCGCTCTGTGCGCCAATATGTTGCATCTTGTGAGTCCTGCCAATGCTGCAAGCATCCTTCATTGGAACGACCTGGCCCACTTCAGCCTATCGACATTCCAACATTCCCGTTCTACCGAGTTAGCCTCGATCTCATTCGACCATTTCCTGAGTCTCTGAGTGGTAATAAGTGGGTAGTGGTGGCTACTGACTACGCGATACGGTTTGTCATCACGCGAGCACTACCAACAAGCTGTGCTACTGATATCGCAGACTTTCTTCTTCATGACGTTATTCTGCCCTATGGAGCGCCACGACAACAGCTAACAGACCGTGGTCGTTAATTTCTCTCCAAGGTCACGGACGACATTCTTCGCTCATGTTCCACACGTCATTAACTCACCACTGCCTACCACCCGCAAACAAATGGACTCACTGAGCGGCTTAACCGCACACTGACGACAATTCCATCCATGTATGTCTCCGCAGATCATTGTGACTGCGATGCTACTTTGCCTCACGTGACGTTTGCCTACAACTCGTCACGGCACGACACCGCTGGCTTTTCTCCCTTCTATCTCTTGTGCGGCGGTCACCCCACTTTGCCTTTTGACACTCTTCTGCCGTCGCATACTGACAATCATACCGAGTACGCTTGCGATGCAACTACTCGGGCTTGAGCGGCCCGCCAGATCGCCCAAGATCGCCTTTCTGCCTCGCAGCTCTCTCAAAAGGATCGCTACGACAGCCGTCACCGAGTTGTCTTTTACTCCCCACGATTGTTAGTCTTGCTCTGGACTCTCTCCCATCACGTTGGTCTGTTCTCGAAGTTCCTCGCTCACAGCAACGGACCTTACAAAGTCTTGCACCAACTGACCGAGATCACCTATGAGATCGCCTTTTTGGACACTCCATCCTCATCGTTTCTGGTGTCCACTGATATTGTACACGTCTCCCGCCTCAAGCCGTATTTCTCTGCGCAGGATCGCACGCTTTATTAAGCGCCGAGACGAAGCTTTCGCTGGCGGCGGCTAAATGATACAAGCCATCATTAACATAAAGGAATTGACCATAAAGGTGACGAAGGTGACGATTGAACAAAAGCTCGTGTTGTTGTCGCCACTCTGCCATCTTGGTTCAAGGACACTGTGTACTGTTGTGGTCAGGGTTCTGCCCAGAAGACCGGAGCCAGCCAGAGTCTTGGGAAGATGTAGAGGAGAGGAATCCGAAAGCGGTTAACAGCAACTTTTATTACATTATATACAGGCAGCGGGTTACATGATGGTAGTAGCGTCATGGAAGCTCTCGATGGAGGCTTGATGGTGGCTTCTAGGAGCTGGTAAGAGCTTATCAGGAGCACCTCGGCACTCGTATTTTATGCCCTGGCCTTCCCGGGATTCCCTGCTGTAAAAACAAACAAACAATAAAAGCCAGGGCAGTCCAATAAAGTTTGTCATCTTCACCTCTGCTCCCGAAAGGGGAAGGTGAAACACCGCCTCCTTTGTAGCCCATGAAAGGGGGAGGAGGCAGGCCCAGTGCAGCCCATGGCGAGGGAGAAAACACTGCACACCACGCACAACACAGCACAGCACGAAGACGTTGAGTCTTATGTGGGAGTCAAATCGGTAGTCTGTTGCATTGATGAGTATGTGGCACCAGGCAGACCACAAATTGGGGAAACAGCCGCAACGGAGAACGTGGAAAATGCATTCACAGACGGTTCTGCGACGCTGGGCACTTTTTCCGGAGCACCTAGACGACAAAGCAAGCCACCTCATTGGCGAACAACGCTTCCTAATCCGTCAGCCGGTCAGGCGTGTCCGAAGGGTTTGCTAGTGCGCCGATGACCTGGCATAACTAGAAGAATAATTTTTCTGTTGTCGCCGCTCTTGGTGCATCCCTGGGAGCGCTGACTCACAAGAAATCAGTGTAGGCCCAACCGCAATGCCTCATGCATCAAAGCGGTCTCAAGCCAGGCAGGCCGATCATAACAGTACTCCGTGTACAAACTGTAAATATATTTCTACCCTCTGCCTAGTCTCACCCCTTGACAATATTCTGGGCATAAGAAGAGAATGAATAGAAAACAAATTTGGCCTAATGCACATTTCATCACATGATAGCAAGAAAACAGCAGTTTTTTGTTTATTTGTTTTTGCTTAAGTGTATATTTTCTGAAAGCACCGTTTCATTCATTGTTAATCATAACCAAAGAAATTATGACGCACAAACTTGCCTTTTTTAAGTTATTGCTTGAATTGGCTGGTTGCACAAAGCTTCTGAGATATTCACATGAGTTTCAGAACGAGCACCATTCATTCTTATATGAGCTTAGTGACATCGTTTTTTGCTTTTCATTGCTATTTTCACGCAACGCAAAGTTGAAAACACCTCCTACTGCTGCTTAAGTGACAATAAGGATTCGCAAACAGAGGAAGCATAAGTATTACCTACCATTTGTGTTCCTGATTGTGCCACGAACGCGGCGCGCCCATAAGCTGCTTGCTTGTACAAAGTGGCATGATGGCATGCTCACTGGACTCACAGGGCCATTGCCGAACCATCGCACTCGCAGTGCGGCGGGTTGCAATGTTGTCAAATTACACATGTCCTGTTCAGTGACAAAAACACAGTAACGCTGCCACACAAAACACGTGCACAACACCGCGACATAGCCGTGAAGCTCAAATGCGTCGCTCAGGTCAACGTTAACCCGTGACGGCTTAGCTTCTCTGTCGCTCACAACGTCGCTGGGGCCACCTCCTAATATCTGCTGGCATTTCGGAACTTGATTGATTGATTGATATGTGAGATTTAACGTCCAAAAATCACCACATGTATATGAGAGACGACGTAGTGGAAGGCTCCAGAAATATTGACCACCTGGGGTTCTCTAACGTGCACCCAAATCTAAGCACACGGGACTACAATATTTCTGCCTCCATCGGAAAGGCAGCCGTCACAGCAGCGATTTGATCCCGCGACCTGCGGGTCAGCATTTGAGTACCTTAGCCACTAGACCACCGTGGCGGGGCAGGCATTCCGGAACTTGAACTGCTCGAAAATTCTGTAGGCCCGTGGGCTATAATTTGGGTGCACGTTAAAAAACCACAGGTGGCCTAAATTTCCGGAGCCCTCCACTACGGCGTCTCTCATAATCATATGGTGGTTTTGCGACGTTAAACCCCACATATCAATCAGATAATTTTTCGAAGGAACTGCGCAGCTACCCCAAAAAGGGCTGTTTGCTCCTCCAACAGATGAAGTGTGCGCCAAGTATTTCACACGGCACGGCAAGATGGGGGCCTTTCCTACTCGTGGAGTAAAGCGCCCGTTTATTGCAGTGACAGCAAGAATGTTTGTACCATGTGCGAGCGAGCCATTGGTGTTTAAACAAGCCTGTTTTCTTTCTGATGGTTCCATTCCATGGTGTGGTGTCGTGGTTCGTATACGCACATGTTGACTGAGTGGTCATAAGTTCGAATCCCACACTCTTAGAAAAAATTTTGTAACTGGTTAGTAAATGGCTGTGTTTACTATCTTCCGGAGTTTTTACTACCTTTGCCGCATACCTTTATTAGCCAGCAGCTAGTAAAGCTTGTAACTCTTGCCGTTACTAACCAGGGAAACTTTCTTGGAGTTTTCAACTAAGCAACTACTAGGCCACCTACGTCGCCAGATCATTCGAAGATGCCGCAGCACATTGTTCCTCAATGTTGACATCGCAAGCAAAATTCAGGCAAGGTTTATATTATTGACAACCTTGGAACAGTAGTTTCGCGCTACGTAATGACACGCACATTAGCAAATACAAGGGGGCACGGTGATGCGTAGAAAACAACAATTATCTTATAAATTCTGTGATTTCTAACCATTACGCGGTGTGCGATTCCAAAGCCGGCGTATATATAGCCTTCAAGCTGCTGCTACAGTAGAAATATGCTATGTCCACACCTTGAAGTTTTACTTTTGCATGCGTTTGCGTGTGTGTTCTCGTGATATATTCATATGAATTCTCATACTCATATGAGCATATATTCATATAAGTACGAGGACTCATATGAGAATATTATACGCTAATATGAGCATATAATATTCTCATATAAGGATGAGCACCATATGTATGATCATATGTGAGTCTGATTTGATTGTACGATCATGTGGTCAGTTCTCTATATATATGCTGCTGTGATGCGCACTTACCACGTTAGTTACATGGCGTTGTTAGAAGTCATTCTAATTTGTGAGGACCATGTCAAATCGTTTTTTTATCCTATACATTTGTAATAAAATATTCCTGTTATGGCAACACACACACACATTTAACAAAATATTCCTAAAACTCCATTTGCGAGGGTAACTAACGATTCAGTCATAGACTAACCACTCGAGTCAGCACTATTAACTTACTAATTCGTAGTCAAAATTACTAACCTGCATTTTACTACTTGCCTTCACTATGAGGCTAGTACTTTATGTGACAAGCGAAAGGTTAGTATTTAGTTAGTGACTAGGCCGACCTTTATTTTTAGAGTGCTTGTGTTTGTTGCTAATTTTTCGAAGTTCTATTTTTGAATGGGACGCTTCTACATCAATTGTACATCTATTCAGCTTTCTGCATGCAAATTGAATGGCTGGTTAAAACATCAAACCTGACTTTAAATGCGAACCATTTCTTAGCAAACTTTGGTGAGTTTGACCATATCTGTTACTCAATCTATCTATCTGGCCACCTACGACTTTAAGCTCTCCGGGCCGTTTCCACAATAATATCAATACCAAAAGTGGAATGGCATAACATGACCGCATGGTGAGCATAATCGAATAGTTCTATAATGAATATCATGATGTATATGTCATAAATGTCATTATTTACATGTCATGGTCTTGATGCTCCTGTGGTAGTTTCGTTCGCATGACATATTGCATAACTGGTGTAGTATGACATGACTGCATGGCGAACATAAGTGACAAGCCCTCACGTAAAAATCATGACACGCCACGCATTTCACGTAAGAACATGACTACATGTCACACTCATGGTGCGCTCACGGTTCTTTCTTTAGCTTCACATACACCAACTTTGGAATCACGTGGCTTCAATGAATGATGAGGGTATATGACGGGTGCAAACGTGATAATAATGCCATGCGTGCCATGTATAATCATGACAACATGCCACGCTGATGATGCGCTCATGATCATTCCGCTGGCTTCACTTATACTAAATTGGTACAACGTCACTTGTATAGGTGGTGAAGGTATATGACTGGTCCGAAAACGATAATCGCGACAGGCTTGCCAAGTAAAACAAGACTACATGGTACGCTCATAGTGTGCTCGCAGCCATTTCGATAACTTCGCATATACCAAGTGTGGCTTTCCAACTTGTGAGTGGATGAAAAAGGTATATGACTGGGACAAACATAATATTTATGATATACATGTGGTGTAAGAACATGACTACATACCATGCCTATGATCCCCTCCCAGCCATTTCGCAAGCTTCACACTGTATACCAAACTTGATATTACGTGACTTGAATTGACGACGGAGATAAATGACTCGCCCAAACATTTTAGTCATTACACGCGTGTGACGTCAAACAAGACTACATGCTCCGCTAATAGAGCGCTCGCGGTCGTTAGGCGAGCTTCACATATACAAAATTGGGTATTACAACACGTGAATAGACGACGAGCACAAACGCCAGACGGAAACGTGATAATCATGACATGGAAGTCATGTAAGGCAAGTTTACGTCCGGCTCTGAACAGTGTGCTTATGTTAATGTCACAATAAACCATTGTCTTTCGTGCTTGGTATATAATCGATTCCGACTGTACGAGAATCTGTAATTTTTTTAATGGGAAGCACTTGTTAGTGAACTTCTGTCACTTTGACTATCTATCTATCTATCTATCTATCTATCTATCTATCTATCTATCTATCTATCTATCTATCTATCTATCTATCTATCAAGCCACCTACAACTTTAAGCTCTCCTGGCTGTTTCGATAATAATCTCTACACCAAAATTAGTACACCATAACATGACTGTAACACGAGCATAACTGTTTTGCGATAACATGAAAATCATGGCATTTATGTCATGAATGTCATGAATTATATCTCATAGTCTTGCTGCTCTTGCGGCAGCTTCGTTCACACGGCATAATGCAAAACCGGTATGGTATGACATGATAGCATGGAGAACCTAAGTGGCAGACCCTAACGTGGAAATCTTGACATGCATGTCATGCAAGTCAATACTACACTCCAAGCTCATGGTCCTTGCGCTAGCTTCATATGTACCGAATTTGGTATTACGGGACGTAAATGAATGAGGAAGACTCGTGCAAACATAATAATCATGAGATGCGTACCATGTAAAAGCATGAATACATACCACGCTCATGATGCGATCGCCAACGTTTCGATAGCTAAACATACTAAATTTGGTGTTACAATACGCGAACGAATGACGAAGCTAAATGGTACGTCCAAGAATGAAAATCATGAGATGCGTGTCATGTAAAACATGATTATATGTGAGGCTTATAGTGCGCTTGCGCCCTTTTCGACAGTTTCGCGTATACAATATTTGGTGTTACGTGACGTAATTGGACGTCGAAGGCGTATGACTTGGCGCGAGTTTTAGCATTGCGTCTTGGAGGCCTACCGGAGCCCGACCACCGCGAACATGCTGAACGTGCATTACACTCATCCATTCAGATGCCTAATGACATCGTCACCATGTACGTGGAGGACATGTTGAGGCTTTTCAGGCGAGCGGATCTGGCAATGCCAAAAGAAAACAAACGCTGCGCTATCTGATGCGAGGCATGAAGGAGCAGCTTTTAAATGGTATAGTATGGAGTCCTCCTAAAGGTGTAGCGGAGTTTCTGACCGAAACCATTGCGACGGAAAAGGTACTTCATCAATGGTCTGCCCTATTCGAATAGCAAGCGAGTGCTGCATCATCTTTTGAATTTTCCGCAACATTCGGGAGCACCAGCATTGAATAGTTTTGCGAAATCGTTCACTCCACCATTGGTGAGGAAATTGTGAAACTACACCAGCGAAACAGCCGGAAGTAACCAGCATCATCAGTATTATCCGGGATAAAGTACAGCAGGTGCTTCTCAACCGTCGCTGTCCACCGATGGCTACAAATGTAGAACCAGCGTCCACTGATGTTGGGAATTGTACATATGCATAAGCTTTGTGCACTAACATGCAGGTCTCAAGCACTGCAGTCCTAATACAGACGATGTCGCCAGTTGCCACTCAATCAGCACACGCTGGTTTGGACATCGACGGTCACCGTACTCCTACGTGGAACTCCAATATCTGGCGTCCATTCTGGTGCTACCTTTGTGGTGAAGCCAGTCACATCTACCGGTAATGCCCGTACCAACCACTTCAATTGCGTAGTTTCTCTATTGATTCGTCTCGTGCCCTAGTTAGTCAGAGGCCAAGAGCAGTTGAGGAATACCTCGCCCAGCAACGTCTACCTTTCTCATGGTGTCAATAACGCTCACCATCTCCACGGTGACCCGCAATAATTGGTCCACGTTTCGGTACAGCAGCGCGGGGACGCTTCCCAAGCCCTCGGAGGGAAAACTGAAGGTTGCGACATCCGGGGGCGAGGTCACTAGGACTCAAAGTGCGGAGGACCTACCTTCGACGCTTGCACAAAATGCTGCATACATTGAATTGACATATGAGTGCAGTGCGAGATAAACGCCAAATTATGCGTCTGAACGCAGTGGCCAAGCCTCGTTCAATATTCCCGTGCTCATAGACGGTCTTCAGGTCAGCGCATTGGTGGAAAGAGGTGCAAATGATTCTCTTATGAGCAGAAAATTAGCCACTAGTCATAGAGTTGCTTAATATACACTAGAGGAAACTCTGGCGCTAGTGTCTATGGGAGCTGCAACACACGGCGCTTTAGCGAGCATGGGAATGTTGGGTAGTACACACTTGTCTAATTTTCATACTTCTGGCCTGTTTCTGGCTCCGCGTGCGTTCGTGTGGCTTGGAGCTGTTTTTTCACGAAAACATAAATTAGCAAATGTTCACCGTTTGCAGTTCACGACCTTATTCTTTTAGGCTTACCATTTCGAATCAAGTCACTAAGTTCAAAAGGGTTTGTTTTTTTTCTTTAAAAAAAACCGTAACTAGCAATAAGCGAAGCAGCAAGTATGATTCACCGCCCGCAAGTACGATAGACTAGGCAAGTGTGTACTACCCATCATTCTCATGGTCGCTGAACGATCGCAGTGCCAGAGTGCCCTCTAGTTAATTTTTGGAAACTCAAGCCACTAGTTTTAAAAAGTGATGACACCTTGAAATAGGATGCGTATTGGCACGGCTGGAGGCCACGTTGTTACTCTATTGGGTCCCTGTACCAAATAAGTTAAAATATGCGAGTCAACGTTTGTGCTCACCTTCATCGTACTACGCAACTGTTCTCGTCAGCACATTCATGGTATGGACTTATTTCGAGGGAACTTGCGATCATAAATCTCCGCGAGCGAATGGTGACTTTCCCGACGCAACCTGCAACCAACCGAGGCGTCGATAGCCACCGTAGACCTGCGCTGCGTGTTGCCGACGAAAGCATGACGCTGGCTCCCCGAGCGGCTGCTTACGTAGAAGTCACCTGTCAAGATCTCGAAGACGGTGGCGCGGTCCCCGGGAGCAACGTATTCTTTTCGCTGCTTCATGGTGTACGCGCAGTGCGAAGCTTTGTGCGTGATCGTGACGGACGCTTTCAGATACTCGTCACAAATATCAACTTCGAGCACCGACATCTTTTGCGCGGCAGCACCCTGGCCTTTGACTGATATGTGGTGCTTAATGTCCCAAACCTCCATATGAATATGAGAGATGCTATAGTGGGGGGCTCCGCAAATTTTGACCACCTGAGGTTCTTTAACGTGCACCAAAATCTGAACACACGGGCCTACAGCGATTCCGCCTCCATCAGAAATGCAGCTACTGCTGCCGGGATTCAATCCCGCGACCTGCGCGTCAGCGGCCGAGTACCTTAGCCACAAGACCACAGTGGTAGGGCCAATCGTGGCGTTTTGAGAGCATGTAGTGGATGTCATCGAGTGCTTCGCGTCAGAGGAAATGGTTGATGGATCCAAGTTTTTGGACCACGTTGACGTCAATTCGAAGCTTCCGAACGAGAAGAATGCTGCACTTCAAACCCTGCTGAAGGAATTTCAATCTTGCTTCGCCTCTTCATCTCGAGTCGGTCAAACTCACGAAGCATCGAATTATTATTACCGATGATTTTCGTCCAATCCACCAGTATTCTTAACGTGTTTCGGCTGAAGAACGTGAGGCATACAGACGCAGGTAAAGAAGATGCTAGACAATATCATTCAACCATCTAGCAGCCCATGGTCCTCGCCATTCGTTCTAGTTAAGAAGAAAGAGGGAACTCTGGGATTCTGTATTGATTACACAAGCCTTATCAGCA
Organism: Rhipicephalus annulatus; assembly: GCA_013436015.1. Classification (NCBI taxonomy): domain Eukaryota; kingdom Metazoa; phylum Arthropoda; class Arachnida; order Ixodida; family Ixodidae; genus Rhipicephalus; species Rhipicephalus annulatus. Next base: position 36,861 of record WOVY01009818.1, on the reverse strand, counting down.
TTACCAATAAAGACGTTTATCCGCTTCGACGGGCTGGTGACTCTCCCGACAGGCTGGGACACGCGAAGTATTTTCATCGATCTAGTGGAAGAGCGGCTATTGGCAGATGGAGGTCCATGAGCGAGACCAAGAGAAGGTAGCATTTGTAACTCCCGATGGGCTGTATGTAATCTGAGTTCATCCTTCTGGGCTCTGTTCGGCTCTAGCCGCATTCCAGCGGATGATTGAGATCGTTCTCGCTGGCTTGAAGTGGAAAAGCTGCCTTGTAGATCTTGACAATGTGGTCATCTTCTATCAGAGTTTCTAAGAACATCTGAAGTGCCTAAGAATGGTTCTGGAAGTTATTCGTTAAGCCACACTCACGATAAATCATAAGAAGTGCCGTTTCGACTACGAAGAGCTGAAATTTCTGGGACATGTCGTGAGGGCGGATGGAGTTCTGCCTGACCCAGACAGAACTGCAGCAGTCACCACCTTCCCTGTTCCGTCACACAAAAAGTCAGTGCGTCATCATCTGTCGTAAAGTTATGTCTAGGTTTAGGAGATGTGTTGAATATTTTGTGATTGGAAGGGAAGCAGGTGAGGGTTTTAGGAAACATAAATATCAATCATCTTGATAACACCAACGCAAAGGTTTCAGAATGCATTTACTGCTTAAGTGGATATGGCTATGAGTGTCTCATAACTGCACCCACTCGTGTTCCACTTTTCTTATTTCCTCAAAGAGTGCGATCCTATCAACATTTCTTAAAGTTTTATGTATACAATATTTCTTATTTGTGCCACTTAAAACTACGTATTTGTGTCCGGTTAGTTGTTTCGAGAACTTTATGAATGCTGTCACTTTTTCTGCCTTGTATTGATGGGATGTGGGGCTAGTCAAGCTGCGTTTTTATCGCAGCTTTTTTCCCGCATTCCACGCCACACATTGTATGATTTAACACTGTGGTGAACTAAACTTTAAACTTCATGACAATGGCACGATTATAGATAACTTTTTGCGTAACTTCCTTAGTCCACCTCAAACAGCCATCACGAAGGTGCCTGTCACAGATCATTATCCTACTTATGCAAGCATAGGCATTTCCAGTGATAATAAAAAAGTAAAAGCTTCAAGAATAAACTAAATACTTCATCATTCATTAACATTGTTGAGCAGTGTAGTTTGTCGTCAGTGAATAAGTGCAAAATGCTAAAATAATCTAGAAACTTTTTTCCTTTATCGTTTCAAATGCAGTCATGGCCGCTTCAACATTATTGCAAATCAGAAAAAAGTACCTCGTCCCAATTAATCCGTGGTCGAAACGTACCCTAATAAAATGTCTGTGGAAAAAGGATAATTTATACAAAAAGACGAAAAAGTCCCGTTTCAATGTTAGCCTTCAAAAGCGCTACAAATAATCCTCAAACACATTAGGCAAGATACTTAAGGCCACTAAAGTAAAGTACATCGAAGATAAATAAAATGAGCGGTAATTGACGTTAAGCAGCCGTGGAAAACTGTGAAGTATTTTCTTGGCAGAACCATGGTACATTCAGGTATAACCTTGATTCACTAGGAAAATTGTGTAATCAAACATTAATCTGATATTGCAAACCCTTTAATGACTATTTTGGCATTGAAATTTTTCAGTCGACAACATCCTTCGAATACACTTGTTGACGATTACCACATTCATTATTTATCCGACGTCACCTAAAGAAGTGTTCACCGTTATCAATAGTGTTTGGAATACAAGTGCTGGCCTCGATAAGCTCTCTGCGGCTGACATCAAACTGATAACTCATTTAGTTTGGGTGTCTTTTGCTATATTAGAAATCTTGTACTTGAAACTTGGATTTTCCCAAAAGCCCTAAAAAAGCAAAAATTATTCCCGTCTTATGAAAAGGCGCCGAGCATTTATTCTCATATTACCAGCTCATAGCAGCTCATTTTTTAGAAAAGTCCTTAAAAGCTTTTTGTGGGACGTTTCAGGTGTTACTTAGACAAATTTCATAATCTTTCTAATAAGCAGTCTGGTTTTAGTACCGGTTACTCAAGTGAACTTGCCATGATATTTTTAACTGACCGAAATAAATCTGTCAATGGCAAAGGTTGTGTTGTCGGAGGTGCTTTTTTGACCTTTCAAAAGCATTTGACTCAGTTTCCCCACGTCACTTTATTTTAGAAACTAGAGTCAATTGGTGTGTCTGGCATCCCATTAGAACTGATTCGCGGCTATCTGCGTGACCGAGAACAGTTGGCATATGTGTTCGGTACCTTATCCAGCCCTAAATTTATCATCGGTGCTCCAGAAGGTTCAATTTTGTGCCGGCTTTTCTTTTTGATTTACACCAATGATCTTCATCATTGCCTAGCTCATTCGTCCTGCATTCTCTATGCGGATGATACCACAGTATTACCAGCAGATAAAGAGGTTGACTCGATGCTCTTTAGGTTAAACACCTGCCAAAAATATCGTTGACTGGTTCAAAAGCAAAAAATAAAACTAAATGCTAGAAGTGAAACTTCATAGTATTTTTGTCACCTAATAGTATTACACCTGGAAACTCTTCTGTCTACGTAAGCGATACTCAAACTCACTCTACCTCTAGTACGATGTTTCTCGGGTTAGAGCTTGATGAACATTTAAAGTTTATTCCACAGTTTCAACAGCTTACGTGGAAAACGCATATGCCATTAGAATCTTGCTAAAAGTTCGCCCCATCTATCGTTTCGAGATACTGTTGTCACTTTACTTCGCTTTCTTTTGCAGCAACATATTATATTGAATTACTTCATAGGGATATATGTATGCTACTCATTTATCACCCATCCAACATCTTCAAAACCAAGCAATAACAATAATAATGTCCAGTAGCTTCATGTGTAATGCATCAACTACTCTGTTCACATATAAAATTATCAGTTCGGAAGCAGGTCAATTATTTTCTCGGCATTCTTATCTACAAATATGTGAATGAATAACTTCCCATCGCTTTTCCAAACTCAAGTCAGTATTCGCAGGTGTCATCTACGTGTCTTGAAAAAGCTAATAACTTACTTTTACCCAATACCAGGACAAATTACGGCAGACTTACCGTGAAATTTTCGTCTGTATTCTTTTGAAACTGTTTACCTTTGGAGATAAAAAGTAGGTCCCTTGTAATGTTTAAGAAAGGCTTGCGTTCACACTTACTAATCTCGTAGTGCTTATATGAAACAGAGTGTGTCATCGCTTTTTGTTCTTTTGTGCTTATTTGCATTTTTGCATGCATCGTGCTTTTCTGCATTTTATATACCCTAATTTATTTTCATTACCGTCATAATACCGAATATTATATTGAGTGAGTGTTATTGAATTTTTGTAGTAGTTTCTTTTTGCTTATCTACGCATTTCGTATATCTTATATTCGCTATTTCGTATACATCTCTACATTTATATATGCTTATTTTTATACCCCTATCACTGTTTACTATATTGCGTTGTATCCTTGATGAATAATTTTTTAGGAGGTCTCACTCACAGTCTTGCTACTTTGAGACCTCTTTCTGTATTAGTAGTCAACACTTTGCAGTTTATAACTTTTATTTCAATTTCAAACTTCAAATAATTAAAATCTACTGACCCACGTCATTTCAAGACAGAAATCAGCAGTATATGCAACATAATGCACATTTACGTTTTGCAGGATGTCAATTAACATGCGTACCACAGAAATCACGCAGAAAACATTGCTCATGACTTCCTTCAAGTTTTATGACAGGAGTTCTAAAAAAATGACAGGTGAATAAATGCCGTCCTTTTTAAAAGCACGATAATCTTAAGGCCTGAAAATGAGGGAATGGGACGATCGAATGTAAAAGGCGCAAGCATGAATATGACAATGTATACCTGAAAGGGCAAAGAGTCCGAACCTCCCGAGCTCTATACAGCTTATGGTTAGAACTGTAACTGAAATTGATCATGCGTGCCCTTACTTTATCAGTTCATATAATATCGCTTCGTGATTAGGTGAGAGAGAACGTATACACAGCAGTATTTACCCCAAACTTAAATGTCGTTCGATGTCTGTTCAGACATCCAAGCAACGCCCAAAGCTTTTTTCTTCTTCTTTGCCAGTTTTCTTCCTGGAACATGTGTCAAAATAGTGACGAAGTCAGTTTTATCTACGGTACAGAAAGAGCGTGAGAGTATGCAAACGGGTGTAAAACAAAAAAACATGGCTTCATAATCACAATATTTTCATTCGCTAGTATAATTTGCAAGTACGAATCACAGCCATTATTGACGCTACATATAATAATCCTGCAATCGGCTAGGCAGTGGCCAAGAGCACTTACCAACGAAAAGCTTTGTAATTTTTGGCCAGGTCATGTTTGCATATGCAGGATACCATCCGGGTCAAATATGGTGAATTTGTTCTCTATTCTTAAAGTATTTATTGAATTACTTTCATATTTATTTATTTATTTATTGGTCAATAAGGATACTGATACCAATGAGGACTTTATAAGATCACGCCACAGGAGCGAAGCAAAGAGATGTCTCAAGGACAATTTGACGCCAGCATGGTAGGCGAACCTTGGCTTTACGTGCTACCGCCAAGCGCCGTCTTTATTTTTTTCCTTTTGCGGTCTCGTCCTGCTGTGCGTTTTGCGCGCCGTCTAAACGATGGCACTACAACTTAAATCGGTTTATCTACACAACCGCCCCATTGTTGTTTAACGTAAGTAAGGGTAAGAATGATTCCGATTCGGAAATATGCGTGAGTCGACTGTAAATCTAACAGTTAATCTTTCAAATACGCAGAACTAGAAACTGCACCACTTAATCGCTAAACACCACCAGACTACGCAGAAATTTCTGGCATAAAATTTTATATGCTATATGCAGCGTGCGTTAAGTGGTTCATAAAGATTCCCAACTATAGCTCATGCTCTCTAGAAGAAGAAAAAATGCTTGCTTGTTATCAGCAATACATCGCAACATATACACTGTAAGCAAACATTAGCCGAAATGAGAGTTTTTCCCGCATACCAGCCCCCAAATCTACCCAGTCTCAATTATTTATTCCGTCATAGCAGAATGAACAAGGAACATGTCGTCGTAAAACGTTCCTTGCATAATAACATAATTAATATGGCCTTGTTAAACTACTCATGAAGTTTCAGGTCACGTGGCTAGAAACACTGTCTGGGAGCTTTCAAAATCTTTTTCGTCGTGGCGTGCTTGCGTGTTTGCGTGTTTTTGTGTGTAAACGGTCATCTGTGCACCAAGCCGGTGTGAAACGCCAGTGCCTTGTGTGGGTGACCGTGGGAGCATCTGTCCACAAACAATGAAATTATCAGTGCAGCGAAGAATTTAAATGGCTGGCTGGTGTTTAGTTTTTTTTGCAGCCGAAGCACAATAAAGGTAGAAAACGAACAAAGGGGACAACGAGGACAAGCGCTACGTTTCAAGCTATTTCGCACCGTTGAACCGCGCTGGACAGCGGCTCGATTCCTCAAAGGACCGCGAATAACTCGTTTAAAAGTGCCGAGTTACAAAAAATTGCGAGTAAAAACTTCAACGGTGACGAAAATAAGCTGTTGCAATTGTAAGCGGCTGCATTCGGAGTTTCGCATCTAAAACTTTGAACCGACCTGAAGTAGGCTTCACTCGACCTTGGTAGCTTGCTAGCTGGCCGGCAGCTGGTGGAAGAGTTGCGTTTTCGACAGGCTCGCCCGACCACCGGCGACTGTGGCTTATCGCATGACACCGGTGTTCCGCCGGCTACAGCTTTTATCACAGGTAAGAAGACTTCACTAGCCCTCGGTATCAAGCAGGTGGCAAAGCGAGCTCAGACAGCCGCGCCAGCTGCCGTGGCACTCAAGCTCTACGAGCTAATACTAGCCACCAGTGAACCAAAGAATGTCTTTCACACAAATATTGACCCGTATCTGCATGTTATTTGCAAATGTCGTCGAAAGATGATAGTCTTGCGTGTGGAGGGACGGAACTAAACATTTATTTGATGTTCTGCGCAAGAAAATTGGTGAATGGTATTCTTGAGGCACTGCGTTAGTGTGCTTCGAGCGTGCAGCGCTGGCGAACGAACGCATCAAGTCACGTCACACGCAAGACATGAGCGCCATCTGGCAGTTTTCTTGAAAAACGAAACGCGTGGCTCTGTGCGCGCCCGTCTCAGAGGCGACGGATAGGTGCCACCACCGTCTCGTCTTAGCAAAGCATTGGAAACACTCGCCTTTTCGTGCAAGCGTTGCATGGTCAGCGCCGCGTGATAAGCTCTACGGTCCTTAAAATTACTGATGCATGCCTTTTACAGTAAAATGCGCACATGCAGAATATATACGTGTTGTTATAGTGCCCCAGACATGCGCAATAATTGCTTTTTAATTGACAATGGCACAAGTCTGATAGCTAAATCTTGAGCTACAATGGTGGGTGCTGCGGTTATGGGGTTGGCCATTTCAAGTACCCGGTGATGTTAAGAGTGGACAGACAGACAGACAGACAGACAGACAGACAGACAGACAGACAGACAGACAGACAGACAGACAGACCAAAATTTTTGCGTCGAAGGTCCCCAAGAAAGACTATCGTCTTTAACGAAGGCTGCTGGAGAGAATACCAGATTATATTCTCTTCTGTGCCGTGTGACCACAGCTGTCAAATGACTAGAGCAAGGACGAGTGCCGAACAAGGCAGAGACACACAGAAACGGCGTACGGCATGTCCATACACTTCTAGCAATAAGAACCGCGACCGCGAACAGCCCCGTTATTTTAAGTCGATCGCTCCGTAGCTTAAACTGCAATGACAGCGCACACCTATTTCTGTACGTGTGAAAAATAACGACAATAAAAACTGCACAGCAGCAACAATTTTATGATGACCAGCTATCATTCATTGTATAGCCGGGCCTGAGGGAGGCCTGGCTCCTGAGGGAGGCCGGGCAGTATAGAACGCCGAACGCGGTAGTAGTGGTGTCTTGGTTCTTTGGCGGGGCTGCTGAATGTGCGCCTTGAAGTGTTCATGCACGGCCGCTCAGCTTTGTGTAGGATTTAGTGCATTTCATGTATGCACGAACACCGCTAATGGAAACTCAGTCTATGTGACTGAGAGACCCGGCTTATAAATAGGTTCCGCTCTAGCTGAAAACCTATGAATATTAGGTGGGTTAAGGATAAAAGGCATGTGTGTTGAAGAGTTTTCAACAGGTCACTGCAAAGTAATAACTACTCTATAAATGTTTATTGCTTAATTATTTGTCAAACCAGGGTCCGCACAGATCTACATGGGAGGTCAAAATACGGTTTCAGATGCTTATATGTATACGTGACGACTGAAGAGTAGTTGTGCAGCGCGAGCAGTGAACTGTAGTCAGTGTGACTAAAGAAATATTATGCGAATGTTGTGTGCATTTTTGTGTACGTGTGATCAGTATTGTGTGCTTCAAAGGTAGCTTAATTTAAGATACTCTTGCGCATGGTAAGGCCGTGGACAATTTTTTTCTTTACTGGATGTGAAAATTTACTCTAATTCTTACCTGGTAAAGTTTCCCGATTGATGTAAATTCATCAAAAACTAAATTCATCCAAAAACCTTGCCCTGTTGGGGAGTACTTTTTACTCCCTCTGGGATGTTTATAAAACCCCCATTGACGCATGCACCAGAGACAAGTCGTTTACTCCTATCTCAGCTTATTTTTGTTTACAGTGTATGGTGACGTTAATCACTTCATGAATGCGGATGCAACCATTAGGATCTAATTTGGATCTAACATTGAATTTAGTGTTAAACTCACGAAACTTATCATAAAATGCATAAAGGTGGTACAGGCCTACGCGCCTACATTGAGCCATGGTGATCAATTCGTTAAACGCTTCTATGAAGACGTACTGTCTGCCATGAATAAAATGAAGTGACAGTATACCATTCGGATAGCCGATGATTGCCAAAGTAAGCAAGAAACAAGCGGAGACCATGCAGTGGGGAAATATGGCATCGGCTCTAGATACGACAGAGGCTAGTTATTTGTAGAGTTCGAAGAACGTAATGGTTTGCCTATTTTGAATGCCGTCTTTAGCAAACGGGCTAACTGTAAGCGGACGTACGTGAAGTGCTAATGGGGAAACTAAAAATGAAATAGACTTCATTCTCTATTCACTTCTAGGCATTGTACAAGATGTCGAAGTAGTTGGCAAGATTCGATGAGTGACAATAGAAGTCTAAGAGCCCGTATTCACTTAAAAAAAAGCAAATACAATAACTGATACGTAAAAAGCCAATTATTGAACTAGCAGTGAGAGGGAAAGTACAAAAATTCAGAATGTTTTTTGAAATAGATTCAAGGCATTAAACAAGGTAACCAACTTTAGCGTTTACACAATATACGATAATCATTATACTATCATCAAAGAGTTTGCAATGAAAGTCTGAGGTAGATTCACTAGACAGGACACAGGCAAACTACGTAAGGAGTTCAGAGGTGAAAAAAAACTTATTAAAGGACGAGAAAGTATGAAAGTCTTGAATGCAACCGACGAAATAGAGCTAGTAGAGTCTTCGAAGCTAATCCATAAATGTAAGGTAGCCGACATCAGAAGGTATACCATGAACAGAATTGAGGAGGCGGTAAAAGTGGTAAAAGCTATATAGGCTGCGAAGGCAAACTTGTACATATGCAAAATCAGATCTATGGATTAAGCAAGAAGGAAGGCACTGTAATACCCGATATGATTAGGACAGTCGAGGTGGCGGAGAAGTTTCACAGAGAGTTGTACAGAAGAAATAACAATCACAATGATATCATAAGAAACAATAACATTAAATAAAAATTTGACATCCTACCAATAATGACAGGCGAAGTAAGGCAAACCCTAGAAGTCATGCAAAAAGGCAAAGCTGCTTGTGAGGATAACGGAACAGAAGGCCTCCTGAGAGATGGCGAAGAAATAGTGTTATAAATACTGGCCATTCTATATACGAAGTGTATTTCAACAAGAAGGATGCCAAAATCATGGAAGAATGCCACCAAGATCCTAATACATAGGAAAGGAGACATGAAGGACTTGAAAAACAGGCCGATGAGCTTACTATTAATTCTCTACAAACTGTTTATAAATAATAGGTAATAGAATGAAGGCGAATTGAGCTTCCAATCAAACAAAGAACCAAGCATTATTTCGTACAGTCTACGTCACAATAGAGAATATTATTACTATCAATCAAATTATAAAAAATGCGCAAAATACAACCAACCTATGTACATAGCCTTCATTCAATGTGATATATGTTCAGTAAAGTGAAAAGTTGGGCGAGTTGGTGCTGGTTCATGATGATAAGGGGCGCGAAAAAAACGACACACAACAGAGAAGAAGTACACGGGACGACGCGCTACTAGCAACTGGAATATTTTATTCAGGAAACACCATTTATACCGCAGTGACATCAAATTTAACCCAACGTATCGACCAAAAACTAAAAATACATGCTCAGCTTGCCTACAAGTAACGTTGCAGATAGGCTATCTCCCCTTCCTGCAGACTGATAGAGGGGTGGCTGATGCAATCGGGCCCCTCCCTCTGGATAAAGAGGGCTTCTATAATCTCCCTCTCCTTAATAGGAAGGCCGTTCACGCATCTGGCGATGCATTGCAGAGGGTGCGATCAGGGTAACTGTAAGCCGGCATTTGAGCAGACAACTGTAATCTACAGGCACAGGGGCTCAGCGGAGAGGGAGATTATAGAAGCCCTCTTTATCCAGAGGGAGGGGCCCGATTGCATCAGCCACCCCTCTATCAGTCTGCAGGAAGGGGAGATAGCCTATCTGCAACGTTACTTGTAGGCAAGCTGAGCATGTATTTTTAGTTTTTGGTCGATACGTTGGGTTAAATTTGATGTCACTGCGGTATAAATGGTGTTTCCTGAATAAAATATTCCAGTTGCTAGTAGCGCGTCGTCCCGTGTACTTCTTCTCTGTTGTGTGTCGTTTTTTTCGCGCCCCTTATCATCATGAACCAGCACCAACTCGCCCAACTTTTCACTTTACTGAGTATAATTTCTTGTACAAAGGGCTCTTTTGAGTGTTCTAACGCAGTCTTGTTTAACCCCTCGGTGTTGACGGCCCTCATCGGAATCTACAAATGCAAGGCAAGAACAGCATCTTGGTATGCAAGAGAATCCTTGTGCCCCCCTGAATTGCAACAGATGTGTGGATGGATGCAACCTTCGGAAGGCCATTGCCGGCGTATGTGCAGGATTCTCAGCGCTGAGTGGCAGCATCAGGTGCGTTTCTTCAGGGATTGCCTTCTTGTCTCGTGTGAACGGCAAGGTGGAATGCGCGCGTTCGGGAGTTGGACAAAAATCGCTGACCAAGTCACGGAGCTCCTCTGGAACAGCGTTCGTCCTACACTGCCGACAAGAAAGAAAAAGCGCCTCCCTGAACGGCCGGTAGTCGTCATGGATGACGTCCACATTCCTGGGGAACACAAGAGAGTGCTTCAGCTGGGCCCAAAGTTTTGTTTGGAGCCACACCTACGGGCCATCGATAAGGTGGCCTTGGCAAGGTCGGTGTCCAACAAGGTCAAGGAAGAAGACAAATCTAGGTGTATCACAGAGTGTGTGGAACTTCTACCGCGGTCAGAAGGTAGGAAAAAACGGGTTGTTAGTCTCGATCCCGCTATTGATTTTTTTACTACTAATGGCCTGCGTGTTCTTCTGTCGGACAAAGAAGGATCCTTTGTAGTTATGCCTGAAGGTATGTTCAGTGAAAAAGCAGGTGCGGCGGTGTGTAAAAACTTTCGCGAAGTGTCGGAGAAGCCGCAGGAGGTAATAAAAAAAGTGCGCGAGCTCCTACTTCGGTTAAACTTAGAAAAAGTGTGCAGTGAAGTGAAAAAGATGAAAGGCTCAACTATGGAGACATTCTTTTCAGGGAAAACACACAAACCAGACTTTCCTTTCCGTGCGATCGTGTCGGAGAGAGGCACTTGGTGTCTTGCGGTGTCTACCTATCTTCAGTCGCAGTTGAGCTCATTGAAAGTGGAGGACCCGTTCATCATTCCGAACTCGTCTACGGTAGTGAACTTCCTTAAAGGAAATGCCCATGAGAACACTTCGGGATTTAGCATCGACATAGAAGACTTATATTATTCACTGCCTCATGATGAACTGATGACTAGTGTGAAAGAGTGCATTGGCAACAATGATGAAATGAAGTTTGTGACCAAGTGCGGCATCTCTGTTCAAAGTTTTTTAGAATTATTGTTCTTTTACATAAAACACACGTACGTCGGCTGGAAGGGTAAGAACTTTGTGCAGAGATCAGGGATCTGTATTGGATCCAAAGTGGCTCCAGTACTGAGCAACATTTTTTAGCCAGAGTTGACAACGATCTTGTAACTGGCCTTGATGGTTTGGTCCAAAAAGTGTACAGATATGTGGACGACTATTTGCTGTTGATTAATTCAGCCAACTTTGATAGCAGAGTTGATGAAGTGCTCAGTGTGTTTGGTAATAAGGGGCGGGGCTTGACATTCACGTGCGAAGTGCCGAAGAATGGACAGCTAGTTTTCTGGATTTGCAGCTGTCATTCCAACAAAAACACGTGTGTTGGATGTTTTCCCCTAGGACCGCGAAGCCGCTTCTTGATTACAGCTCTGGGCACTCTCGCCTAGTAAAAAATGGCATTGCCATGACGTGCCTAAAAACGGCATTGGACAGATCATGCCCACATCTTATGGAGACAAGTTTTTTCGCGCAGGTGGAAAGACTAAGAGACGCGGCGTTTCCTGATAGTGTCTTAGCTGCTGTTTGCGAAAAAATAAAAAAGTCCATTAAGCAACGGCCTGGGACAGGTTTAGACAAGAATGTCCCGCAGGGAAGAAAAAGAGTGTCAAAAATCCCGTATATCCACTGGCTTTCGCACGGCCTTAAGAGAGTGGCTTTGAGGTATGGGGTGGATCTCGTGTTCTCCGCAGAAAACAAGGTGGGCCGCATCTGCTCAGCGGTTCGTAAGAAGACAGGTAGGCCAAAGCAGTGTGAAAAAAGAGGATGTGCCATTAAGCACGCAAGGCAGTTTGTTCCTTGCGCACGTGGTGTTGTATATAGAATACCACTGTCGTGCGGCAAGGCATACATAGGGCAAACTGGTAGATGCCTCAACGTGCGGTTGCGAGAGCACAGCAGCTCTTTAATAGGAAGGCCGTTCACGCATCTGGCGATGCATTGCAGAGGGTGCGATCAGGGTAACTGTAAGCCGGCATTTGAGCAGACAACTGTAATCTACAGGCACAGGGGCTCAGCGGAGAGGGAGATTATAGAAGCCCTCTTTATCCAGAGGGAGGGGCCCGATTGCATCAGCCACCCCTCTATCAGTCTGCAGGAAGGGGAGATAGCCTATCTGCAACGTTACTTGTAGGCAAGCTGAGCATGTATTTTTAGTTTTTGGTCGATACGTTGGGTTAAATTTGATGTCACTGCGGTATAAATGGTGTTTCCTGAATAAAATATTCCAGTTGCTAGTAGCGCGTCGTCCCGTGTACTTCTTCTCTGTTGTGTGTCGTTTTTTTTGCGCCCCTTATCATCATGAACCAGCACCAACTCGCCCAACTTTTCACTTTACTGAGTATAATTTGTTGTACAAAGGGCTCTTTTGAGTGTTCTAACGCAGTCTTGTTTAACCCCTCGGTGTTGACGGCCCTCATCGGAATCTACAAATGCAAGGCAAGAACAGCATCTTGGTATGCAAGAGAATCCTTGTGCCCCCCTGAATTGCAACAGATGTGTGGATGGATGCAACCTTCGGAAGGCCATTGCCGGCGTATGTGCAGGATTCTCAGCGCTGAGTGGCAGCATCAGGTGCGTTTCTTCAGGGATTGCCTTCTTGTCTCGTGTGAACGGCAAGGTGGAATGCGCGCGTTCGGGAGTTGGACAAAAATCGCTGACCAAGTCACGGAGCTCCTCTGGAACAGCGTTCGTCCTACACTGCCGACAAGAAAGAAAAAGCGCCTCCCTGAACGGCCGGTAGTCGTCATGGATGACGTCCACATTCCTGAGGAACACAAGAGAGTGCTTCAGCTGGGCCCAAAGTTTTGTTTGGAGCCACACCTACGGGCCATCGATAAGGTGGCCTTGGCAAGGTCGGTGTCCAACAAGGTCAAGGAAGAAGACAAATCTAGGTGTATCACAGAGTGTGTGGAACTTCTACCGCGGTCAGAAGGTAGGAAAAAAACGGGTTGTTAGTCTCGATCCCGCTATTGATTTTTTTACTACTAATGGCCTGCGTGTTCTTCTGTCGGACAAAGAAGGATCCTTTGTAGTTATGCCTGAAGGTATGTTCAGTGAAAAAGCAGGTGCGGCGGTGTGTAAAAACTTTCGCGAAGTGTCGGAGAAGCCGCAGGAGGTAATAAAAAAAGTGCGCGAGCTCCTACTTCGGTTAAACTTAGAAAAAGTGTGCAGTGAAGTGAAAAAGATGAAAGGCTCAACTATGGAGACATTCTTTTCAGTGAAAACACACAAACCAGACTTTCCTTTCCGTGCGATCGTGTCGGAGAGAGGCACTTGGTGTCTTGCGGTGTCTACCTATCTTCAGTCGCAGTTGAGCTCATTGAAAGTGGAGGACCCGTTCATCATTCCGAACTCGTCTACGGTAGTGAACTTCCTTAAAGGAAATGCCCATGAGAACACTTCGGGATTTAGCATCGACATAGAAGACTTATATTATTCACTGCCTCATGATGAACTGATGACTAGTGTGAAAGAGTGAATTGGCAACAATGATGAAATGAAGTTTGTGACCAAGTGCGGCATCTCTGTTCAAAGTTTTTTAGAATTATTGTTCTTTTACATAAAACACACGTACGTCGGCTGGAAGGGTAAGAACTTTGTGCAGAGATCAGGGATCTGTATTGGATCCAAAGTGGCTCCAGTACTGAGCAACATTTTTTTAGCCAGAGTTGACAACGATCTTGTAACTGGCCTTGATGGTTTGGTCCAAAAAGTGTACAGATATGTGGACGACTATTTGCTGTTGATTAATTCAGCCAACTTTGATAGCAGAGTTGATGAAGTGCTCAGTGTGTTTGGTAATAAGGGGCGGGGCTTGACATTCACGTGCGAAGTGCCGAAGAATGGACAGCTGCGTTTTCTGGATTTGCAGCTGTCATTCCAACAAAAACACGTGTGTTGGATGTTTTCCCCTAGGACCGCGAAGCCGCTTCTTGATTACAGCTCTGGGCACTCTCGCCTAGTAAAAAATGGCATTGCCATGACGTGCCTAAAAACGGCGTTGGACAGATCATGCCCACATCTTAAGGAGACAAGTTTTTTCGCGCAGGTGGAAAGACTAAGAGACGCGGCGTTTCCTGATAGTGTCTTAGCTGCTGTTTGCGAAAAAATAAAAAAGTCCATTAAGCAACGGCCTGGGACAGGTTTAGACAAGAATGTCCCGCAGGGAAGAAAAAGAGTGTCAAAAATCCCGTATATCCACTGGCTTTCGCACGGCCTTAAGAGAGTGGCTTTGAGGTATGGGGTGGATCTCGTGTTCTCCGCAGAAAACAAGGTGGGCCGCATCTGCTCAGCGGTTCGTAAGAAGACAGGTAGGCCAAAGCAGTGTGAAAAAAGAGGATGTGCCATTAAGCACGCAAGGCAGTTTGTTCCTTGCGCACGTGGTGTTGTATATAGAATACCACTGTCGTGCGGCAAGGCATACATAGGGCAAACTGGTAGATGCCTCAACGTGCGGTTGCGAGAGCACAGCAGCTCTTTAATAGGAAGGCCGTTCACGCATCTGGCGATGCATTGCAGAGGGTGCGATCAGGGTAACTGTAAGCCGGCATTTGAGCAGACAACTGTAATCTACAGGCACAGGGGCTCAGCGGAGAGGGAGATTATAGAAGCCCTCTTTATCCAGAGGGAGGGGCCCGATTGCATCAGCCACCCCTCTATCAGTCTGCAGGAAGGGGAGATAGCCTATCAGCAACGTTACTTGGCAAGCTGAGCATGTATTTTTAGTTTTTGGTCGATACGTTGGGTTAAATTTGATGTCACTGCGGTATAAATGGTGTTTCCTGAATAAAATATTCCAGTTGCTAGTAGCGCGTCGTCCCGTGTACTTCTTCTCTGTTGTGTGTCGTTTTTTTCGCGCCCCTTATCATCATGATATATGTTCGACTCAGTCGAGACATCAGCACTAGTGCAGGCACAACGGATTCAGGGCATCAACGAACCCTACATATACTTACGGGAAGAAATCTGCAGTGTATCCACAGCCACCGTATACTTCTCAATAAAGAATTCGACACAATCCAAATAAAGAAGGGTGGGAGGCAACGAGACACGATCTCTCCAAACCTAGTGACCGCGTTTTTACAGGAAGTTTTCCAGGCCCTAGCTAGATTGGGAAGATTTAGGATGAAGTTTATGGAGAGTATTTTACTAACCTGTGGTTAGCGATGACATTACCTTGATCGGCAACTGAGAGGACGAAATGCAGCTTACGATTACTGAACTAGACATGGAGAGCAGAAAAGTAGGATTGAAAATTAATGTGCTCAAAACCAAAGTAATGAGCAGCAGTTTCAGCAGAAAACAGCATTTTGCCGTAGGTGGAGAGAAGCTGCAAGCTGTAGAAGAATGTTGCTGTTTAGGACAGGTAGTAACCACGGAGCCGAACCATGAGAATGAAATCAATAGAAGAATGAGGATGGGGTGGATCATATTCAGCAAGCTTTCTCAAGTCATGAATGGTAATCTGCCACTAACCCTAAAGAGGGAGGTATATAACAGCTGCATATTACCTCTACTTACCTACCTAGTGGACACCCGGAGGCTTCCAAAAATGGTTCTGCTTAAAAGGAGGATGGCACATTGAGTGATGGAGAGTAGTGATAGGTGTAACCTTCAGAAAGAAGAAAAGAGCAAAGTGGGTCAGGGAAAAAATCGGTTCAAGTATATCATAGTTGAAATCATGAAAAAAGCGGACATGGACTGGGCACGTAGCACATAGGCAAAATAACCGCTGGTTAATAAGGGTAACTGACTGGATTCCAAGAAAAGGCCAACGCATAAAGGGGAGACCGAAAGTTAGGTGGGAGAGGCCCTTTCCCTGCTGTGGGCGTAATCAGGCTGATGATGACGATGATGATGAAATGCATGAATCTAGAGTTAATACAGAAAATCTACTGAAATGAACGCAAGAACGTCGTATGCAAACCACGCAAGACTAACTACAAAGTCCTGTCCTGTTGCAAGTGATAATGTCCAAGGGGAAAAACTGCAGCAGTACAAAAATATCTGTGATAAAGAGGTCCCTTGCATTCCTCAAGAATTTTTAATGAAGAAGTTTATGAGAGCAACAACATTTTAACGTCAACTATTCGGTCAAGGTCACTCTGGTGTTCAAACATATCACCTCGTCCCAACATAACATCTCTTTTATGTCTTTACTTTTAATGAGGTCGGTAAAGAAAAAAGTGAGAACCCAGGCTAAGTTGTTTCGTATCCTGCGTCTATGCTATGTATAATAAAGCCACCATAAGTATGTCTGAAGTGCTTCAATTACGCTTGGAGGCGATAAACAAGTAACCGCAGATGTTCTCCTTATGTACTTACAGCTACGGCTTTTCCGTCGTCTGCTACACTGGTGCTATTGGGCTCCTTGCGTCGCTGGCGCTTGTGAGCCTTAGAGCTCAATGAGCTACCACGAGACTTTCCCTTCTTCTGCTTAGGAATCCGCGAACGGTGAATTTGCAGGCCATAAGGCTATCGTATTGTTTTCCGACTTTTCAAAAGGAGCCGAAATTGGTGAAGTGCACGCTTACTTGGAGGACCATGATGCAGGGCTCTGCTTCTTCGCTCATTGAATTACTGTGGTATCACTTCACCTGTGGTTCGACGAACCCTGCGGCGTCAACTCCACTGGCCAACTGTCCGGGTCGTGTGGACACAGATACAGTGATGAGGAAGTTAATGATAATGAGGACCTGTGAGAATGGCTCACACCCACATTAGGTGATCGGCCATGAAACGAATAATTTAAGCATAAAAGGACTCACATATGAATTGTACGACAGGTGAAAAATACAGCATTTAGAATAAATAAAGGTGATAAGTTAGAGTTGTGAAATCAAAACCGCACTGATTCAATTCAAAAACTATTCTAGCGCGAAACAGAAATGCCGGTGACAATAGCCTGTTGAGGAGGCTTGGAGAGATAGAATATTAGAAATAAGGAAACCCAGATACTGTTTTCTTGTCAAGTTATTCTTTCTGAATTATTCATACTCACTATAGGAAATCGAGTGAATTGAAGGTGATTATGCAAATACTAAATGTACCCCTAATAGGAAATGCTGAACTTGTTCTCAAGCCACTTCCATTGTATCGCTCGTTGAATGCACGCAGTGTTAGTTATCTAAGGGGTTCTTTTACGCAACTTGACTGAATCGTGTACGTCCGAGATGTACTGATCCAAACTGCTTAAATGCTGCAGACATGTGAATTATTTAGCTAATAAACAAAGAACGATAGAAAATTGAAAAATGTGAACCATATGCCGCTGAAAAAGTTTCTGTTAGGTGCACTGGCGAAGCACAAAAAGGGACAGGGCGAATACGCTACATTGAAAGCTTAGTGAAACAAGAACTGAAAGTTTGTATGTTAGAAGCCTTTGTGTAAGCAAACAACCAGTCTAGCAGCACCTGTTGGGGTGTATTTCGAGGATTTTGGGCTGTTTCACCTCTCCTAGCGTATCGAGCCAACGATCCAATACTTCTTTCCTAGTGCAACTAATTCCAGCAAATGTGTTCTTTATATACAGGAAATTCATGTGCACAATTTAAAACAAACAAATCTAACAAAGAAACGCCACTTACAGAACAGTAACGGTGAAAGCTGGAAGAAGTGCCTCCCTAGAATAAAGTAGAACCTTGAACGGTAGCAAACACTAACGCTTGGGGAGAGTCCAATTGTAAATTTTCTGGGGTGACAAGTCCAAGAAAAATTTCAAGGTTGCCACTATGCCCTAAATTATCATTATTTCGTGAAGTCGGGTAATAACCCACTACGAATCACTCAGCGGTGAGGTAGGTACCCACTGCACGCCTGCGAGGAGTTCTGCGTCGTTTGTTCATGCTTCGACTGATAACGAGGAATTATAACTGAGCCCTTTTATAATCGATGAGCCGCTTTAACCCTTTCATGCATACGGGCCTCATATGATGACACATATTTATCTTACTACAGACATCATCTAGCTACTTGCATCGAGCTATTAGCTGCATATTCTCCTCATATGAGGACGCGTCATAGTTCCTAACTTGTTTCACAGATGGCACTAGCTGTCTGTGTTTCTTAAAACGCCAGGTTCTGATGGGCAGTAGGCTTGCTTGAGGTCGTTCAATGATCCCAAAAAACAACAAAAAAACATTTGCTCGACAGGTTATGGTGTTTTTCCACTACAAAAAATATGGTCGCAAAGAACGATTCCTGAATATTATGAGCTTATTTTGGTAAAGTTTTTTTGCGGTGAGCCGTAGAGAAAGAAAAGAACAAATTTCCTCATGTGGGAACAATATGCAAGAAACGTATAGCTTTACCTGCAGCCCCATCAAACAAAATCATACTCGTAAAATGCCAAGCCAGTGCTGAAAGTGCTCGTTTTTTTCCCGCGCTTTACGTGCATCGTTGAGTTCGCTTTTGTGCGGTTTACTAAATGTGAAAAAGCTCGCGCTTCCATAAACCTTGGGCAAAACCACAAACTTGGAAGATGTGTTCCAAGCAGGGACTTTGCAGGGAAGAAATGGATGTTATTTTAGAGCTCTCTTCTGATTCTGGTGACGATTCTGAAGCGGAAGATTGGGAGCAGCTCCTCGCCGATATTGGCACTTCGAGCAGCTCGGGAAAGGAAAGTGAAGACAGCGAGCCTGTGCGTGATAACGGCGCTTCGACAAGCTCTGGTGCAGCTAAAGCCCCATCCAGAACATCTATGGTGAGCAAGAACAGCGCACCGTGGATCGCCGACAAAGACAACGACTGGGAGGAAAGTCTCCTGATTTCCTAAGTAAGCATAAATTTAATGTGCACGGTGCGCTTCCCATTGACTACTTCCTGGCTGTTTTTCCTGAATGGTTATTGGAGCACATTGTTTTTCAGAAAAACTTGTATGCCATGCAAAAAGGAAAAGAAAACCTCAGGTTGAAACTGCCAGAGCTAAGAGTCTTCCTTGGCATATATCTGGTAATGACTTACCTCAGATATCCTAGAATCAGAAATTACTGGTCAACAGAATCTGGACTTCGAATGGACCTTGTCGCCGATTCAATGCCTGTCAACCGTTTTGCGGAGATTCGAAGATTTCTGCATTTCAAAGACAACAGCGACACTCTGAGCTTCCAGAATGGCCGCGTAGCTGAAATGAGGGCAGTCATTGATGCACTAAACGAAGCATTTTGCTCGACAGTTGATCCCGAGGAATGCGAATTAGTCGAAGAGATGGTGATACCATCCAAGGGACGCTCCTCCATAAAGCAATATCTTCAAAGTAAGCCGAAGCGCTGGGGTTTCAAGGTATGGGTGAGAGCAGGAGTGCGTGGCAACATTTGGCGTTTTGAGGTATACCAAGGCGCAACAGGTGGGTGATCCAATGTTTCAAGTGAAATTGGTATGGTCGGAGAAGTTGTCATCAGGTTGTCCAAGGGACTTGAAAAGAAAAATTATAAACTTTATGCTGATAACTTATTCACATCTATGGCCCTGGTCAGGAAACTGAGAGAGGAGTGAATATTGTTTGTCGGTACATGCCATGCAAACCGTCTGCAAGGAGCGGATAAAAAGCTCAACCCTTGAAGGAGCTCAAAGCGGATGGAAGGGAAGCACATCAATTTGCACCTCAGCTGACAACATCACAGTGACAAGGTGGCTGGACAACTCGCTTGTTCACGTTGTTTCAGCTACGCCGGACGGCAGCCTGAAGGCACTACCAAAAGGTACAACAGGAAAGCGAGAAAAGCAATGGATGTCACCCGGCCGTACTCTGTGGAAATTTACAACAAACACATGGGAGGTGTTGACCTCGTGGATTCCTTGATTGCAAGGTACAGAAACGACGTCCGCAATAAGAGGGCTACTTGAAGATTTTCTTCCATCTACTGAACGCCGCAGTTGTGAACGCCTGAATTGTGCGGAGGTGGGACAAAGGTGTGGAGCATCCAACGGACCAACTTAAGTTCCGAAGTGGCGTTGCCAAGGCGCTCACATTTCGTGGTAAAGCAGCACAGAGCTCGAAGCGACGAGGACGACCATTCAACGATTCGCCGACAGCCCCCATAAAGAAGAGTGTTCAACCATGTGCCCCTGGAAAAAAGGCTCGATGGCGGGCGTTATTTCCCAAAGAAGAGCGAACAAAAGTACGCCAGCCGCTGTCGAAGCCTTGCCTGCCGCAGCAAGACAAGGTACCTCTGCGGTCGGTGCAATGTGCCTGTGCGTCCCGAGTGCTTCCAGTCATTCCACAGCACCTAAGCTGAATGTGCAAGACTGATCTTCAGCATTCCATTTTGAATTGCAATTGTTTCTATCAGTGCTTTAGCATGAATGCTCAATAGAATGATTAGAGTAATGTATATCTCTTGTGTGCTGAAACCAAAGAAAAATATAAACTTAAAGCATTATGTCCTCAAATGGGGACACGTTGATACTTTCATACAGAGGCTCTCGATCACATGAAATAATTTTTTGCATAGACTTTGTGGCCCCTGCGACTGCTTTTTGGTGCAAAATATTTTTTGTATTCTCTGGATTTATTTCATGCATGAGAGGGTTAAACACCTACTTGTGACGCAGTTCTCATCGGGCGACTCCTGAAGCAACTTTAACTTTCTGCCACGCTATTATACATCTGTGAACGTGATGCCCTGATAGGCATGACACCAGCATAGTTTTTTTCTTTGACGCAGGGAGTCTTCGAGTGCCGGCATGGACCTGTGTTAGTCTGCTACGCAAAATGCCTGGGGTCATTGATGATGATGATCCTGAGTTGATTGGTATTCAGCCACTTAAGGGCAGATCACTTAGTCTGCAATTTTCATAATTTTATTGAAGGTTACAGTGCTAACTGTACAATGCAAAGCCCACTAAAAACCAGAGTTTTTTTACGTAAAAAGTGATTTATGCAGGCGTCCACCATAGCTTCACTGACGTAATTCCGTTATCAATATGACGCTGTAAAATTGACGCTAACAGATTGGGGACAAAAAAAACTATATGGAAAAATTCCCTCAAGGAGGCGCCGAACCAGCGACGTCTCATATACGGCAGCGCACAGCGCTAATCCCCAAGCCAGAAACATGCGTTGTCGAGAGTGCTAACGGCAAGTCATTTATACACATCATATACCATTTGGGGATCCTCAGAACTCCACAGCCCCAGCACAATTTCGTCATGAGTAGCGAGATGGCGAGAAGAGCATGCCTTGTCTAAGGTCCCTAGATGAAACAAGTTTCCAAGGTAGCGACACCTTCCCTTTTCCTCCTCGCTTATTTGCCTGAAGCACCCCCTAGAAGGTTCAAAACTTTCATCCAAAAGCGAATGTTTGGGTTCTGTTGCTACGGCGAATAGATGTAAATGAAACAAAATGGAACGAAATAAGACGTAGAATAAACAGTTACCTTTATGAACATAAACGGCCTAACACAAGAGTGAGCGGGATGTGCGTTACTCAACCGGCAACGTTGTGCAGTTCTATACTTTACACCACTAGCCATGGCGTCTCGCGTAGTACATTTTAGTTCCACGGCCGCGGTATTTCGTCCAGTTCTAACTAGTCCACTTCTCCGATTGTGTTTTGTTCGTGTTGTGACACTGTGAACGTGCTTCTTGCTAGATCCTGTAAGTGGCCACAGGGCGTGACGTTGTGACGATTGATTACAACCGACTTGTGCACACGCAAGAAAAAAACTATGACCAGACTGGTACGAACACTCGTCCAGCAGCACTGCGATGACGTTTTTTTAATGTGCCCATTTGGACAATCGTGATGCCAAGGGAGTCTGATGCGGTGCTGGGAACTTCCTGAAAAGTGAGAGTTCTACTGGGGAGGTGTCTCGAAGCAGCGCGTTTCGGCTCAAGCGGGAACTGGTCAAGAGTGAAATGTTTCTGAAGGTGCGTTGATTACAACCTACAGCTGCTCTGTATACGTGCATACCCACATGTATTTTTACCAACTGGCATGCACTAGACACGCATTAGACGCGCGCCTGGTGTTTCAATAAAAACCGACAAGTGAACTCGCTTCGCAGATCCGCGTCGACATACGTTGACGGAGTTGCACAAAAGCATTCGCGTGAAATGGCTCATAGTTGCACTTCATGGTGCGCTTCATCTCGGAAAGCACGAGGTAAGTTGAAGAGAGCGAAACCATTTTCTGTTGTTTACGGCAACGCAGCATTGCTGAAAAACGCAGATGTTGCATTGAACGAGCATGGCGAAACAATCTTGGTCGACATAGAACACACCGAAACGCTCCTCCTCTTCAGTTTATGTTCTGGCTACGATTTTGTCTTCTGGTCACGGCGAGAATCCGGCTGGAGCCATATGCGCATGCGTACACGTTTTGAACATTTTGCATAATAATAAATAACACCACCAGCCATTTGCAAAATCACGTGCAAGTAATGCACCAATTACAGACGTGGATGGCAGAGAAAAAGAGGAGTAATCGAGAGAGTGAGGAGGACGGCTCGAGAACAATGAGTGACGCTACCTTGTTTCATCTAGGAACCTTAGCCTTGTCACCTCTTGAGTTTCGGAGAGCCCCGCCTACACGGCGCATGGACTGTCTTGCACGCGCCTTATTATACTCGTGATTCAGAAGAGCGCGCAGGTCGTTTTGCTTGTTGCCTTGGCCACGTTTACGAAAAAAGCACGCTGCTCACACACGAAGATGTAAGCATTTTAACAGATGTTCGCACTTGTTTTGTTTATTCGCGACTGCTGTTACCTGCACCGGCGGCGGCAGACAACTAGGCCCCTGAAATTTTATGTTGTTGTGATCTCATCACTGTTATGTGATCACAACATCGCAACAAATATTTTGAAGCAAAAGCTGTGGCAGCTTTCGCTTTAAAATACTTGTTGGGATGTCGGGGACATGAGATATGAAAACATGCACCTCCCGGGCCGTTCGTAATAAGGTGAATCTGGCCCGAGCCTGAAGCTGGTATGTGCTCGGCCTGCTGCCTAATTATTTCGAACCTGGTTCATGCCGAAACCCAATAAAACTTGTTCTGAAATGACCCGGCCATGTCCTACTTTTTGCAGTTTGACCAATCAATGCTTGAACCTAGAAGAAGCATGGTTGTCTTCTCACTTGTGACACCAGCTGTATGCTCATTTCTTATGGTAGAAATAATTTTTTACGTTAGGTTTGCTGGTGGAGTAGCTGACGAGAAAAAACACGGGTTGAAAAAACGAAGAAAATTTCACTATAGACCCTCAAATACTAGTTTTATCTAGCCAATAAGGCTGTTGCGAAAATTCATATACCATGGTCTGTTATCATTCAGAACAGCAAGCTTGCTACAAAATGCACTGAATTAAAATCACCCTCATGCAAAAGTAGGAATCTTGTGCAGTCCCATCGGCACACAGATCATGCTAGAGTTTTGCTCACAATACTAAAATTTACAAACACAAACCTTTCCACCACAATTAAGGTTCATCCGACCTTCGCAGCATAGAGGAACTTGGATTGTATTTTTCGTGGATCCTATTTTAACCTGAGCTAGCAGTTGCTTTATGTAAACATGAACTGGTCTTAAGTAAACAATATTTTACCTAGCTCGTGCTTAGCGTTCGTGTCTTGTCTAGTTAGCTTTGTGTTTCATGGTGCATGTCCAGTGCTCTGCGACAACGGTAGCTATGTTCTATATTTGCCTATGGACATAAGTGCTAACTAGCTTGGTGTATAGGTGTCATAATTTTCTGCCCAAGAAAATGGTGTATGGGGGTCTACATTCCTGTCTCCACGTATATATATCTTTTTCAACAATGTGGGCTGCTTATCATCGTGCAATTTTATTATTATTGGGTCGCACAATGAGAAACGTTTATACAATGATTTTATTTATTTCAATATTCAGCCAGGGTTGTCCGGAAAAGAAAAAAATTGCTGACGGGTTCATGGCCTGGACAGCATTTCAAAATAGAGGGAAAAAAAGAAAAAAGACATTATGGTTGCACCAATACTGTCTCTTGGCAAGTTCAGGGCCCGGGATATTGCAGTATTGAGAAGTGCCTAACTCAGTAGCTTTATTAATGCGATAGCAATTATATGAACACTCTCGGCTGGATTTTGCCACTGGCGTCAGTGTCACTCACCGTACATGTCATCAACATCATCATCATCATCGTCAGCCTGACAACTTCCACTGCAGGACACCTAACCACCTAGCCCCGCCACGGTGGTCTAGTGGCTAAGATACTCGGCTGCTGACCCGCAGGTCGCGGGTTCAAATCACGGCTGTGGCGGCTGCATTTCCGATAGAGGCGGAAAAGTTGTAGGCCCGTGAGCTCAGATTTGGGTGCACCTTAAAGAACCCCAGGTGGTCGAAATTTCCGGAGCCTTCGAATACGGCGTCTCTCATAATCATATGGTGGTTTTGGGACGTTAAACCTGATATACCAACCAATCACCTAACCACCTAACCTTCTGTCTCCCCCTAAGCCGCTTGCCTTCTCTGGGAATACAGTTAGTTACCGTACAAGTATACGTATATATATGAAAGTGCAAGAAAGAAAAAAATCTAGAAAAGAAATTCAATCGTCAATCGTGTGGAATCAAACAAGGGTCCTCTTCATCGTAAGTGCGTGGCGTTCACCACTGATCCACCGAGGAGCCCGCCCTTCAATGTTTCAACGACAAGCTATCTATATCTACCACTTAACGCTGCTTATGGGCATCTCAGGAGGGGTGTTTTTGTGTTTTTAGCATTACCAGCAACATGGCGCAATGAGTGCGCGTAGCAACATTGTCACGACGTGGTGGCCACGCTCTCATCTCCTCCGCACACTTTGCCCCGCAGAGAGAAGGGCGTCGTCGCTCACTCGCGCGCCGTTATCTCGCAGTAGGGAGGATCGCACGTCTTAGCTGGAGTTGGGCTTTCACTGGAACAATCTTTTTTAATTACCGGATGCACAAGAGTCTTTACAATCGTTGCACAGTCTTCGTTTACAAAAATCGAACGCTTTTTTGCAATAACATGTATATAGCCACTTTCGGCTGGCTATTGCCACTTGCGTCAGCGTCGCTATCACTCACCGTAAACGCGCATATATATATATATATATATATATATATATATATATATATATATATATATATATATATAAGGAAAGGAAGTGAATACCTAAGGGCTCGTTTTTCCATGTTTTGACACAATAATAATGAGATCTAACAGACAGTAATGCCAAGGAATCTATTGGGAAATTATTAAATCGAATAGAATGTATATAACAAGAAAGAAAAGTGGGTGAAAAAATAACCAGCCATGAGCAAGAATTGAACCTACAACCATCGAATAACGCGTTCGATGCTCTGAGCATCGATCGCGTTATATTAATATATATATAAATATATATATATATATATATATATATATATGAAAATGCAAGAAAAGAAAAAAAAGAAAAAACTCCTCCACGCGGAATATAACTTGCGTCCTCTGAATCGGGTTTCAAGGAGTAAACCACTGAGCCACCAAGCACCACGTCCTCCGACATTGAAACGGCAACACGAGAAGCTATTTGCATCTACCACTAACTAATAATGATGGGCATCTCGGGGGAAATTATCGTATTTTCAGCATTACAGCAAAATGGCGCAAAAATCACGCTTCGCCACATCGCGCAGCTGCGCGTGCTCTAATCTCCCGAGCGTACTTTGCCCCGTTAAGAGGAGGTAAGCGACACTCCCTCGCGCACCATTATATCGCGGTGGAGAGGAGCGAGAATTGTACGTATTGGCTGGCCTCAGGCTTTACCTGGAACAATTCTGTTGTAATTACCAATCGCATAAATGTCACTCCAGTCATTGCAGTCTCCGTTTGCGAAAAGCGCGTGCTTTTCACTTGCAGTGAAGTAAGTACTAAAACGGTTATTCGCGTGCATCTGTACCTGTGAGTACGTTTTTTGCGTCAGTTGTGCGTGAGAAACGTTGGGCACGTTTCAAACTGCTGGCCATTCTGCACGTGACCTTCCACTTTGTTGCTATCGTGTTCATTGCTTCGCCTTTGTGGCAAAGCTGTAACTTTCCTTTATGCATTTCAAGCTTGTTCTCATTCTTTTTTACCTAATACCAGTGGCTCACACCCGCTGTGGAGTATTGGCCAAGAGGTGCTACAGGCAAATTCGTTTTTCTTTAAGACTGGCGCCTGATAGTTTACAAAAGGCGCAAGATAGGGCTATCATCTTTTTTTACAGCGAAAGCTGTTATGAGATTAAAACTCGCTTACGCGCGACGGTAGTTGTCCATAGTAAGCGCCGCCTGTGTCCGTAAATACAGCGCACAATACTAGAAAAAAAAAACTAATTCCAAAGATACAGTGTGGTTCGAGCACGGGGCCTCTGGCTGCCAGCCTGCTTGGGACTTGTTGGCAAAGTTGCCATAGGCAGGCTTGATGTTGGGATAGCAATCGCCCCATTATGTTTTATTATATATTTTAAAACAGTGAAAAAAACGACCAGTCTTCGCACAATGCGAATTGCGTTACAATCGCGTCGTTTAATGATCCAATCTATTACAAAAGATTGTGCTTGTTCACGTAATAATTGTGGCGCATACCAACTTCAGGCACCAGTCCTCATTGTCGTTAGCCACTAAGTGAACAATTCGCGCAAAATTCCTTGCAAGAGTTTAGCGGATGCCACGCTTCGCAGAAAAATGTCAAAAAATAGCATAGCAAATGCCAGACTACTACACAAAGAGTTTCAATATTGATGCCATAGTGGGTAACAAGCAAGTGTACTTGCAGCAGTTATCCAATCAGTGTTTAAACGAAGCTATGCAAGACTGCTCTTCTAGCTTTTGCTCGGAGTGTGGGGGGCTTCCGCGCTTGCCTGGCGCTTTTTAAAACATTCATCGGCGTCCTGCGAGGCCGTATCATATCCAGAAAGCTGTTCTCGAGAAAAAAGGATTAAATAAGCATTCTTCACGACTCGTTAAATCCACCTAACGTTTTTCGCGGTAGTTAGTGTTTCAACAAATCGCTCGCAATCATTACATTTGTGACACTTGGCAGTTGCTTTGGTTTCTTGTGCATCACTAATTTGATCATTCAGATATCATGCCATCCTCGGTGGTCATAAATTTATTTATTTATTCCTCCTTCACAATACCTGTATTGATACTATTACTCCTTTGGTTGTACGTCGAACGAATGAGGACGGTCGCACAAAAGAGAAAGATGACATGCAGGGGCACGTTCCACAGAGGAGCGAGGTTGGTGCCCATCTCGTGCAGGCGAAGGAACGTAGACACTCAAAATGCCTGACGGCGAATGCTGCGCACTTTGCTCCGGTCTTATCTCCCAGACGGAAGACTTTATGCGCTGTGAGCACTGTTACCGTCGAGCGCACGTCAGCTGCATTCAATGGTCGGTGGAGCACGAAAATTTGCAGGACCACTGCGAGCTACATCGCTTCGGTGAAGTGGGCTCCTACGCCGAAGCCACGCTGATGCCTAACGAGGTCTCGTACAATTCATCAGCTGTATCTCCTCAAATACCTGAAATTGCAGTTCATCCGCTCGACATCATCGACAGGTTGGCAGCAGCTGAAGATCTGATCCGCAACGCGGAAATGGGAATCCAGCACATCGACCACAACTTGGGCTTGTTGCATGCTGGCAGGGAGCTTGAACGGCGCCGTATTTTGCAAGCTAAACTGCGGATTCGCTCACTATGTGAAGACTTATCCAGTGAGCCTGTTCCTCTACAAGTGCAGCTCTCGATCGTCCAGTATGAGCCGTCCCGCGACCAAGACGTGCTTGCTGCTATGCCGCCCGCCGACTGTCCTGCCTTCGGGGACACTGATGACGAAGAGGACGTCTAGCTACATTCGCCGTCTACCGACATTCCCCCGGGCCGAGGCTAACAGCAAGCGCTCATAAAGCTGCGTGTCAACTCCCGTTTCTGTGCCCTTGAGAGCCAGCGTGACCTCTGTTGGTCAACTTGACCGTCACCTGGTGTTTTTTTTTAATCTTCTTTTTTCTGTGACTCGGCTACAGCGAACTGCTTCGTTGGCTCACCTGCTTCGCATATTCCGACTGCCCATGTAGGCGATGTGTTTTGTACAGGAGTCAATACTTGGTGTGACGTGTAAGGATTTCTCTCCCTCCTTTTTTTGTCCTGAATGAACCTCCAACCCTACTGCAGTACCTGGACATGCAGTAAAATGTCTTATCAAAGTCCGCAATAAAGACATCAGGAGAGTCACGTCATGGTGCTGTGCACGTACTTCAAACAGGCTTTGGGAGCAGCGTTGGGCCTTAGGCCTCTATATATATAGTTAGTTCTTAAACTGTCTATAAGACAGTGGGAAGTGGATAAATGAATCAAGCGGACTCAACGAATGTGAGTGGTGCCAGTTTAGGCGTATAGCTAATTACAAGTAATGTGAATGGGTGTGTGGGGGGTTGCATTGTGAGTGCAACCCCGCACTCAATGCGACTGTGAGGGTTAGAGGCCCACCAAAAATGCTGAGCGAGTGACATTGAGTGGACGTTGACGTGAATATGAACGCGAGGGAGTGTGTGGGAGGGCCGCTTGATGACGTGGGTACGGATGTGACAAATTTTCGTCAGTATGCGAGCGTATGTGAAAATTATCGAGTTGGAGTTCATGACAGCATGAATCCTAGCGATTGCCAGATATTGTGAGCGGATGTGAGTACGAGCGGTGGCTCGTGCAGTGAACGGGCGCGATCCTGCGTAAGCTAGCGCCCTTCAAAACACGTGCAAGTTTTGATGTTTTAGTGAGCGCTAGTGCGCTAGTTGTGCCCAGAAGAGTGAGGCGGTAGCGAACTGTATAATAATTGGGTAGAGAGTATGGTGTGTATGCATCTGTAGTAAAATATTCATCAAAAGATTGAACCGTAGGTGCTTGCGCTGAAAGCGCGTTGAGTTGATTTCATGAGTTGATTAAAGTTAGGCCATAAACAAAACAGGAAACTTAACAGAATAATTATCACTTCACCATTTGTCGTGCCTTTTGCATATCAGGATTTGTGACTGCCCAACAAGGAAACTGAGAATAGTAAACATATAAAGCAAACGCAGATCATATCTGACTATGGGCTCTCCCATTCTACTTCACTAATACTTATAAATTCGTGAGCTATGACTGATTCAATAAAAATCTATAGCAGGAGTGCCTGGACCTGGATTCGGAACCTTAACTCAAGCAGAGGCAGAACAAGCTCTTTCTTGAAATAAATTTTGATACCACAGCTATATGTGCACAGGCTCATTAACACCACCTATATTCGCTTGAAAATCACTTTCAATACTGCAACCGCCTGCAGAATACAACAGACGTTTCGGCAAGGGTGTGGAAATGGCAGTGTTAATGTGAAAAGCCGAGTACTGTTTTGATAATGTTTGGCTTCATTGGTCATTGAACAAACATACCAAAACTTATTCTTGCGTTATGCGGCACAATCGTTCTCTAGATTGCTTGATATGTGGGGTTTAACGTCTCAAAGCCACCATATGATTATAAGAGACGCTGTAGGGAAAAGTCCCGAAAAGTTCCACAAACAGAGTCCTTACGAGGGACCGGAAATGACTTCTTGCGATAAATTTTGTGGCGTGACCGAATGCTTACCCTTCGCAATGTTCGCATCTGCAGCAGTTAATCTCAAAAGCACGTAGTTATTATATAAGCAGTATTTTTCTGATTAGGTGAAAGGCTTCCAACACGGACGTGCATTTTTGTCCATCAACACTGAGAATCGATAGCGATGGTGTTTGCCCTTCAGGCGACTTTTGCCTCTTGTCATATTGTTCTGCTTTCGCAAGAGTTCCTATAACTATGCTTAACGAAGTTTATTCAAAGCTATACAGCTATTTTTGATTACAACAAGCCATTACAATGACACGATGTGGCTTTATCCAGCTTCCGTGTATTTCTATCACCCAGCGAGCACCTGCGTCTAAGGTTGATGCGCCTGTGTCATAAAGATTTTTCCCATCATTGTTACTCTCTCGACACACGAGCCACGTCACCAAAAACATCAATGCGCGTTATTTCTAAGACAAAAGTCAGGTAAAAAAAACCACGTTACTCCAAAATAATAGCAATTTGGAAATTGCGCGCACTCTTTTATGAGCACACAGAAACGTTTCTCGAAACAAGCTTACGAGCACAAGAACATTACTACATTCGAAGTCAATTCCACTATATTGCGCATTACTAACGCAGATCAATAAGTACAATTTTATGGAGTAATATCTCTTACTATATTCCAGAAAAATATTTCAATACTAACAAAAAAACTTATTGACCACGTACATTTTACGGTCACGTGACTGGCCATCTCAGATGATGGAAGTTTCTGCCATTATGTGCCACCACAGGCTATTCTTGTAACCTTCATTGAAGAAATAAAACTATACGTTTCTCACGAGAAAAATATGCTTGGTTTGAGTCACTATGAGAGAAAATCTTTTTATCTATGCTGTCATCTTCTTTTTGTTCTGGCAGTTGTCGGTTCCTTTAACGTCTCGCGAATGTTAGCACACAGGCATGCACTATTTTCGCCTTTATCTAAAATCCTGCCAATGCAGCCCGGATTAAATCCCGCGACCTACGGGTCAGGAACCGAGAACCTGAGCCACTACGAACACGCAGCGTTTCAATCATTTATGAGCTACATTTTGAACATTATAGTCCATATAACGAGACGTTGAAAATGAAAAAAAAATGGCCGATCCTACTTGGTGTAGAAATTGATATTATGTGACGCACGAATGAGAAAAATTGATATGTGACTTGAAAAATGCAACGTCACGAGGCGCATAGATGCAGTACACCGTAAAAACAAGTAGAAATGTTAACGCACTCAGGTATCTGCATAAGATGCAAGTATGTTGTTTATGGCCCCGTGAAGACGCCAACACAAACGTTTGCAATACCACCTCCAGCAATAGTAGGCAGATAAATTATGCCGTAATTAACTTCCTCGTCATGATCATCAAGTTGGCGCCTGAAATTTGTGTCTGT
Organism: Rhipicephalus annulatus; assembly: GCA_013436015.1. Classification (NCBI taxonomy): domain Eukaryota; kingdom Metazoa; phylum Arthropoda; class Arachnida; order Ixodida; family Ixodidae; genus Rhipicephalus; species Rhipicephalus annulatus. Next base: position 5,604 of record WOVY01009818.1, on the reverse strand, counting down.
CATTCATTGACCTCACGTAATACAAATTTAGCATTGTGAAGCTAGCAAAACAGCTGCAAGAACGCTAAGAGCATAGCATGTCGTCATGATTTACATAACACGAATATCTTTATTGTCATGTTAGGATGTGTGACTTACTTTTGGCGTCTATTCATGTCACGTTTTACCATATTTGGTAGATATGAAGCTAGCGAAATTGCCGTGAGCTCATCATGAGTGTGGCATATAGTCAAGTTCTTACATGACACGAATGTCATGATTTTATTGTTTGCACCAGTCATATACCTTCGTCATCCATTCACGTCACGTAACCCTAAATTTGGTATATGTGAAGCTAGCGAAACGGCCTTGAGCGTACTATGAGCGTGGCGAGTAGGCATGTTTTAAATCACGTGAAGTCATGATTATTATGTTTGCACCAGTCATATACCTTCGTCTTCAATCCCGACACGTGATTCCAAATTTTATATATGTGAAGCTAAAGTAGCGGCCACGAGCGCACATCAGCGTTGCATGTAGTCATGTTTTACATGACACGCAGATGATGAATATTGTGTTTGCACCACAAATATACCTTCTTGATCCTATTTCCGACATATAATACTCTATTAATATACGTGAAGCTAGCGAAACGGCCACGAGCACTCTATGAATGTATGGCATGTAGTCATGACTTGCGCGACTTGCATATCATGATTCCCACGTTAAGGCCTGCCACTTATGTTCGCCATGCAGCCAAGTTACACCATACCAGTTTTGCTAAATGTCGGGTAAACGAAACCACGGCAAGAGCAGACAATGATATGAAACTCATGACATTCATACCATATATATCATAAATTTCATGTTATCACTAACCACTCATGATCGTGATACAGTCATGTTCTGCATTGAGAAGTTTGGTATAGATCCCATCATTGAAACGGCCAGGAGAGCTAAATGTCGTAGGTGGCTAGACAGATAAATAGATAGATAGGTATACTGAAAATCGCCAAAATTCGCACAGTAATGCTTTCGATTTCAAATATGCGCCAAAACAACCACACCTAAACGGAGGTGTGGTGGCTCAGTAGGTTTTAAGGTGTGCAAGAACGAAATAGACAGGTCACTTGAAGAATCACATGTTCATATGAACTTTAAAAAAGTCAACAGTTCCGTGCTCCCACTCTATGCTTTCCATCTGTACTATCTTCAAATTGTTCATATTCCTTGGCGGAAGGTGGCAAGTTGGCCCCTCTCCTTCAAGCGTTTGAACTGAAAGTGCATGGTGCATTACCATGTAGGATTTCGAAGGTCGGGAGAAAGCAATACGCAAGAAATGTGTGGAGTATCACTGGCGCAAAAATAACTTAGATAAGAAGCTGAAAAACTCAATAAAGCTGGGCCTTCGCTTCGTAAATAGCCATAAGTCAGTGAAATGAAATCGCAGTTATTTCCCATCCGAAAACACTCAATGGTCATTTTTTGATGGAGGGCATAGCAATTGAGCATCTTTCACCACGTTGCGCAATGCAGGGTAACAGCTCAGCTGTTTATTTGGCACAGGACTTGTGTGGTCACTTATCATGTATTATGGGACTTATATGACGTGTTAAACACCGAATCTCTCTTCCAACCTTGTTTCACAAGCGAAGCAGGAGGGGCAGGAGAGAACGAAGTTGAACAAGTTGAGGTATATATAGAAAAGAGTGAGCACCGGCTCTTGAATATGATAGTTCTTCATACGTCACACAGGAAACTATACTTCAAAATCAAGATGGCAGCTGACAGATTAGAAACACGTTGTGGGTTAATGAGGGTGAATAGTGGAAGTGCGTCAGACGCAGTTAAGTAACAACTGAAACGTTTATTCGTTTGCATGTGTACCTGTGAGTACATTTGTTGCGTCATTTGTGCGTGAGAAACGGGGGCACGTTTTAATCTGCTGGCCATTCTGTGGGTTACCTTCTAGTTTGTTGCTATCACGTTTCATTGCTTCGCCTTTGCGGCAAAGCTGTAACTTTCTTTTATGCATATCAAGCTTATTCTCATTCTTTTTACCTATTAACAGGGACTCACACCCGCTGAGGAGTATTGGCCAAGAGCTGCTACAAGGCAAATTCGTTTTTCTTTATGACTGGCGCCTGATAGTTTTCAAAGGGCGCAAGACAGGGCTATCATCTTTTTTTACAGCGAAAGCTGTTATAAGATCAAAACTCGCTCATGCACGGCGTGATCAGCGGTCGCCGTTGCCGGTGTCCTTAAACAGAGCGCGCAAACTTAGTAAAAAAATTTAGTACCAAAGACACAGTGGGGCTCGAACTCGAGCCTCTGGTTGCCAGCCTGCTTGGGACTTGTTGGCAAACTTGCCATAGACAGGCTTGGTGTCGGGATAGTAATCGCACCAATATGTTTTATTAGGTATTTTAAAATAGTGAAAAAAACGACCAGTCTTCGCACAATGCGAACTGCGTTACAATCGGGTCGTTTGATAATCCAATCTATTACAAAAGCTTGTGCTTGTTCACGTAATAATTGTGGCGCATACCAACTTCAGGCACCATTCCTCATTGTCGTTAGCCACTGAATGAACAACTCGCGCAAAATTCCTTGCAAGAGTTTAGCGGATGCCACGCTTCGCAGAAGAATGACAAAAAATAGCATAGCAAATGCCAGACTACTACACAAAGAGTTTCAATATTGATGCCATAGTGGGTAGCAAGCAAGTGTGCTTGCAGCAGTTATCCAATGAGTGTTGAAACGAAGCTATGCAAGACTGCTCTTCTAGCTTTAGCTCGGAGTGTGGGGGGCTTCCGCGCTTGCCTGGCGCTTTTTTAAACATTCATCTGCGTCCTGCGAGGCCGTATTACAACCAGAAAGCTGTTCTTGAGAAAAAAGGATTAAATAAGCATTCTTCACGATTCGTTGAACCCACTTAACGTTTTTTTGCGGTAGTTAGTGTTTCAACAAATCGCTCGCATTCATTACATTCGTGACACTTGGCAGTTGCTTTGGTTTCTTGTGCATCACTAATTTGATCATTCAGATATCATGCCATTCTCGGTGGTCATAAATTTTCTTATTTATTCCTTCTTCACAATACCTCTATTGATACTATCACTCCTTTGGTTGTACGTCGAACCAATGAGGACGGTCGCACAAAAGAGAAAGATGACATGCAGGGGCACGTTCCACAGAGGAGCGAGGTTGGTGCCCATCTCGTGCAGGCGAAGGAACGTAGACACTCAAAATGCCTGACGGCGAATGTTGTGCTCTTTGCTCCGGTCTTATCTCCCAGACGGAAGACTTTATGCGCTGTGAGCACTGTTACCGTCGAGCGCACGTCAGCTGCATTCAATCGTCGGTGGAGCACAAAAATTTGCAGGGCCACTGCGAGCTACATCGCTTCGGTGAAGTGGGCTCCTACGCCGAAGCCACGCTGATGCCTAACGAGGTCTCGTACAATTCATCAGCTGTATCTGCTCAAATACCTGAAATTGCAGTTCATCCGCTCGACGTCATCGACAGGTTGGCAGCAGCTGAAGATCTGATCCGCAACGCGGAAATGGGAATCCAGCACATCGACCACAACGTGGCCTTGTTGCGTGCTGGTAGGGAGCATCAGCGCCTCCGTACTTTGCAAGATGAACTACGGTTTCACTCTCTATGCGAAGAGTTATCTAGTGAGCATGTTCCTCTACAAGTGCAGCTCTCGATCATCCAGTACGAACCGTCTCGCGACCAAGAAGTGCTTGCTGCTATGCCGCCCGCCGACTGTCCTGCCTTCGGGGACACTGATGACGAAGAGGACGTCTAGCTACATTCGCCATCTACGGACATTCCCCCGGGCCGAGGCTAACAGCAAGCGCTCATAAAGCTGTGTGTCAACTCCCGTTTCTATGCCCTTGAGAGCCAGCGTGACCTCTGTTGGTCAACATGACCGTCACCTGATGTTTCTTTTAATCTTTTTTTTCTGTGACTAGGCTACAGCGAACTGCTTCGTTGGCTCATCTGCTTCGCATATTCCGACTGCCCATGTAGGCGATGTGTTTTGTACAGGAGTCAATACTTGGTGTGACGTGTAAGGATTTCTCTCCCTCCTTTTTTTGTCCTGAATGAACCTCCAACCCTACTGCAGTACCTGGACATGCAGTAAAATGTCTTATCAAAGTCCGCAATAAAGACATCAGGAGAGTCGCGTCATGGTGCTGTGCACGTACTTCAAACAGGCTTTAGGAGCAGCGTTGGGCCTTAGGTTACTATATATATAGTTAGTTCTTAAACTGTCTATAAGACAGTGGGAAGTGGATAAATAAATCAAGCGAACTCAACGAATGTGAGTGGTGGCAGTTTAGGCGTATAGCTAATTACAAGTAATGTGAATGGGTGTGTGTGGGGTTGCATTGTGAGTGCAACCCCGCACTCAATGCGACTGTGAGGGTGAGAAGCCCACCAAAAATGCTGAGCGAGTGACATTAGGGGACGTTGACGTGAATATGAACGCGAGGGAGTGTGTGGGAGGGCCGCTCGATGACGTGGGTACAGATGTGACGAATTTACGTCAGTATGCGAGCGTATGTGAAAATTTTCGAGTTGGAGTTCATGGCAGCATGAATCCTAGCGATTGCCAGATATTGTGAGCGGATATGAGTACGAGCGGTGGCTCGTGCAGTGAACGGGCGCGATCCTGCGTAAGCTAGCGCCCTTCAAAACACGTGCAAGTTTTGATGTTTTAGTGAGCGCTAGTGCGCTAGTTATGCCCAGAAGTGTTAGGCGGTAGCGGACTGTATATTTTCGGGTAGAGAGTATGGTGTGTATGCATCTGTAGTAAAATATTCATCAAAAAATTGAACCGTAGGGGCTTGCGCTGAAAGCGCGTTGAGTTGATTTCATGAGTTGATTAAAGTTAGGCCATAAACAAAACTGGAAACTTAACAGAATAATTATCACTTCACCATTTCTCGTGCCTTTTGCATATCAGGATTTGTTACTACCCAACAAATACACTGAGAATAGTAAACATATAAAGCAAACGCAGATCATATTTGACTATGGGCTCTCCCATTCTACTTCACTAATAATTACTAATTCGTGAGCTATGACTGATTCAATAAAAATCTATAGCAGGAGTGCCTGGACGCGGATTCGGAACCTTAACTCAAGCAGAGACAGAACAAGCTCTTTCTTGAAATAAATTTTGATACCACAGCAATATGTGCACAGGCGCATTAACACCACCTATATTCGCTTGAAAATCACTTTGAATACTGCAACCGCCTGCAGAATACAACAGACGTTTCGGCTAGGGTGTGGGAATGGCAGTGTTAATGTGAAAAGCCGAGTACTGTTTTGATAATGTTTGGCTTCATTGGTCATTGAACAAACATACCAAAACTTATTCTTGAGTTATGCGGCACAATCGTTCTCTAGATTGCTTGATATGTGGGGTTTAACGTCTCAAAGCCACATATGATTATAAAAGACACTGTAGGGAAAGGTCCCAGAAAGTTCCACAAACAGAGTTCTTACGAGGGGCCGGAAATGACTTCTTGCGATAGATTTTGTGGCGTGACCGAATGCTTACCCTTCGCAATGTCCGCATCCGCAGTAGTTAATCTCAAACAC